>BMAO01010095.1:0-356888 GCA_019973975.1 Trichonephila clavata
AGGATAACGCCACCTTGTGCCGAATGAAGACATTTCCGACCAGGGGTTGCTAAGCAAATCTGAATCCTTGTGATATTCCCTACCTCCCCTTAAAGTTTATCCCAATAATCTTGAGACACCCTGCATAAATTGGCCTTTCATTTTTCAATTATTTCCTTCCGATGCCCTAAATTACTTTCAGCAATACTAAGAAGATCTTGAACGTTGTAAAATCATATCGGGAGATGTTCAAATGAGTTTTCAAACGCCTTTCCTGAAATTTAACTAAATATGAAACAAATGTAATTATATCTCGAGTAATTTAAAATAATCGCTATTCTATTCCTCGGTTAAATTAAATTGCATCAAACCTTTGTTTTTCTTTCCCCTTAGGTACTTTGAGATTAAATGAACATCTAGATGAAACAACCGTAGTAAAAGATGCACAATAAGATATTTTGACTCTGGAATAAAAATAGGAATACAATTAATAAAAGGAGTGCAGCGACTTATAAAGGAGTAAGAATTGTTGAGATATTTCATCACAATTTATACGCCTCTGTAGTGTGGAATACTTATTCTATATCTTAATTCCTACGCAAAAATGGATTTTTAAGTGTCTGTGCTGCGTTTATAAGCTACTTACGATAAAACCCAAAACACGTTGATATGGAACAAAAAAAGTAACGCTAGTTCTTTACTTTTCCCAAAAGGAATTGACGATGTTGAATCGACTTAATATGTACTATTTCATCTTTAATTTTCTTAAGCTATATCGTACTCGCGGTGTATTCTTATCAAATTTTAGTTCAGTGTAGCGTATATGTTGAAAAATTTTTATTCTGTCATTTTGTTAGTACAATATTTCGTTTGTATTTCCTTCACAAGCTGCTCATGTTATTTATCTGGGGGATTAAATGCCGTTATTTATTAATCATTTAAACCCTTCCACGGAAAACAGCTTCTGAAAGTTCAAAAATATATTGCAAGAATGAATTATTTATTTTTGACTTATAAAATACGCACGCACACACAGGGAATCCAAAGTCTTGTCTTGATTACAAATATTTATTTTGCTTAACTATTATAATTAGACGTACCTTTATTTGGATATATTGTAAATACTGTTATGAATATTTTATGAAACCATTTACATATATGAATTTTATCAGTGGATATTCTAAAATATCAGCTGTTAATTGGCGATTTACTTCAATACCATATAGGCATTGCCATGCAATGGATTCCATCGCACTGTGGCGTTGATGGGAATGAAAATGCGATGCTTATGGCGAAGAAGGGGACAAAAATCTTTCAAACTTCTAAACAATACAGTTCCTTTTTATAGTGCCAAAATAATCATAAAGAACACACACACGCTTCTGGTCCAAATTTAACCTAAAGAATAATCAAAAAGTGTGGGTTAGCAAACTCCTTCATATGGCCACGATAGAGCTGTGGCCAGTTTTCGAGTCGCCACTAGCCACGACTGCCTACTCAAGCATCTAAACATGATAGGCATTGCCCATCCACTTTGTAAACTGTGCGACTCCAATGAAGAAATGGACGCCATTCATTTGGCACGCTGCCGTGCACTCAGCTCTGGATACACGTGGAGCAGATATTGGGAGGCCAGACACAAAATGTGTGATTTATAGACTATACTGTGGACTTTGTTTCTTTTCTTATTTTTTTCTTTTTGTTTCTTCTTTTTTTGTAAATATTCTCTTTCTCATTTTGTTTGCAATTTGTCTTGCAATCCACCTTTGGAAATAAAAAAACATATATGAATTTCAATGTGTGCCCCCACCTTGGTAATTCGGAGAATGTCTAAGCGGTATTCCAGTTCCTACCAAGTGTTCTTTAACATGTCTTGCACTTTATAAGCGTAGAACCTAAGCCTTTCATAAAGCATTCTGACCAAACTTGTTTGCGATGTTGGAAGTTCACTTCAAAAGTTGATTCAGTAGGACACCATTGAAACGATTGTCGTACGTTTTCAACAGTTGTTACACTCGCGCCAAGTCTGCCACCACTTCTAGGAAAATCCTTAACACTGCCTGCTTTTTGAAACATTTCTTCCCATCGCTTTATGGGTTTTGAATTAGGAAGTTTGCTTCCAAATGGATGATTTCGTTTCGGGAAACCAAAGCACACTTAAACTTTGTCTTGAATTGACGCTATTTCGCCAAAAAATGTCTTCATTACGAATTCTTGAACTCCACACACACAAAACAAAAAATGATTGTCCAATGATACTAAAGTTACATTATTACATTAAATGGTTATTTTGTAATGAATTTTTATAATCAGGACAGGGTTTTTGTTTCTGACTATTTACAGAAGAAAAGAGACCTACTCATCACGAGATCTCTGGAACTGTTAGACCTACACACATGAAATTTTTAATACGCATGTTTCTTTTGTTGAGTTGAAATCCTCTTAAATTGGGTTTGGCGAAAATCGACTCCCAAAGGGTTAGGTGGTGTTAGTGATAAACATCCCCATTTTTTAATTATTAGACCAACGCACTTAAAATTTAGGTAGTATGTTTTTTTATTTTTATGATTTGAGATCAGGTAAGAACGGGTTTTATGAAAATCAACTCCAGAGGGGGAAAATGGAGGTGCTTTAGATAAAAAAATTCCCATCTTTGAACTGTTAGACTTACAAACTTGAAATTTAGTAAGCATGTTTTTTTAGTTGAGTAGATATCCAATAATAACTGCTATTAGCAAAATCTACTACCAATGGATGCAGCGAGGAGTCAAAAGGTAAAAATAAAAAGATAAGTATTGCCGTTTTGAATTATAAAACCTACAGACTTGAAATTTGTAAAGCATGTTTCTTTTGTTGAGTAGAGATCCTTTAGAATTCAATTTCCAAGGGGGAGGGGGTTAAGGTGGTTGTAAAAAAAATGTATTTCCATTTTTGTAATTCAAGTCCTGTTCTTTTTAAATCAAGAAGGGAGGGCCAGAATGTTTTTCAATACGACCTACGGCTTAATGCTAAGACTTGGATAATAACAACTTAAAAACAATTATATAGAGTCGTACAACATCATGAAATACCTAATGTGTGAAGCGGGAAGGTAATGGCCAATGATGATATATTGAACCTGTTTTACAGAACCAGTATCTGTAACGTTAAGAGTTCATTTTTTATGTTGTAATGAAATAGTCTTGAGCTTGTTTGGAATTTTAGCAATAAAGGATCGATTGGATTTTTATATATCTCGTTTTGGTACATGTTCTAAATCCGTTAATATATGTTCCAGACGAAGGGATTTTGAATCGGAAAAAAGGGTTTCGAAATAGGGATATTTGAATCCAAGGAGGGATTTTCTTATCTAAACTACTGACGCCAAATGCGAATTACGTTATCAACGTTTCAATCCTTACATAGCCTGACTCATATTTGTTAAATAGGCGATAAAATTGGGAACAGATATATTCCTTTATGTATTTTTCTACTCCTATTTATTTTTATCTGATTTCCTGTTTATATTACAGATATCTACTCGCCGATTTGTGTTAATAAATTAGTTTCTCTGTACTTGTACTTTCAAAATGTACTTTTTGAATGTGTAAAATTAAATGAACATTTTGGAGGAGACATCTAATTTTGCCTTGTATTTTATGCGTTACTTTATTGTGTAGTAAAAACCGTAACGAATCTCAGATCACCTGCAGTTTCATCCCTACATGCCCGGGGAATTTCTTATGAGATTGACGATCTTAAAATCCCTAAGTATTCTTACCAAATGCAGGCAAAAACGCCGTACGGTCTTTCGAGGTCCTGGGCCATTATACAAAAGTAGGCGGCACTTGCAACCTTTTTATGCAGATCTCACAGAGCAGGGGTGGGCAGACTTTTCAAGGGTGCGGGCTACTTCTAATTTTTTCAAGGGGTTGCGGTCCACCCAGTGTCAGTGCCCCATAGAAGGGCGGGGGAGGAGTCCACGGGTCCGAACCCTCCTCCATAGCCCATAATTTTTTTCGATCGATTATAATCCCGTAAAATTTAATTATTTGTTATTAATAGTTTTTTATTATAATTAATGCTAATTAATTATTCAATAATTTATTTCTTACTGTTTTTTGTTCCCGACAATCTACAGAATGAAAAGAAAAATATTTTTGGCAGCGGATTGGGGTAGGATATAAAAATGGTAAACATTTGACCCTCGGCCACCAACGCTCCCTTTGAAAAATTCACAAGTGCGCTCACTGCCCAGGGTCGTAGGTGTGGTGAGGTAAAGAAAAAGTCAACAATATTTATTATAACTTAATAATAAATACGGAAAATGTACTCGTAATATGTACTTCGAATAAAATGTACTTCGTAAAGGAAATGAAAAATTCACTTTTTTGAAAACGCGTTTAAAGCAAACGCAAAATACATACATAATAATAATAGCCACAAATATAATAATATATGATGCATTTATTTTTAAACAATTCAAAAAACATTAAGAAATAAAAAATTTTCATCTTAAGTTAGTACACATATTTATAGTCAGTAGAAGCTTAATCTGCGTACTATCAGCCAATCTTGAATTTTCCGTGATATAATTACTAACTGGTGAAATTTTTAGGCGGTCACCCCAAAATGACTTGGCGGTCCACTGGTCGATCGCGATCGACGTAATGTTTACCTCGGTTATAGAGCGTACGTTGCAAACTACTTGTACAAACGGTAGCCCTTTAAAAATAAATGCGCATGATTCACTATCTCACAAACCTAACCATTAACCGACTCGACCGACTGCTAATTTTGATTAAATGATGGTTTATGGTGGTAGGCCTAGACACAGATGATGGAGGTGACATAATACTGCACTCTTGCCATTGTTGGGGTACATTAAAAAAATTTCCTGTCCCTTAAACGCGATGCAAACTTTATACTTTGACAAACCAAAAAACCTCTGTCATCTTGAATACTAAAAAATACGACACTGCGGATTTACGGCAGACCGTATGCGAAAAATACGCAGTGTCGGGTTTATGGCATGCGGTCTGCCGTATTTTTATCCGTATTTTTATATTTATCTGTAGATTGGTTTCGTAAAAGGAGTTTGAAGTTCCCAAAAGAGTTTCGATCATGCATATCTGGATAGTGCGACGTTCACAAGCAACCGACCGTCGTCACAAAGACTTTATAGTGCCAAAAATTAAATCAATCGAAACTGTATCTTCGAGTGACGAAAGCGATTTTGAACTAATTCATCATAGGAAAATGCGCGCTTTGGATTATGATGTGCATTTTGAAAACTTCTGTATACAATGTCTTCTTGTGTACAATGAAAAATTAAATGTTTTAAAGATGTTTCCATGTGGAATTTAATTATTTTGCTTGGAAGTACTTTCCCATAAATTTCGTAAATAACTGACATATTTTTTAAGTGCGACTTTTTTTATGCGGTCCATCTCCACCGCATAAAAAGTTATCTGAAGAATGTCGACAAAGTTGTTAGTTCCATGTAAGTATTTATGAAAGTTTCGCATATTTTTTTGTAGGGTTTCTTTTTATGCTGTCCCTATCTACCGCACAAAAACAGGTTTTACAGTATTACTTTGGGTGAAATTGTATTCAGATATAAAAAAAAAATATATTGATTGCAGCACGAGTCATGTTTGTGATCACTACCACAGCCTTTCCTGTTCAGCACAAGCTTACATAAATATAATTAGTTCAGGCTTTCTTTTTCAGGTTCTTTGACAGTTAGGCTCTTTTTTTAGGCTGATAGTTGAAGGGCCAATCTCGCTGGACAGAAAACCCGAGTCTTAGGATAGACCTCGTTGATAGCCCTTAGTTATAATATGTCTACATACAAAAAGTATACTTAAATATTTGTTGGACACACATTGCATATCATCACGTAATTCCACGCCACCTTTCTGTGTTAACGGAGCCAGGCCCACCGTTAAATCGCACCGTTAATTATTCCTGCATCCTGTGGACTCCAAAATCGCGATTGAAACCAGTTCAGTTCACATTAGGCAACAGATGCAGATTACATATCAACCGGGTGTGCGAAAAGGAAACGTAGCTCAATTACCTTAAAAACTCTGCCTGCCACTAATGAGCCACCTCCCCATAATGTGTCTCTTGTTGTGTTTACACACCAGCCCACCCTCCGTTATCGGTCCATAGCCGTAATTGAGGACGGAGATCATGCCCAGCAACCACGCGACCAGGAGGCGTGTTTATTGCGAGATTTCGCATCGTTAGCGATTCAGCGCGCGTTCTGTTTGTTTTGTGTAGGTCCTTTTTTTTTAGGGTTTAAAAATCGGTGTTTTTCTTGCTACGGTTGATTAAAAAGCATTGCGACGAATGATCTTGTTGCTGTGGTAATATCGACGTGTTCTTATCTCTTGCAAATGATGATGAAGGAAAAAAGGACGATAAAATGATGTAAATAAATAAACTTGTGTGTCGTTTACGTAACATAATTGGGAGGATTACGCAACATTCTCAAAGAAAAAAATATATATATACCTTAAGAGATTTTCAATCAGATTTCTATCTAAATAGTGTTCATGGGAAGAGTTGGATGACAGCTTTATGTCCTCCACGTTGTTTGAGGGCGATTGAAAACAACAGATTTTAGTGGACCTTTGCGTTGAATAGAAATGTGCTGCCTTCAAATAAATAACCGTTTCGTCTTCTTGACTGTCTTTCGTAGCCGTGATAGTCTAGTGACTGGACTCTTAAGTGACAGGACTCTAGTGGTTATGGACAAGTTCACAAGCCCTAATGATACAAAAGACCTGCCTTGTAGAGAAGCTGATGCACGTTAAATTTGTTGGGGCTCAAAGTCCTCCCATTTGCGGAGTGTGAAATTTTGTAGAGAGGGTGCCAGTTCTGATGTCGCACTCGTCACTTGACAGTGTTTCAAAATGACAAGGTCGGACGTTAATAAATACTCATTCATTCTAAACAGGACTGATCCCAGGATATCCGCCGCTCGCGTGCAAAAACCTAATATGCCGTCTCTCTATAGAGGATGTTTCATATTTTGACTAATATTAAACGTTGACGTTATAAACTCATCTACCTGTATAAGAGTGAAACATTAATAAACATGTAAATACACAAAATCCATTTATTTTCTCTATTGTTTTTCTAAATTGTGAGGCTATTATTAAATTCAAAACTTTTAATTTCCCCAACTTTGAATTTAAACTCTCCTCTATGTCTTTGGTGATATTAATCATATTAGATACTTTCGGTGAAGTAACTTTCGCAAAAATCATTTTTGAAACACCTTTGTTAAGCATCGATCCACAGTATACACCGAAGATAAGAAAGAAAACCTTTTCTGTATTGCGGTATTTCTAGCTCTTTCACGAATTTTGCTATTAGTAAGCATAAAGTGGTCAATGTGGACCAACACACTGTGCCCTAACATTCTATTTTTCTTAAAATATGTTATCCTATCGGGGAAATCAGGTTCTGTTTTGATTTTGATTACTTAGTATAAAATTCAACATACATATTGACCAGTAGCGCACTCAAAAATTTTTCAAGGGGTCAATGGTCGAAAGTTCCCCAACTCGTATCATACCTCAAGACAACACCTATTGATTCGTCTGATTTTGTCGATTTTGTTAACAAAAAGACAGTAAAAATAAATTATTGAATTGATAATTAGTATTAATTAATAAAATAAATTGTTAATTACAAGTTCTTAATTATCTTGATTATTTGTAAATAAGATTATCATCAATCAAAAAAAGCTCAAGGGCTTTGGGGGGTGGGGTGTCCGGATCCCCCAGTACACCCCCCATGTATAAGCCACTCGTATTGACTTATTACAAGTTTTGTTTTGAGGAATTCGTAACAAATTCGGCTTGATTGATGGAACTGTATGCGGCCGCTCCTTCTCTTAGCCGCCGCGCACCTTCTAGGTTCGGCCCTGACTCTAAAAATGCAATATTTAACTTAGGCAAAATAAGGAGACCGCAGAAGACTAACATCATAATTGTTTGCTGAAATATTCACAGCTATTGTTGGAGGAATGGCACGTCGATTCAACTAGTGATCGCTAATTAATCGACAAGTAATAGTTCATTCGCGAATGTTGTAGTTCTTTATCAAATCTCTGTCTTAACCTTACTGCGTTATCAAATATGGAACATATAAAACTTATTCCTTGCCATCAAACTCTTTTCATGTCCTCTTCACTTGACCTTCTATAAGCCCCTTATAATTACGAGGTCCGGTGCCAATAGCCCTCGTGTTCTCTTAGAGTACGACGCTAATAAACACTCATCACTCAATTCTTAGAAATTCTTCATGTTTTGTCATAAAACTTTCCATCGCTATTTTCTTTAAGTTGAGAATCTTTTTGATTTTTAAGCAAACGCTGTCAAATTCTTCCATAATACAAGCAAATCATTACAACAGTCTGTTACAAACTTTATAAGGGCCGAGATCTTCTCTCTGCCCCGCCTAGAGGTGTTGGAGGAAGGGAAGGATGACTAGCCCTTTTAATTAACCAATTTATTTACTGAACACACAAATTATCAACAGACAGAATTCTAGAAATTCAAACTAAAAGAGTTGTTCTCGATTTAAGCAATGTGAGAGTCAATAGCGAGGTACGCGAATTTCGAGAAGACTTTTAAGTACCAATCCTCCTTTATCAGGATCAATCCACTGCTCTAAATATCTGAGTTATAATTTAACTATGGTGACCAATCGTCACTTTAATGTCTTCAACCATCTAATCTCTGAAACACGCTATAAAATAGAATAATAACTGATCGGTAAGAATCTCTCCTTCTAGTCAGATTCTCTATATCTTAATATCCTCGCTAGCTTGAAAACCTAGACTATATATATCCGACCTAATATGCACAATCACGGTTGCTTCTTCAGAGGGTTCGTTGCGAGTGAGTTCGAATTGATAGAGCAAAGATTTCCCAAGACGATTTTAAAGGAAGGACTCGGATAGATCCTTCACAACTTGAGCAGCAAATTTCGAATAGGAAGATTCTGGATATCTCCTTTTGAAGTGCATGGGTTGTATTTTCATGAAAAGGAAAGAATTCAGAAATTTCAGAATACTTAACAGAAATATTATCATGTTTTCAGATTTCAAAAATATCAATGAACATTTTTCAAAAGGATTCTAAGCTCTTAGACTTATTTTAGAAAAAATAAGTGCATTATTGGTGAAAATGCAAGCATGAACCAGTAACATACCCAAGGTATCACATACTTGTGCATAAGATTATTTCCTCGTATGTAGATCCGTCTATATTTGTGTATCAATTTACTTACCTTTTTTTAAAAAAATTAGATATATATATATATATATATAACCTTAAAACGACTACTTAAAGATGTGAATCATGTTTTCAGTGGGAAAGTTATACCTTCACTTTGAACTGATCCAAACGAAACCCCTGACTTCCTAGAGATTCTACTATATCGTCTGACATCATAAGTCACATTTTCTATTCACAAACGACTAGTTAACCGATATGTGACTGTATTTGTCGTAATGCACTTTAGTACCGCACTCTATTACGCACTCCCCCCCCCCCTTCATACTTGACCCACTCGACTAACAAACTAACCCAATCTCTATTCTCTCTTTTTTTCCCTCTTCGTCTGCCGCAAGATTCCACCGACCCCACGGAAGATTCCCTCCCCCTTCTACAACAGCTGTCAGCCCCTGCCAACAATGCACCTTCTTCCTCATGCACAAGTCACCCCCCCCCCATCCCCCATATAGTTCTTCACAATGCTAAGAATTTCTCTTGCTCCTTGTTGCTTTGCCAAGAGAATTGAGAAAGAGAGAACTCTCCTCACAACACCCCTAACTTCTAGAAGGGAAGGACGAAGAATGAAAGAAGTTTTGTGGATGAGGGTCTTCCCGGTATTTATCGTCTGCTGTGAATGGCAACAGCGATGGATGGTGGGAAGATTGGCTTTTTCTCTTTTTTCCCCCCTCTTTTTCTTTTCTGCAAAAAGATGTCGTTTGGTGGGGTCTTTATGAGTGAGGAGATATGAGCAGTTTATCCCTTCTCTTTTCTGTCTTGTGTGTACGTGAAAGGGATTGTTTGTGTGAAGAGAATTGGAATATTTGTTATATATATGTGTGGGGGGATTGTGTGTGTGACGGCATTTGTTGGTTGTACATTTGGTGATGTTTGATTGTGAAAATATAGAAATCCCTCTATTTTGAGATCTCGAACCGCATTGGAAATCTTTTTATTATCCATGTTATAATTCCATTTGTATATATTTGTTAACTGTTACCCGCACACTTCGGTGGGTATTTTATGATATTGTAAGATAATACATATTTTTTGTTATTTGATTGTGTTGAAAAAATGTTTTTATCATTCTCGTCTCTTAATTTAAAAAAGATAGGACTTGAGTTTCTGAAACGGAAGTAGATTCATTATTTACGCCCCTGCAGCACCCCCCTCGGAGTTGATTTACTCGGAACTTTATTTTTAGCTGATCTCTACTCAATAAAACAAACAAAATTTTAATGAACAAAATTTGATGTTGTTGAAATAAAATGAACAAAATTTGATGTTGATGAATATATGTAGATAGATTTTTATGGCTTTTCCTCTGTAGAATTCCAAATCTGTAGGTCTAATTTTTCAAAACATGAATTTTTTTAAATTTATTTATGCCTCTATACGGCTTCGAAATACCTTTCTTGGAAGTCGATTTCCTTAAAACATGTTCTTAGCAGATATCTACTCAATAAACTAAACATGGTTCCTAAATTTCAAACGTGTAGATTTAATTGTTCAAACAAAGTCAATTTTTTAAAAAATTATAACGCCCCTCTTAACGTTTCTTGGCAGTCGATTTCTACAAAACCTTATCTTAATGGATCTCTTTTCAACAAAAGGAATATGCCTGCCAAATTTCGGATCTGTAGGTGTAATAGTTCCAGATATCGTGTGAAGAGTGAGTGAGTCGCTTAGAAGATATTTGTAAGAAAAATAAAAAATGTATAAAATAATGCCACACAATTTATTTGTTATAAAGTATTTTCTTGCATACAAAGGGGTATTCTGGATCTCTGGGACATCTTTCGAGGTCAGGGATGTCCAACTTTTTTGGGAAGAGTGCCCACTATTTGATAAAAAAAAATAATTATGCGTGCCACTTCCAAGTTTTCCAACAATCAAACATGGAAAGATGAAGGAGAAAAAAAAAAAATGTTACTTACAATCTTATTATGGGATTTTTACGCAAATAGCATATTTTTTAATGCATGTCTATGTAGTCGAAATTTAAAAATAATATGATAAGATATAACATAAAACGAAAGTACAAACTTAGGTTTTATTGTTAGTAAACTTTCTGTAAGTCCAATAAATTAGTTTAGGTATAAAATAAAAATGAGTAACTCTTGAATAATTCAATTCAAAATAATTGTTAAACGCTCGGTATTTACTTAATGCGGCTTTTGAATTACTACTCTTTTTATTACCAAGTTATTACTTTATTAGGACTAGCTCTTACAGATGCTAAAAAATGAGGTTATTATAAGTGCACATTAGCTAGTACTGAGTGATATTTATTTTATTATGTTTCCATAGAGCAGAAAACATTTATTCTCGAACATATTTTGATCCAAATTTTGAGGGGGGGGGGGCGGTTTCTGGGGCTTTTTGTTCAATAGAATTGTAACAAAAGAAAAAGGGTTATTTATTACATTTAAAAAAATTTCAATGTCTTCGCGTGCCACTGCTGCAACTCCATCGTGCCACAATGTGGCACGCGTGCCGGGGGTTAGCCACCCCTGCTCTAGAGTATACCACTGTAAAACATTACTTTCTATGATTTCTTCGGTGTATAAAATTACTTTCTATGATTTCTTCGGTGTATAAAATATAACTACAAAATTCTGTAGCCATAAAAACTAATGTAACGTACATAGAGGTGGGGGGGGGGGGGTAACAAAAAAAGGTGATAAAATTACTTCCGCCCAGTTTGTGTTCTCGAGCGTACGGTTAATCTTATGCAACATTTGCTTCCCTTCAGAAATCCGAACTGTTGCATTTATTGCAATGCGATAAAGTGCACCTGGAAAAGTAAAAGATAATGTGAATGTCTGTTTGACTTTATTTTTTCTCTGGTTTTGGATAGACATTTGAAATATATAATATTTTAAAGTTCTGAAATTCTCCAGGAACCGGAAATGAAATAAAATCGAAAGGAAAAATTTAATTTCACAGAAGCCTTTATTTTTTGCGTTAGGTCAATACATAGTGTCTAGATTTGATAAGATATTCTATAGGATTACCTCTGCTCTCCAAACCAGTAGACAAAAATTTGAATGGATTTTACCTGTGTAAAAGCAGATAGGTTTTCATTGGGTGGAGAGTTTATTTTTAGGTCGGTTTTTATGCACGTCGTTTATGTGGAATTTACTAACAAAGCATTTTTAATAGTATGCTTAGTTACACTTAAAGAATAAAATAATCAAATCAACTACGCAAATTACTATATATACTTTAAGTGTACTTTAAAAATAAACTCTAATCGGGCGCCTGAAAATCCACTTGAATCATACCTAAAAACTTAAAACGTATTTTAGAATTACTTCTTTAATCCTACCTGGTAATTAATTACTTCAATCATTCGTAGTGGTCAGCAACGTCTTAAGGCGTGGTCAAACTGGGCCCAGGGCCTCGGTCACAATGGGAGCCTCGTATCGTTCTCGACGACTCAGCCGTAATAAGATCATGATTCGAATAATTTGAACGGTCAAATGTTATTTCCAGCGGTATTTTCTGAAAAATTGTGGACAATATTTCAACTCGCTACATGTGATGACCGGCACCCTTGCTTGTATAGTCCTGGGGCTACTACCGTACACCATCATTACACATTTAGTCAAAAGACGGCAATCGGTCGTGCCGGTTTGTGCGATTGTAAATCATGCATATTTGGGTTATTGTTTGTACGAGTATTTGACTACGTATGATATATGTTTGTGACGGGGCTATTCGCGAGATTTCAATACTAATCCTCTTGGGAAACTTTGGGGCTAGCATTTATACTATTTCACAGCCTTTTCAGGAAAACCACGAGGTAGTTATATGCTAATCAGTTCGACTATATATAGTCTAGATTTTTTTTAATTGTAGGGAGAAGGAGTTGCCAAGCTATAACGTAAGTTATATATCGTCGTTGAATTACTTCACGAACTTAGCGCGCTTGATAGACATAAATTATAAGAGTAAATTGTTAGATTAACCATTGAAGAAAATAGATTCAGTACCGACCTGAGGTTAGCAAGTGTTCGTCTCCTTGTCCATTCTGATAGACGGGAATATTAGAATTGAATATTAGAATTGAATATTAGAATTGAGGTTAGGATTAAATCGACGTATTAGGGAATCACTCCTAGGTTTCTACTTACATTTAAAGTTGTGATTGTTTGTGTGTTTGTCAGTCCTGAAGAAACCTAATTGTTATTATGGCTTTTGTTGATGATGATATGTTTTCTCCCACACTTAGAGACGCGCCGGGCGGAGTGAGTGGGGTCCAAAATAGGACCGAGTTACGACATGTTGTCTACTTTTAAGGCTCATAGGTGGGGTCTACATTTGTATAGAGGCCTAGGGCCTATTTTTGCGTAGAGGCCCAGGGGCTCAAGAAGTCTTAAGACGCCCCTGTTAGGGGCCTACATACATTTCTTTCAAAAAAGGGGATTGTATCTTTATATATAAAAAAAAAACATAGTCGAGAAAGGACAAATATGTGATGTTTATGCTAAAAATTAAAGTGTACGAGAGGGGTTTGAACCCCCTAATCCCACCCTTGTGTACACCACTGATCACACCATAAAAATAAACTACTCAAAATGTACCTTTTTAAATAAACCACCTCAATGATACCTTATAAATTAACTGTTTTAATGATGATTTATAAATTAACTGCTTTAATTGCATCGTAAAAATTTAACTATTGTAATCATACATAAAAAAAATTAGCTTCTCGGATCGCGTCTGGCAAAAAATTAACTACTCTGTGTAATCATATATTAAAAAATTGACTATTATATAATCGTACTTGAAAAACTGACTGTTCTAATTGTTCGTTGAAAAAATGATGTATGTAAAAACTTTACTTTTATCATGCCTGAAAATTTACTACTTTGATCGTTCGTCACAAATTAGCTACCTTGATCGTTTGGAAAAAATTTACTATTCTATGATTGCATGAAAATAAATTGACTATTTTGTAATCGTTAGTTTAAAAAATTGACTATTCTGTAATCGTTAAAAAATTGATTATTTTAATTGTATGTTAAAAATTTACTTTAATCATTCCTGAAAATTAACTACTTTAAACGTACTTAAAATAATTAATTTTAAAGTACGTTTGATCATACATGAAAAATGCGATACAAGTAATTCAGTTGTAGCTTGAATCGGTTACTTAAGTATGTCTGAGAAAAATTATAACCATTTATCGTAAAAAAATCAAATGATTTAAATTGCACCCGAAAACAAACTACTCAATCAAATTTTATTAATAACAAAATAATTTTGAGGACCTTCTTGCAGACACAATTAATCTTTTTTCCAAAACATCTCAAAAATCACTACCTTGACCAAACATGTTATTCTAAAACAATTCCGATTTCATGCACCATTTCACCAAACACATCCCTCCTCTACAACACCAGTCAGGACACGACAGTCCGTTTCGCTACGAACGTTCGCTTTTTCGATTTTAATATTGTCGATATTTCCGTTGGGATGCGCCCGGTTTCGCTTGGTTGGTCTTCACGCCTTGTGTACTCCGGAGTTCACGGGAGGTGTGATTCATTCCATTTGTAGGGGTCACCCACCTTGCTGCACCACCCCCATTCACTCTGTGCGTTCGAAAACGACATGAGAGAATGATTCAGACTTCGAAATGCGAGATGTGCTGTCTCATTGATAACAAAAGATGTGGTAAATTCAAAGTAGTGGAGATGTGTTTTCAAGAGATTACGTTTGGTTTTACTTGTGCTCACGCCCAATTTTTGTCGACGTGATATAACAGGGTCGGGGGAGGACCATATTGAAAATTTTAGATGGGGAGCTTCCACTAATATGCAAGGGACCCCCATATAACATGTAGTTGTTTTTTTGCAACCCTCCCGTGCCCGCAGTAGACTAGTGGTCATTGTAACTTACTCGTGGCCAGCGTGTCATGAGTTCGAGCCTGGTATCGCTGAGTACTCACCGTGCAGAGGGAGTCAATGTACGTTAAATATGTCGAGTCTAATTCATAGTGTGGTGGGGTGGTTAGGAGAGGGGAGGGGGCTGCCAGCTCAGGTGTCGTCCTCGTCACTTGACCGTGGTTGAAAATTACGAGACCCGTCACCAAACGGCCTCGTGTAGCTGGATAGGGCGACTTTAATTTTCACTCATTCAACTCATCCAACTGATTTTGCAGTTATTTTATTTTTTCCTTCCTTAAACGTGTTCTCATTTACGTTGTTCGGCATACGTTTCATTTTTACATTCTGTTTTAAAAAAAATGTTGATAAAGTTCTAATTAAGTACAGCAATCACCCATTTTAAAATCGGGGAATTTTTCCCTTGGTCTTGAAAGGGTTAAGCAAAAGTTTTGAAACGCAAACGGAGTGAAGAAAAACAGAATTTTAAAAGTAGAATTCTAGTCAAAATTCCCCAAACATATTTGTTGCGACATGCGCCTTTAAACAACAAAATAGGAGGCATAAAAATATATCTTTGTGCACTTAAAAAGCTATTTTCGTTCCGTGAGGTACGAAGCGTTCCTTGAATTTCGCTCTTAAAAGCTTTCAGGGGCGCTCTAATTGTCAGATCGGTTAGATCCAGACTGTGTTCGTGTCGTATAGGGAAGGAGAGGAGGGGGTCCAGATTATGGAGTGAGTGTTTATTAACATAGCACTCAGTGGCGTATCGTACACCCCCACATCGTATGTGTGTGGAGGGGGAAGGATCCTTAAGGGCCCAAAGCCTGACAAAGACGCCAAGTTTGTATGGTTTTGCAGTCCTTTGTGCGATCCGACTTGGGACTGAAAGCCTGACTTTGCAGAGAGGGGGGGGGGCTAATATTCATCGTTACACCCCTGGTCACTCAATAAATCAACACTAGGGTTATTGGAGACAGACCTTGTCATTTTGAACCACGATCAAGTGATGAGGACAACATATGAGCTAACACCCTGAAGTAAAAGTAAAATACAATAAAAACAAAACGCATTAAAGTTTATTTTTAGTAACTCAAAATAGCTGTGAAAATAAGCAACTCGCTGAATTTTAATAACTCTTCAAATCGTTCTTTTTCAAATTCCAAATGTCACAACAGGACCACCCCATAGAGACATAGTTTCAAACACTTGTCACTAACTAGCTATTTCTCGCTTATGTAACATCATTTTTCCCTTCTAAAAGGCAATTAAGAACGGCGTTTGCGACCAACTGTTGCATTGGTTAAAAAAAAAAAAGATAGAACGAAAAAAAAAAGAGGAACATATCCCCATTAGACAAACGATAAAGATGAAGATGCAGCCTTGAAACATGCATGAGGGATGATTGAGTCTGAATATTAGCCTCCTTTAATGATATCTGTCTGTCGATAAGCGCTAAAGTAAATAAACACATAAATAAAAGGGAAAATGGCGCACTGTGATCGCGATTCTGATAATTTTCATCGGTATCGGGTAGATTCCTCAACTCACTAAAGCACGCGCCAGTTTTTGTTTTACTTTTAGTGGGCCGTTGCCATTATTTTTTCTGGAATAAATAGCATTGATGGTTATGGTTATGGAGTAGTTCGATAGATTTTTTTCGAAGTGGAAATTGCGTTATTCGAAACTGTACGGAGTCTTCTAATAAATAGCTTGTGTTCTAAGTGCCATTAAATATATTTGCTGGTACGTTTTAGACTTAACAGTCGGTTCATTTTTTTTAAAGCTGCAATAAATTATTAGTTTAGTTATCGGTGTTTTTTAGAAGAATTCTTATGACTTTTACTTTCAAAATCTTTTTGTGTGGGGTGGGGGAGGTATATTTTAAAATGGTTTGTTTTCTTAATTTTTGGCAATTTTTTGCTCACATATATTTTTTTGATGAATATTTTAATTGTTTTTTTCAGATTCAAAATGGTTTTTTGAATCTGAAAATTATATGCAGTTATTTTAAATGCGTTGATTGCATGATTGGTTAGCTTTTTCCCTTTCCAATAAAACATCTGTGGGCTTGTTTGTTACAGATTTACTTCTAATTATTTATTGAAGTAGGACATATTTTTTAGAATTGCTAAACATTTCATTTTCATTTAACTCCAAAAAATTGTTTGTTTTTTTTAAAATCTTTTTCAAATATGCTTAGAAAGTTATATTATCGGTAATTATCCTAATTATATATATATATTTTTTAAAAAATCAATCTTATTTGGTTTATAGTATTTTGTATAAATGCCAATTTTTGCATTGAATGTAATTTTAAAGAAGTCAGTGTTGTGTTATCCACCAACTCTTGTCTGGTTCTGAGATTCAACCAGGAAATTTAGGTGCGAGAAATGGCAACGTGGCCCGAATAAAATACTTCATCCACAGTATCTGTATATTATTTCTGGTTGCATTTAACATGCGGTCTGTGGCATCGGTAGCCTAGTGGTTATGACCATAACCTCGTGGCCGGCGTGTCGTGAGTTCGAGCCTTATTCCACTGGATACTTGCTGTGCAGAGGGACTGGTGCATGTTAAGTCTTTTGGGGCCCAAAGTTCATGTTTCGAACGTGATTGAGAGAGAGAGAGCAAATTTCGTCATTTTATTTTTTTGAATCCATAGCTTTATTGCCAAAACATTTTCACCGTGACTTAATGAACTACGCATCTTACCCTATTCTTGGACATTGTTATAAATAATTTATATTTGTAGTCAGACAATTAAAATTCAGTCATCAAAAGAGAGCCATCGTTAACAATGAACTTAACAATTTATTTATCCACAGTGTTATTAGGCCCCGCACCTTCAAGCTGGGAGAGCTACATTCAGAGTACAAGTACTGAGTACAGAGTGATTGTAAACAAAAACAAAAGTATCTACTTACATTGCGTTCAGACGCCCTCTGGCGGTTACAAAGAGAATTCGTTAGGGGATTCTTAACAATTATCGCCTCTGACATTGAGACATTTGTCGTAGCGTGCAAAAGTTTGAAGTTAAATACTTATTTTATTGGCCATAATTGCTCAAAAAAGTGTATGTGGTGGGACACCTATTTCGACCTTCATTCCTTACCTTCTGCCTTCCTTCACTAAACATACAAACCCTTCGAGCAACCATTGGACGAGACATGATATCGTGAGCTTGTAAATTTACTTCATTACTGAGTAGCGTGAGGGCTCACACAGATTTTTGCCACAAGACATTTTATCTATTAATTAATTAAAAACAATTTTACTGCATTATTAATTATGCTAAACTTTACAGCCTTTCGCGGGAGAAAATTTCAAGTCCAGTTAAATGTTCGTGGATCTTCAGGTCTTTGGGTGCGGCTGTCCCCGCAACCCTTTTAACTGGTCTCGCCACCGATCAAATCGTCACGAGTGGCGGCACAGCAGACTTCGTCACTCCGTCTTTAAGAGGTCGTAGCAGTTCCTTTCTCTGGGTCATTTCAGTTGCGGCTGCCCCCGCAACCTCTATCTCGTGTGTTTGAAAAGAAAAAAATAAACTGATGTGGAAGATAATGCAGAAGATCGCGTCAACTTTCGAGCCGACTCTTTAAACCTCCTGGGTGGCCCTCTTTCACATCCCCAATAATCTCAGATTGACGAGCGTAACGGATCTGCACTCTGCGTACCTCGTAAACTTCCTAATTCCATTGGTTCTTTTAGAGAACAGGCCGGAGCGAATGAGATAAACTCCGTCGCTGTACCTCGTACACCATATGGAGGGTTTATCAATCGGCTTGTCACTTTGACATTGAGAATACCGTCCGGGGTATGTCTTTTTCACAACAGGCCGACATTCTTTTTCATTCAAATAATTCGCGGTCTACATGTCCTATGGAACCAAACTGTACGCAGGAATGTTCTTTCTTTTAATCGTTCTAGCTGAACGTCATCTGGGTGTCGGAGATGAAAGAGGTGTGGTATCAACAAAGTCGTTTTCAGAATCGGCTCGACATCTGTTTTGGCCCTCGGGCATGTTCTTTTTTGGAAAGTTAAAATGTCCTGTCTGGGCATTCTGCTCCCCCCCCCCCGAACATCAAATTTGACAAGTATTGTCGTAAAGTGTTCGTCTAATGAGCCGACGCTACAACAGGGTGTGGGCGTCATTTATGACGGACACACTAGTTTCACGTGCCCGTTCATACCGGACTACAGCATGCTCTTCCATTGGCGAATACTTAGTCTGCACACGTCTGGCTGGTCGTAATTAGGCTCGCCGATCTGCTGCTGCTATCTTCTACGCTTTGCACTTGCGTCATTCCTCGTACGCTGAACCGTCTTCCGTCGTTGTTCCAAAAATGGATATGGCTTTTTATAGCGATTGTTTTTTCACCTGGTGTACCATCTTCCCTTTAAAAAAATAATGAAAGTTACTTTCTAAAATTTTCTCGTACCTTTTTCTTTGACATCCTGTATTAAAACCACCAAAAATAACTAACGTATATAATAGAATGTCAAAATTATCGGATGTGTTGGATTTGTGAATTCGTAAATGTAAAAAATGCACCAAGTTTTTAAACCACCTGTTAACAAAATGATATTGCATGTCATAAACTTCTAAGATATTTTTCTGCATCAAGAACTTTAAAATCACAACATTTCAAGAGATCAAAGACTTCTCACGGAGATTTTCGCTCGCAGACGACAGTTATACGAAGAAAAACGCGAATTAATAATTAACTGTCAAATTTATTATTAAAGAATTTTTGTTTTCAATTACTGATCGTTGGTTAATTTAAAAGAACATGTTGAGGTGTTCTCAACGTTAATTAAATCCTGTTTCTTGTAATCTTTGAATTTTAGACAGAACTGAAGAAATGCCACTCAAAAAGGTGTCTGCAGTTAAATATGATATAACTTTTGTCTAGTGTTCATTGCTGCTTAATTCACCTCCAGTCTGGATAGTTGGTTTTCAACCTCGTATTTATCTCTTTTGCACACCATGTTTTTCATTACCTTTAACCTTTTATCCGTTCTATATTGTTCGTTAATTAATAAAACATTTCATATGCTAACTAATCTTCTAGACTTATGGTATCCGACTACACTATAATTGTGGTCCGAAAATTGACAATTTTTTAATGATTTTATTTTATGAACCATCTTATTAGCTTTATAAAAATACCAAGTTTATTATTTTCCGTTCACTAGAACAAAAACTACTTCTAGTAAAAGCCGATGCCATTACTTTAAGCAAAATGCCATACTTTAAAACGCCTTTTACTGGAATTCCGTCCCCCCCCCCTTTTTCTTTTCCGTAAATGCTCGAACGGGGTCAGAGATTGCTGAAAAAGTTTTGAAAATAATTAACTAAAATTTTTTGTTTATGTTCTGTATAATAGAAGCGTTTTAACCTTCAGATTTATTAATCACTGTTTTATTACAAAATTTACAGTCCCTTATGTGAATATAATCGCTGTTAGTTGAAGCAATTTCATGTAATACCCGAGATAAAAAAAAGTGCTCTAGTTTTGGTAAAGATTAAAATATCTCTTATCCTGAATGTCATTTCAAAAATGAATAACATAGCAACACATCAGAATTGAAAAATTGAAAATTTGTTCATAAACTTTTTGGTACAGAATGGGCCCCGTTTAGATTATTTTTTGTCAATTTTTACCCATTTGTTCCCATTTTAGTAATAATTTCATTTTTGACAATTTTTCTTGAAAAAATATATGTCCAAAATATCTTAAAATTGTAAAGAAATATTTCTGACCATAAGCTCATTTATTTTACTTACATTTTAAACTGTCATTTAAAAAAATGGTGTTTTGAAACCAAATTTCAATTATTGGAAGAATAATACTTTTGAAAATGATTCATTCGAAAAACAATTGTATAATTCTATCTCAAAGAATAAATAAAAGGTTAATTACGGTATTTAATAATTATATAACCATGAGATAAAAACATGTTATAGTCCTGGAAAAACTGTGTAAGACACAAATTATTGCATTCAGAAATAGATGCGACTTCATACGGCACGTCATATGGCCGAAAAATCGCATAAAAGTTAAATTTTTTAAGAAATCAATGTGGGGATTTTGAAAATTTAAATGTATAAAAACACTCCCAGATTCCAATGCAACACTTTTTCAAAATTTCAGAGCAATCGGTGAAGAACTTTCGAAGAATTGTGGTTTTGAACACAAACGCACATTTAAATTTTTTTAAACGGACGTTAACATTTTTTGTATATATTTCAACCTTTTAAAGAGACCCATTTAAAAACATTCAGATAACTGACGTAGCTAGTTCTGTGTGGGCCCTGTATCAAGATTCCTTCGGGGCCCTTTTTAGATACGGGAGCTTTGTTAGTGGGACTATAGTTATGCATGTTGGGGCCCCTGTTGCTTGGGGGCCCCATATAATTGATACGGCGGTAGCTACGCTTCTGATTCAGATACAAATATTAATATAAAATAAATGTGCTGTAGATGAATTCTAAAGAAAATTTTGCATATTTATGCAGAAAATGACGGACAAAACAATTTTTTTAAAATTAAATTCCAGTCAAAAGTTACATATTTCAGAGTTCGTTCATGATCTTTTCTATTTTCACAAATTACAGTTACAGAAGCAGTTACAATGTAGTAGTAAAGTAATTTATTCTGAATGTGGAATTTTAATAAGCGTTGCCGCCATCAAGATATTGATACGGTTTTTTTAATTAATAAATTCGTGTTTAAATTTAAAATGTAATGAAATTTAAAAAAAAAAAATTTTATCGAAATATAAATATTAAATCTAGAAAAATCTAGTTATGTATAGTAAAATATTTTGTAAATGTATACTTTTTTCTGAAAGTCTTTGTAGTGAGTGACATTTTCATTTCCCAAATTTCTTTGATCAGATTTTTTTGGAATTTTTTTTTTCTTTTTGTTGTGCCAATATTGTGAAAATTTCTCTATTGCACAGATATTTGTAATTTCACTCGTATGTCTATTTTAAAAAAGCCATGGGAAGATGTTCTAATTTTTAAACAACCCGAATTGATAACATATGGTTTTATTCATTATAAATGACAATAGTTTTATTTACTGAGAATTATACAGAAATTATACACATTATACACTGCCTTTTGTTTATTAATAAATATTTTATTATTAAAAAAATATCCCTTTTACGCTGTTCAGCTTATAATTGTGAAATACCTATTGTATTTGTATGTTAACCTTCATTTTACCTCCATATTTTTTTGGAACCATATTCGATGAAAAACGTTACGAACACACAATTTTTCTTCTGTTCTTATGTGGTAGAGAAATCCGATTCCTTGATTTTAAAATGCTGCAAAAACTAACGAAAATGTAATTATCACATTTACAATGCTCTCTGTTTATTAATTCTTTGATATAATGTTGTACCATTTGCTTTTATTTGTCAATCGGAGTTTTTTTTAAAAGGCTGAAATTTAAGTAGTCAGAAATTAAATATTTAAATGCTAATGTGAATTCAATATTTCTAGTGCATTATTATTAAGAATTTAAAAAAAAAAAAGAATATAGGAAACGTACTAGTTCAGAAATAAGGCACTGGTACATTAAAACATTTATGGCATCATACTAAATCAAATAACTATTGTATTTCGAAAATTTTACGTGACATACATTTAAGATAAAATCATTACCAGCCTATCTTTATACTTCTGTCATGGAAAAAAAATTGTCATGTCCAATCCATCTTTGTTTTTATCAGTCATCAAAAAGAATTAACGGCCTCAGCTTTGTACAGAAGCCCTATTAATAAATCCACGCTTTTCAAAACCACTTATCTTTGTCATTACGCTATCGGAGGCAGCCCTCGGTTAGACGAATCACCCAGGTAAACTTCCCTCACCAAAATCCCCCGTCCCTTTCCCCCTAAGACTGATTACACTGATAATGATATCCTGCTTCCCTCCGACCCCCTAACAACCTCATCAACCCCTCTCAACCTCCATGTAACAACTACTAAGGATGAATAATAACCATTATGATTACAAGAATTCTATTATCTGGACTTCCAAAGGGAAAAGAAAAAAGATGGAGGATTCCTTCGTGTTTTCTACCAAACTGACAGGTAGGGGATTTTCTACCCCGAAAAAGAACATTTTCCTCTTTTTTTCTAAATTGGAAAAAAAAGGGATTTATTCGAAGGGGGAAGGATAATGAAAAGGAAACATCTGCCTTGGCTCTTGAGAGGTCAAGCGTACTCGGCCACCAGATGGCGCTTTTTTGTACTGTATTGCTGTGGGTAAGGGAAGAATAAGGCAAAGTGGTTGTAGGTTGAGTTTTATAGGGAACTTTTTTTGTACTTTTTTCCCGCACTATTCAGGCTTTTGTTGTCTTGGCAGTTTTATCGCGAATCCCCTGTTGGATTTAAAAGGAATTTAGTGTGTCGCTGAGGTGAGGGGTGGGGATTATTTAACGGATGCAGATCCCCAAGTGATTGGTAACCATTGCTGATTTTCGGTTTGAAAATGCAACCCAAAATAGTACGATTGGTCTAAAAAAGAGCTCTTAAGTGTAAAAGCTGTTCCTGATTTTTTCTTTTAAATTACGTCGCACAAGTATTTGTTTATAAAATTAGGTTTTTTATTTAAAAGTTTAAATTTTTTTTAAAAAATAAAATTTTTATATTTGTTGTTTATTTGCATTTTTTCCCCTTATTTAATTGTATTTAAAAAGATAGAATACACACTTTAGTTTTTTTTATTGTTAAAAAATTAGCAATATGTTACTTTGTATACTTGTTTTTGTTGTTTAGTTTTTCAGTCAAAAAGCTTTACAGTGATTGTTTGATATGTACGCTAAATGCTTCTTGTATTATCAGTATATTTTAACATTTTGTGTTGTTTATTTTCATTGAAGGGGAAGTAACAATAAAAGTAACTAAGAATAATTAATCTAGTAAACATTCAATTAAACATTTTCCTTTAACTGAGTAGTTTGTTTGATTCTTATGCATCTTAAGGTAGTGATTTAACTAACAGAGATAAGATTTTTTTTTAGAATTCCTGTTGCGAATCATTGTCATAGGGGAAAAAATCATTTTTATAACCATAAGGATTATTTTTGAGTTCATTACTATCCTACTAAGCTGAAGAAATTTTTATTACCTTCATGTAATAAAAATTAATGATTGTGTAATTCATTATATTTTTTATTCTCTGTTCTCTATTTTGAACACTGGGTGTAGTAAGAGGACGGTATATATAGATAGACTTGAGCCTGTTGAATCTCCAGAAACTTCACAAAAACAGCGGGGAGTGCTTTTCATTTTAAATTGAATGAGTAAGAAAGGATAGTAGTTGGTGAAGAAATAAATATAGGTATTTGTTCAGAACTTGCAATTTTTCGCTAAATGGGTGATAAGGGCGCTTAGGGCGAGTATTCCAACTTTTTTTGTGAAATGTAGCCGTCATTGATTCTAAGTCATCATTAATTCTAAACCGCTCCTCGAATTCTTAACACGTTTTTGTGAAAAAATAAAAAAAAATAGTGTAAAATGGTGTGTGTGTTTTCGATATTTACAAAATTTAAAACTAAAACTAATAAGAAGAGAATGATTTAAAAGAATTACCAGTATTGAAAACATTTGAGTATTTGAATCTGTAATTGATTGTTCTAACCATCAGCATCATAGATGTTCCCCATTTTCAGCGGAAAAAATAAATGGTCACGTTAAACGTACTTGATAAATTAACTTGCTTCCTCCATAATTGTGATCACGTATTTACTTATAATTGCTGCTAAAAATCCTATGTTATTCTGAGAGACTGTTAAGACCGATTATAAGAAAGTAAACTAAAAGGAAAATTATTTAAATCGAATAATTTCAAAATTTATTCATGAGGCCATGTTCTACGGTCTAGGAACCTCAAGGCCGTCGACATTAATTTAACGAAACGTCACCTCTCACGAAAATAACCTTACGAGAGAACGACTCAAGAAAACTCCACGAAGTTATCTCCATTCTATCCAATTGTTGACTTTGCGAAGTGACCATAAAAAAAAAAAAGATGCGCGAAAATCGTGACGCGGAACTCACCTGTGGCTGGCAGGTGCGGTAGCCCTGAGCTTCTTGTTTGTTGGGTTTCTCTCCGTAATTGCTCCTAGAGTAGTTACCGGTGGCTGCAGGTGCACTGGGAAATCCGATTAAGCGTCAGGCGGCTTGACGCTTGTGTGTGAAACGTCATTAATGGAGATTATTATGGAGTTTATTTTTATCCGTGAGCGTAACGTTGTAAAGATGCGTTTAAGGTAGGGAATATGAAAACATTGGGGTTTATTTATATACATGTATAATATGAGTCGAAAAATAGATGAGAATATATTGAATATCATTTACAATTCCAAAAATAACTTCACTGTTATTTGATAAAAATCTCCAAAATCACACATCTTGTATCTGTGGCGTAGCAAGAGAGGGGGGGGGGGTGAAATTATTTGTTAGTAATAATTAATTTTATTAAGTAATGCTAATTATTTATTCAACAATTAATTTTTTACTGTTTTTGGTTCCCGAAAATCGACAAAATCAAAAGAATAAGTTGAAGGGTATATTGGAGCATGATACGAGAATGGTCGACTTCCGACCCTCCCCCTCCGAAAAATTCCTGTGTGTATCAATGTCATGAACATATACTATAAACGATTGTAAAGGAAATATCACTTGTCAAAAAGAATATTTATTTTGTTGTTATAAAAGTATTTTTTTTTGCAAAAAAGGTAATTGAAAGGTTATACGCGGAATAGGTGGCTTAAATCATTGGAAAATAACTTAAGATTTTCTAAAACATAGTTATTTTTAAGAATACGTGAAAATCGTTTTTCTGTTTTGAGTCTATTTACAAAAATCGTAATTTCGATTGATGATAATCCTATGTGTATATATATATAACGTAAAATTTAATTAAGTACTTGTAATTAACAATTTATTTTATTAATTAATTCTAATTTTTAATTCAATAATTTATTTTTTACTGTTTTTTGTTAACTAAATCAGAAGTATCAATTGGTGTCGTCTTGAGGTATGAGACGAGTTGCCTCCCCCTCCCCCTTGAAAAAATTTTGTGTGCGCTACTATTAATGAGTATACTCTTTATGCGTAAAATGTATTGACCATTGGCTATTTAAATTGTAATTTTTAGACAAACAAAACACATATTCTCAAATTTCAATATGTTTAGAATATTTTGAGGCCAGACCGGAGTAAAATAAATAAAATATGAAATATTTAAGATGAACTCATGCGTCCCCTTTTGCTGAAATAGCGTATGTTCGCACAGCGAATTTATTTATGTGCGATGATAATGTTTTTAAATGTTAGCCTAAAAGGGGCAAAGGCAAAAGTCGGAAAGTTGATTAATAATAAAATTCTCTCGGGTATGGCCAGCCATGGGATAAAAGTGTTACGCCGACCAGTTAAATCTGTCGAGGCTCAAAATTCTCCCCCCCCCCTGGCGTGGTGTGGTAGTTTGGAGAGTTGGGTGCCAGCTCGGATGTGGTCTTTGCTACTTGAGCGTGGGTAAAAAGGACAAGGACCGTCGCCAATCGAGGTGTTTTATAGTGTAATGGTAATAAACACTCACTCAGTGGATCACACTTGTAAATTCATAACAATTACTCTTTAGGGCAGTTATTATAATAATCTTCAATTAAATAACTGAATGGTGTCTTTTGCTTGGAGATGCGCCAAATAAAGTCTTTATGGCGATAAACTCGACCAGCCAACCATACAAAACGATGTAATGAAAAACTAACTCGCCGTGTAACTCAGCATAAATATAGCAATTAAACATAATTGCGGGCAATCCATCTCATACTCTGCAATATCTTTTTAAAAAAAGTTCTTTTTTCTTTTCCCTCGTTTAATCCCGGATATCAACAAGACTTCAGTTCCGAAGCATTCAAATTATTCATCATGCAATCGCATCGTAACTTTAATTAATATCGAATAAATATCCTCCAGGGTCGACGAACCCCCGATTCGTGCTATTGATCACCTTCTATTGAAGAAAAACGACAAAACAACATCCAGTTAACTATAACAGTTAATAGAGAAAACAACTTTTTGGGTCCAGTCACATCTCGCCAACCGGAACTCGCGTCTCCGAATCTGCAATTAAATAAACGCCGCGTCATTTACATTCACTGCGACCGAACGGGAAGGGTCCATGGCCCGAAAAGGCTAAGAGGAGAGGAGGGAAGACGGATGTTTTAATAAATGCCTCCTCTAACCGTGCATGGCTACCTGGCATGAGAGAAATTAAGGAAGATTTGGCTAGTGTTTTTTTTTTCATTTTTGGCGAGCTTTTTCCTCCTCCCCTTGGCCTCTACGCGTCATTAGTACTGGAGGACTGAAGTAGGAAGATACAAAGAAAAGATATAAAGATATAAATAAAAGAATGAAAGGATAAATAAGCTAAGCATCTTCTGCGGTGAGAAAGAAAAAAAATTGTTTTTGATGCATTGAGAAAAGAGTGGTGCAAGTCCTGTATGAAGTTAGTTTTGTTTGGAAAAATCCATTATGTATAGAAATTAGCTGAAGACCCTCCATGTTGAATGGCTGATCCCTTTTAAATCTGCCATGGCTCAAAGTCTTCCCGTTGATGTGGTTTGGAAGTTGGATGCTTGATTGGGTGTCGTCCTCGTCACCAGACTATTATTCAAAATGATGATGGCCTTTGCAAAAAGCCCTCGTGTAACTTTATAGTGCGACGCTATAATAAAAACTTGCTCAATCTTTTTAGCGCGTTTTTCACGTAGTGGAACAAAAGCGCTATTAGGACGCAAATTTCGTCTTCGTTCCATATTTTGTCGTACCTTTTTCTCAGCCAATAAGCAACCAATTGACCTCGGGTTTTCGGCATTGGGTCGCATTTGTGCCCTTGATGAGCCGAACTATATTTAAATTTTCCCATAGTTTTCACGAGTTTTCCTACAAATTTTCCTGAATTTCGCTAGTTTATAACAAAATTTTCTCAAATTTTACCTAGTAAATTTATTGTTTGCAAAAAGTTTTTTAAAAAAAATCTACCTGCATAAGTCACCTTGTCCGGACTTTTGTAGCTTCTGTAAAAAAATAATTTTTTTTGTTGCTTTTTTTATAGTGCTGATACAGATTTGTGTCATTATTTCTTTTCAGCTCAGTAGTAGTACATTTAGAGGAGTGGTACAGTACACTACTTTCTGTTAGTAAAAAGTTCATTAGTTGCATTATTGTAAAATACATGTAAAAAACGCTTTAAAATTACTTGGCCATGCCAATGATTGATATCTTGTTTTCTTTATTTGTGTGATTAGAACTAATTATTTTTGGAAACGGGGGAAATATATTTCATACAATATCATGATTACAGAATTTTTCCAATGGTTATATTTATTCCCATCAATTTAACCTAGTTCGGTAAAAAAAATAATAATAAGGTAGTTTAATGAACGTGTATATTTTCTGTGTGCTCATACATTGATACTTCTGCATGCATGTGAATCTTGGTAAAGATATTTTAATTTCGTTTTTTCCAGTTTTTGACTGCTAAATAACGTCCGCATTTTGATTGGTTTTCTTCTGCAAAGCGCGTGCATGACTCCCTTTTAAGGAATATGACTCGGAATGGAATGTCCGCAGATAAGAATGGATTTCTTTAAAAAGTCCATTCCGCTATCTATTGCTTTCAAATATCTTTCGGAACGGTAAATAACTTCTTGGAATCCAATGATATGCTTAACAATATAAAAGCGTTTTGAAGTAGCAATAGCGACGATAAATTCGTGTATGTTGCAATTGAAAAGTGCAAAGGTACTGGAGATGGGTGATGTTTAACGGTGGTGCTGATTACCTAAATGTTTCTTGAGAGTGTTATGTGAGCAGTAGCAATTGTTATTTATTTTCGACAGTTTTTACAATTATTAAAGTACAGATATTCCTTCTATAACAAGGTTAATTCGTACCTTGCTATACGAGACTTATTTTAATTGTTATTTTTATTTATTAAATGTATATAATATAAATCGGAGCAATATGTACCGTGTTATATGGAAATCAAGTTTTGATGTGTAGAATTTTATGATAGCTGGAATATGGTTCCTATAAAACATTACAAATATAGAAGTAAGATAACTTTCCAACCGAACACAAAACGAATGGATACAAAAATTAAACTAGAACAAAATAGTAATAATAAATAATTATTATAAAATAAATAGAAATGGCTCGAATTTTCGGAGAATATGAACGGGAATAATAGTTGACCATTAAAATTATCCGGATCATGGATAACGAAAACGAAACGAGGCCCCGTGCCTTAGGACGTCCCTGCATGTAGAGGCTCTGATGCATGTTAAATCTGTCGAGGCGAAGATTTCTTACATTTGCTTAATGTGGAAGTTTGGAAAATGATTTACCAGCTATCTCCCTAGTTCTTTGACAATGACTCAAAATTACGAAACCCATCCATAAGAATCAATCAATGAAAATTTTTATTTCCAATATGACCGCAGATAGAAATTTACCTTTGCAACCCTGTACATTCCCCGGGAGATGGTATCACTTTTCAGTGTGACACCGTTTCAGTGGAATACCAATCGCCGCAACGCAATTTTGATGCCCAATCTTCTCTCCAGACGGAGTCACCTGACGATGCGAAATGGTACTAGGAATTTAATTTTGCCGATAGCACCCAAGCCAAGCAGGCACTCTAGGGATCTTTTCCATGCAGTATAATCATACGACATTGATACTTTCGATTTTTTTCTGCTTCATGAAAATCTACCAAATTGCGAGCCGAGCTCGAACCCACAAACTCGGGCGTGACAAATTAACTAAACCACCTAGCCGGCATGAATCATACAATAAATTGCCTAATTCTGCAACCGAAAATTTCAATGGTGCTGTTAATTTCACCGCCAATGCGACTTTGTTTTATATCGTAATTAGACTGTACGACATGCTTTGCTCTATTGCGTAACTGGAAGAAGACAGTTGTAATAATATTGTGTTATAGACACCTTATAACTTATAGACACCAAATTTTATCACTTAAGGTATCCGACTACTTGCGACAACATTTTTTTTAAAAATTGGTTATATGGGGATTTTTCTGTAATTTTTAGATTTGTTTCATACATTTTTGAAAAATATGCTAAAATTAAGAAGATAAAAAGAAATGATTATCACACTAAAATAAGGAAAAATTGATAAAAATTTACAAGTTATGATGTGTTATGTTATTCATTTTTGAAATGACCTTCAGGATAAGAGATTTTAATTTTTACAAAAACTAGAGCACTTTATCTTAGTTATTACATGAAATTACTGAAAATAACAGTGATTATATTAACATAAGGGACTGTAAATTTTGTAATAAAATTTATAAATCTAAGTGATTGATAAATCTGAAAGTTAAAATACTTATACTATTGTAAAGAACATACACAAAAAAATTTCAGTGAATTATTTTCAGAAATCTTTGAGCAAACGTATGAACATTTAAAAAAAACACATTTTGAGTAAAATGCGTTTTAAAGTACGACATCTTGCTTAAAGTGCATCTACTTTTACTGTAGTTTTTGTTCTGGTGAACGGAAAATAATAAACTTGGTATTTTTATAAAGCTAATACGATGGTCTATAAAATAAAATCATAACAAAATTTCTCAATTTTTGGCAAAATTCACAATTTTGGGGTAGTCTGATACCTTAATTCCAGACCATGATTTAGATCTCTTCCTGTAAAGCATGTCTCGGAGCAAATAAGGAAACTCGACAGTGAAAAAGTATTGCAGTATTTGCAACTCTGTTTTCACATTAGATTCTTCTTTGAAAACACAAGCTGACACTCGAAAATTAATCTTTGACCATTTTGCTTTCTATACATTATTTATCTTAAAATAATTTTATTTTTTACAGTTCAGTTTCTGTGCCTTACAGACATCTGTCTGAAATCTTTTTTCTTGAAGTTTTCACAAATTGATTTTAATCGCTCCGAATCACGATTTTAATTTCTTTTTATTTCAAGGATTTATCTTGATTCACATTGGTCTGGGTTCTCTTTCTTTTTCCAACCATCAAGCTTGCGATTTTCATTGATCTTAATTTTCTTTCTTCCTTTCAATCCGTGATATATCTAAACCAATATCGTTTTCCTCTTTAGAATTGTATCCTGGTTTTGAAAAATAAAATTTTAGATTTTTATTTATTTTTTATATTTTGCTTCATTTTATTCTTGGAATATTTTATCCACAGATTTGGTTTTGAATTAAAAGTTTCTATCATATTATGGAAAATTAATTCATTTTAGCTTTTGAGTAGAATATAAATTTAAACATTGACTTATATGTGTGTGTGTGTAAAGAAATATTCAAAACAAACAGCTTTAGGCTGAAAACTTTTTATATTCTTTTAATTTTTATTTTGTTTATTTTACATGTTAGTGGTTCCACTGCTTTCGAAATACAATATATTTTTTATTTTAGTGTTTTATTATATTATAGTTTTTAAATAAACTGTACTAGAGTGACTGAAAGGACTTCAATATATAAGAGAGATATAAAAAATCATATAGATTTTGGAAAAAAAGATGAGTGGTGTATTATATAAACAGTGTTTACTGAGGACAAATTTATGTAAAAGAGTGGGGTTTAATTAGCCATCCTTCACCTTTCTGTTCATAATACCTCCTGTCTGCCTAACAGCGGACCAACCACCAATGAACAAATTATACAACTGTGCATTCTCATTGCTCAAATTGTAAAACTGTAATTTATATATATTCCCCCCAGAAAAGTGTAAGAAAGGGAAAAAAATTTCAAGTCTTCATCTACAAATTTTAATTTGTAAAACATCGTCACGTCTATTTTGTACCTTTGGAATTTTAAGTAGAAGTTCTATACTTTAATAATTCATTATAAAGTAAATTTTAAATAAAATTGCTTTTTAATCGTGCATATTAATTCGGATAATGCTATTGAATAGATTGCGCATATTGCAAAATTATGTACTATGTTCAATTTCCTATACTAATATTACCTCATAATTATTACCTGATAATGACTTTTTATTATTGTCTGTAATTATTATGAATTAGTTTTATTTGTAAAAACTAATAACAGAACTATAAATATATATTGATATGATTGCCTCAGATGTGCTATATAAGTTTAGACTATAGAATTATAAAACAATAAATGCACATATATATATATTTGAGCAGATAAAATGTATTGCCGTCCCAAATTTTACATTATTGACATTGTACAACATTTCTGGTACTAGAGGATTAACCTCCTTTAAACTAAGAGATTACACCACCGGTATAATTTCCTTTTAATTGGGGGAAGATTTATTAAACCCCCATATTAAAGTCCATCTATTCTGAGGGAATAATCCCCTGTCAGTAGGGGGATTTATTAACCCCTCTGTATTTAAAATCCTTCTCATATGCTCCGATGTCATTTCATTATTTAACCTTTAATTTATGGAGCCATCACCATGGGAATGCGAACTTGGAATTAAACGATGTGTGTGTGTGTGTGAAAGAAAAGTTTACGAGATATTGCTACTTGTATAGTTAGTGGTAGTGTAAAATGGTTAAGGGTGATTAGGGAAAAGTCTGGTGGAAGTTTTTATGTATATAATTGAAAAAATTGTAGAATATATTTTCTGTACAATGTAGCGGATATTTTTATAAACTTTCCCGAGAAAAGTAAATTCTTAAAAACACATTTCTTTTTTTCTTCTAATTTTGTTTTTGAAAATACATAACTAAATTTAACCAAAATTCTAATTCCCGTTTAATATTTACTTTCCTACCTTACCTATTCGCATATAAAATTTAAAAGCAAGTATTTTCTCGGGAAACATCACCTAACTTTTAAATTTCAATCCTAATTAGGTGGTCGCGGTAGCCGAGTGGTCAAGGTATCGGATCATGGCAGGCATGTCATGAGTTCGAGCCCAGTACCACTAAAAACCCGCCGTATAGTGATGCGATATACATTAAATCTGTCGAGAGCTCAAACATCCTCCAGTTGGTGTGGTAGTTAAGAGATGGGGGTGCCAACTCAGGTGTCGTCCTCGTCACTTGACCGTGGTTTAAAATTACGAGTTTCATCGCCAAAAGCCCTCGTGTAGCTGAACAGTGCAACGTTAAATTTCACTCACTCAATCCTAATTCGTGAACGTGGTAGCTTAGTAGTCATGGTTACGAACTCCTGGCTGGTGTGTCTTGAGTTCGAGCCCTAGTGCCACTAAACTTCCACCGTGTGGAGAAGCTGATACATGTTAAATATGTCGAGGCTCAGTCCTCCCGTTGGCGTAGTGTGGTAGTTTGGAGAGGAGGATGCCAGCTCAAGTGTCGTCCTCGTCACTTGACCGAGGTTCAAACTTTTGAATTTTTATTCGAACACCGAACGCAATTTGATAGGATCCAGATCTGTAAAGTTGAACTGTAGTTGTAGTCTCGCATTGCATCGGGTGGTGTAAAAATCAAGAGAGTAATTACCTCAAGTGTCATCCTCGTCACCTAGTAGTAGCTTCTAGTAACAAGTTCAGTCAGTAATGTTTAGTGGTGCTCGAAATAAGAACCTTATTCCAAATCGAGGTAAATGCTTTTTCGACTTTTATTTCGTTGTGGGGGTTTTTTCAGCTGTGTATTTTTGCCTGAGATTAATGTTCGCCAGTTCTCCTGCATTTGAACCTTTCTCAGGTGACGAGATCGACACTTCAACTGGCACCCTGTACTCCACATTCATGCCACCTGAACGAGGATAAACTTAATTTGCCCGTTTCTCATTTTGTGTTTTGGTGGTATTTATGTACGCAAATGCCGGTTCGAAAATAATAAAAGGGCTGACAATGTATATCAACTAAAGAATACATAATTTTTTTTTAATATTTAATTAAATTCATAAGACGGCAGCTATGAAGCCATTAGTTTCAATTAAATTACTTACATTACAATATTCTCGTGATTTTTTTTTATCTTGCATCCAAGCTCACCGAATTTAAATTTAGAAATGCATGCAGTTTACACATGCCTAACGATATCTTCAACACTGTCCGTTAAGAAACGAGCGATATTTCTAAACATATTAGAGATAAAAATGTTATTTTTAACGATTGTTTAAAGTGGTATTTGTGTAACTTGATACCTATGACTTAACAAAGCTCAATTTTATGTTCATCATAAGCATTGGTAGTACATTAGTTTTTTCAGTCTCTACATTTTTAATGTTGCAGGATATATAGACCTCCTCCTTTCGAATTTCTATTCAGCAAATTTTTCTACTTTCCGAACTTTTTCTGGAACTGAGAACATTTTACTATTTTCTTCGTAAAATAACCTCCAAATAGCGAAGTGCATTTTCTATTTAACGAACTTTTTCCTCTTGTGATTCGATTTTTTTCTCTCTCTCTATTTTAGAAATATTTCTGTTTATTTCAAATTATTCTCTTTTACACTTTTTAAGGTGCGCAAAGGCTTTTAACTGGTTTCACCAGGTGCCTAACTCACCTAGAGCAATAAAATTGTCTTAATTTTTCGAATAAATAACTCAAATAAATTTAACAGTTTTTTTAGTAATTCAATTTAAGGCACATGTGGTTTATTTTTCAAAGTTGAAAATACAGAGTATTTCCTGGACAATGTATTTTTTTCTTGTTTTCCTTGCAAATTTCTTTTTGATGAGTAAAACGTATAAAATAGATATTAACTTAAAAAAATTGTGGAATAATTCCTTTTTTTATTAATAATATATAGTGTTTACGAATTTAAAATTTGTTTTATGTGGTTTCTGAAGTCCATTAAAAGGCGAATCTCTTCTTAACGAATTTTCTATATAACGAACTTTCTCGGGATTTAGAGACTTTATGAAATAGAGGTATGATTATACTTATGTTGATTGTATACCTTTACGCTGATATTATTCTTATGTATTTCTTATCTGGAAAATATATGTGACATTTGGAACGTGTGTTTCTGGAATTGCTTATATTTATTTTGGAGCTCAAAAGCAGCTGTTGTTTGAAACCACATTGCGTGCTTAAAATTTTTAACCAGTTTCAGCCATGAATCAATAAATTGTATAGCTACTGTCTGTTGGATGTTCAAAGTATGTCGAAATTCTGACACCGCTTCCGTGGTTTTTCTCACGCTTCAATTAATTTGAATGTACTCAGCGTCATTTATGGAGAACAAATGTTTTTTGTTGTTTTTGCGTATTTGTTCTGTGAAATATATTTCTTCCATTTTTGAATCGTACTGATTTTTTTATCACTATTCGTGTGTTTAAAAAACGTTTATTCTCAAGATGAATATTACTTTAAATATTTCTTGACGTATCATCAACTATTATTTAAGGAGCAATTATTTAAATGCTATCTTTATAATATCCGCTCTGTTGGCTGGGTTTCAAGAATGCTATTAAATCATTTGCCTATTATTTCTTGGAGGAAGAAAAAAAAATTATAGTGATCAGTAAAATACATTAAAGGAATCTGGTTTAGTTTAACTTTTCAAAGAATTTAATCGCTTAGTTGTGGTTTTTTTTTTTAATCTTATCAAATTTTGTAATCGCAATATATTAAGTAGATTTTTTTTTTCAGAGAGAAATTCTTTTAATCTATATAAAATCATTTTGAAGTCTGAATGTTTTTTTTAATGATTATTTGTTTAAAATTAAATTTTATAATGCTTACGCCTTAAGATTTTTTTAAAGGGAAAAAAATAACTTTAGTTAGCAATATGCATTTTTCATTTTTTGTATCGCTTAAAGTTATTTATATGTATAACATTTTTATATTAATATAATTAGTGCCAAGTGAATGTTTTGAGACTTCCATTTTTTCTGAAACTAAAAAAACTAAATAATGGAAGATGAATTTCGGAAATCACACAAATAATTTTAAAAAGATGATTCTGTAGAGATTTTATTTTAAAAGACAATCTGCTATAATTGAATAAATATCACATTTTAGCTGTCATTAAAAAAATATCTTCAATTTTCTTAATCTATTTTTTTTCTACAAAAATTTTCGACTTGATCCCCCCCCCTTCCCTATCAACTGTAACTGTACATCTTATTTTAATCAAACAGGAGAGTGAGTGACTTTTATTTTTTTTAAATGCATGTCATAATAACTAGTTAAGTTTAAGCTTGAAAATTTTATTTTAAGTTTTATATTTTGACTTGAAAACATATATTAAATTTGTAGATTTTTAAAAAAATATATTAAGTTAAACCTATCTAGAAATGCAAAATCTAATTATTCTTTATTCTCTCGTGACATTCTATTTGTTTTTAGCTACCATTTAATGGCAACTTGTGTTTCTTCCACAGACGATATTTCTTTTTTATTCTTTCTTTTTTTTAAAAAAAAATATTCTTCCATCTTCCAGAGACTGTTTTATTTTAATGTTTGTTATATTTGGAATTGTGAAACTGTTTTCTGTGAGTGTATTTAGTTTTTCTGCCTTACATAATTTCTCCTTATTTTATTTTTTATTCGTTACAAAAAGTTCTTTTTAGGATTGTGTTTTTTAGTGTTTCTGTATTTTTGTAATGTGATATTTAATTTGTCTTTTTCTTCTTTTTAGGTAAGTTTTACTGGATTTTTTACTTCATTTTCATAAAAACCATTGGAGAAAACTAAAAGGAATTCTGTATGAGTAAGAAATATTACAAAAACTAATACTTTTTGTCGTTTAATATGAATAGTTTGCATGCGATTTGATTGATTTTTTTTTTCTGTAAAATGTTAAATGTCTCTATCGGCATTTCGATTGCAATGTTTCAGGAACTTGTTTTATATATATTTTTTGGAATAGCTGTATATTAACATTCCAATTTTAGAAAATATTGAATCTTTAAGACAATTTTTTTTAAAAATATCTAGTTATGTTATTAACATTATAACTTTGAAATTTATTAGCACTTAAAGTGATTGACTAGGTTCTTAGTCGTGATTTGGAAAAAGGTTTTAAATGAGTAATTTTTTTATTATTAAACGTCAGTTTAATTGGAATATGTAAGTATTTACAATTGTTTTAAAATATTATTGCGTGGAAAAATTATTTAATTTTTTTTTCAAAACTATATTATTTATGAAAAATGCTTCTGTAATAATATTGCCTATGTATGGTTAAGACTTCTGTAAAATTTTCAAAATGTTCGTATTATTTTCCATTACAGGCCTGTGAAATAATAACATGTGTCCACTTGACAAAATTTCTATACTATATATTTGAAAAACTTTTAGTTCTACCTCAGAATATAGAAGTTCTAGTTATATATTTAGGCAAAATATTATTATTATAAACACATTTTTCACTGAAGAATGTGTTGAAAATATGTCAGTATTTCTTGTTAAAATCACTGTTCCAACCGTATCCAGTCACCTTAAGATATTCATTTGTTGACTTTTTTTTTATCTGTATAAACATAAAACACTCTTCTACTGCCATTTTAAGTCTGTTGCCACTTATTTAATTGAAGAATAAATATTTCATTGTTTAATCCTTATTTAATCAAAGTTACGCATGCGCTCTTGAGATGATGATCGCTGCTTCTGCCATCCAACTGCAATCTGATTATTGCAAAACCAATCAAATTAAAGATCTTATTATAATCTGCGTGTTTCGAAAAAATCAAGTAAACCTGTTGAAATGTATTTTTTAAAACAAAATTTACTGCCAGTAACAATTGATTCACCCGGAGCATCAATGCATTTTATGTGTTCGAATTGTTTATTTTTATTAAAGTTTATATTTCCTCTTATATAATGCGATGGGAAGTAAAATGACTTTACCATTAATTGATTTCATTAAGCTTAGTAGGGATAAATTAATTAGTAATGAAATGTAGTTGTGTTTACATGCATTAAATGTAATTAACTTGGCTTTAGTTAAGTAGGTTGGAATGTGTGTAGTATAGTTGCTTTTATAATTATTGTGTTTATTCGATGCAAAATGTTTATAACTATTGTTTTTCAAGTGTTTGCATTATTTAAAAGCAGATCATTTTAGGTATTGTAGTGCTGTTATTCATTGATTTATTTGATATTTACTTTTATTTCAGAATCATGTTTACTTTATTTTGTGTGCATACATTATCGAATAATTAGAAAGAAAATTTTTGATATAGAATTAAAGAAAACAGTTGTAATTTTTTGCTGTGCTTCGAACCGTAGTCTTTTTTTTTTACGTTCCGGTTCAACTAAAAAAAATATATTGGTTCAGTTCCGGATTAGTCACTTTATTGTATGTATATTCTTATTTGTACTAAAAGTATTATTCTATCAAAAACAAACATGTAATTATGTGGTTGACATGCAATAATGATAATTATATGATTGACATTAAATTATAGAAAATATTGATGCTTATTACAGTAATAAAATGACTGAAAATATATTGAACCAAAATAAACCGATTTTTTTTCAGTTCAGTTCCGGTTCAAAGCCCTGATTTTTGTCATTAATTGCTTTATAATAAATGCAATCTGTGTCTATATTTTCCCCCACTTTTCTGCATAGACTGCCTTGTTATTGTTACCGTTAAAGTGCGAAAGCTGTTAATGTGCGGATTAGCTGATTTTCCCCGTTAAATTGCGAAATCGAAGATTTTCCGCTCTGAACTAGGTAATCTTCGCACTAGGGATATTTTTGTATCTCTAAAGTTCAAAAGTTTTTCTCGCATTTCATTTTTGTTAGGAATTTCGAATAAACGTTAACTCTTCTTAGAATAGCTTATCCTAAACATTTACAATCAAAGTGGCAGCTGCAGTAAAATTATTCGATAAAAAAAAACATCTTGTTGTTACTTATGCCACCTGATCTACGGTAACATCAGATCAAGGTCCACGAAATTCATCGCGGCTAAGGGCTAGAATTTTTACTCTTGTCGTAGCCTAAGCCTTGAGCCCCCAAGAGGGTGACAGTGCGATTTTGCTCACACAACACGATAGATGGCGACACCGTTCGGACCCACAGATTTAACGAGCACGTTCTTCGATTTGTACTCGGCGGGCATTTGATGGCATTAGGCATCGAACCCAGGCCTTCCGGTCTGGGGTCCGATGCTCTAACCACTAGGCTACCCACGTCCCTAAAAACATCTTGAATTAATTTATAATAAATTGAACTTTTACAACCAGTATCTTTCGGAAACTAATTAAAGACTACTTGGCTCAACATGGTATCAGTTTTAGCGTAAGTCTGAAATTTCTGAAAAGAAAAAAAATCGTAAGAGCTTGCTTCAATAATTTTTTTCCCGTTTTAACGGGTTTTTTTAAAAATTCTTTTTTTTTTACTCTGCTCTAAAGAATTGGTGTATTCTTTCATCAACGCAGATATTCAAAAAATCAAATTTAAAAACTCACACTGTAGCTTTTTCTGTGTGTAAAAACATTACATTAGGTAACTAACACCCATAATTTTCTAACAAAACACAAATCATTTATTTTTCTTCCTTCACAAGAACGTGAAAGGTTACAAAAAAAACTCACTTCTAAACTTAAAACTTCACTTTTAGAACCACCTAACCTGAAAAATCTTCTACCCAAACGCGAAAGTAATTTACGTTAAATTTCTTTTTGAAGTAGAACGATATGAGATCTTTTTTTTTTTCTGTTTCGTTTTTTTCTTGTTGTTTATTTCTTTTTCCCGCCCTTCTAACACAAACTATTTTTCTTTTCGAATCATTAAACGTTCGTGCGCCGAGTTGAGAGTTATTGCTGCTTCATGTAGCTGTTCCTTTTTTTATTTTTATACCTTCCACTATCGTCTGAAGCTTTTGCAAGTCCCTATGAAAATTAATACATTATTCATTGCGTTGTGTGCGAGTTTGGTTTTGTGAGCTAAAGCTGAAATGAAAATGGTGCTTTTCATTAATATTTGCGTTCCGAGTTGAACGATGAAGTCGAGCTTTTGGGAAGTGTTAATAAATTTTTAGCATATGCATATTTATGTGCTGCTTACGGTAGAAAGTTGATTATGATTTCTACACTGCTGCCATTTTTTTTATGAAAAAGGTTCGTTAACTTTTGCATCAAAATAATTTATCTGGAATTTTTTTTTTTTTTTTTGAAGAATTCTTTAAGTTTATTGCATTTTATTTCAGTTCGAAGTAGAATAAGATTTTTTTGTCTGAGTTGCCATTTATCGTGATGATTCAAACTTAACGACGTATTCAGAATATTGACCGTTTGCATGTTTATGGATTGTACTTTTTGTTTTCCACATTAATTAATGTATGTAAAGACAAATTATGACAGAATTCGGTATTTTTCCATTTCGTCGGCGCAAATCTCGCCAAACGAGCTATATTGGCGACAACACATTATATACAAATAAAAAAAAAATTCTCTTAAATCTCTCTAAAGTACAATTTTTATTCAAATACAGAAAAGTGCATGTGTGGGGAGAAAATGGTATTTTTTCGTTTTGCCGGCGCAAGCGAGAAAGTCGCCAAAATTGATGCAGCTGACGCCAAACACACGGAATATTCTCGCTGGTAACCTTTTACCTCCAAATTTTAATGCAAGTTTTGATCTTATTTTTAAAACCATTTCTTTTTCAAAGGACATCAGAAATGAATGAAAAACCAATGAGAACTTACATTAGTTAATATTGTTTTGTGTATATTTTATCTGTTGTTGTCGCTAATAACGCCAACTTGGCAAGATTTGTGCCGGCGAAACGGAAAAGTCCCCAAAAAATATGATCTTCTGTAGATTTACATTTTACACTGTTTTTGAAAATGTTTTTATAGATTTCAAAAATGCGCACGAATTATTTAAATAAATAGATATGAAAATGTTTAAATCTCTTTCTTCCCCCACCCTTCAATTTTAATAAATTTCCAGAAACCTCCATTATTTTTTTGGTTCTTTCGGTAGTACTTTAAATTCAATTAAATATAGTAGCTTTAAAAGTCTGGTAAAAAAATAGAGATGTTGCTGTTTCTTATCCCAGATGATGTAGCTTAGCTACACACACACACCATCTCCATAAAAGCAAAAATCGCCAAAAAATAAAAAAATATATACTAGAATTTTCCTAAAACCTCATCAATAGTAAAATTCAAGCAATTAAGAATATGACTGAGAAAGGCCTGATGAGACCTCCTTAGAATTGACGTTATGCATATGAATTCAAAATTGCTGGCATGTTAAGTCTTTTACTTTCTAGAAATATAACTTTTTCCTTTAAAATGGAAGTTTTACGTCCTTTTGCATTTCTCCCCGTAGTTTAGCTAGTATTTTTAGTAGCCCCTAAGGGGCTATTATTCTGACTACCAATAAATTGTATCTTACACGTTTCAAGTGCTTGCTTTCACTTATAATGAACTTAATATTTTTTTTTTTAAAAATGTTACAACACCGTGGGTTAATTATATGTATATATATATACTAGCCGTTACCCGCCCGCTTCGCTGGGTATATTTCATGATGTTTTATAAATTTTTACTGCTTATATATATGTAAAAATTATTGATATACAAGTCCTAGCACATTAAGAATTCGATTGTATTGGAAAATATACTTATATACCTGTAACTGTCGCCTGTTGATAAAAAAAAAAAAGGGCAGAACTCATCTAATTTGTATTTTCTAAAAATCTCTAAAATTGGAGTATAGAATGATGTTTGCTCTTTCGTAACCAAAAACCAAGTGGATTCCCGCAAAACTAATTTTCGGTGGATCTGTACTCCGTAAATTGAACATGCAAGCCAAATTTCAAGTCTAAATCTAACAGGAAAAAAAAACAAAAGTTTTACTATCAATATCCCCGTAATGCCGTTGAAAGCCGTTTTCCAAAATAACCGCTCTCAGCGGATTTCAATTCAATAAAAGAAAAATGCAAACCAAATTCCATTATTGTAGTCCTTGTAGTTCGAAAAAAAAAAGGAATTTTTTTTTGACAATACACCCCAGATACACCCTCCCCCTGCTTTCCGTAAAATACATTCTTAGTGGATCCTATTCAACAAAAGAAACATGCTTAAAATATTTCAACTATATGGGTCTACCAATTAAAAACAGGAATTTTTTTCTGTAACTCCTCTTGACCCCTCGCAACCATCCTTAGGGGTAAATTTTTGTTTTACTCTTTGTTAGAGGAATTCTATTCCACGAAAGGAACATGCCTACCAATTTTCAAGCAGGATGATCAAATAGTTTAAAAATGGAAATATTTATCGATTACGCCTCTTAATCTCCCGAAATTAAACTTAGTAGTTGATATTCGCGAAACCCATTTTGTAGCGGTTCTCTACTTTACGAAAGGAATCTGCTTATCAAATTTCAAGACTGTATGTCTAATAATTTAAAAATGGGGATAATTATCTATAGAGCCCCTTGAGAACCCGGATACCGCAACTTCGGGGGGCTGTTTTCACAAAACCCATTTTAGGAAATGTACTGTATGAAAGGAATCTGCTTACCAAATTTGAAGACTGTGAGTCTAATAAATTAAAAATCGGAATTTATAACGCCCCTTAAACCCCCGCCCCCGCAACACCCCTTGGGGGGTCAATTTTCCAAAAACCCATTTTGTAGCGGATACTTACTCCATGAAAGAAACTTACGTACCGATTTTCAAGCAGGTTGGTGAAGTAGTTTAAAAACGGATTTTTTTTTATCTATTACCCGTCCCTTAATCCCCAGCAACGCCACTTAGAAGTCTGTTTTCACAAAACCCGTTTTGTTACTGATCATTATTCTACGAAAGGAATCTATTTATCAAATTTAAAGACAGTGGGTCAAATAGTTTAAAAGTGGAAATAATTATCTATAACGCCCCCTAAGCCCCTGCAACGCCACTTGGGGGTTGATTTTCACCAAACTTATTTTGTAGCGGATTTCTACTGTATGAAAGGAATCTGCTTACCCAATTTCAAAATTGTACATTGAGTAGTTTAAACATGGAAATAATTATTTATAACTCCCCTTAACCCCCCCCGTAACGCCCCTTGCGTTTCGAATTTCGGAAAATCCGTTCGTAGTTAATGTCTACTCTATGAAAGGAACATGTCTACCAAATTTCAAGTTTTTAGGTTGAATAGGTCCAGAGATATCGTGATTAGTCAGTCAGTCGCTTTTCTCCTTTATATATATAGATTTCGTATTGGGTGGATATAAAACTCGTTAAAAAATTATCAACAATTTTTTTATCCCAAACCATGCATGTGTTATAATAAATCAAATTTTAAAAAAAATTAAAATGGAATTAAATTACCAAGACTTTAGCCTAAGTAGTGGGTCTGTCATGTTTATCTTTAGAACTGTTTGCCATTTGGCTTTCTTCTTGGCATATTTTTAAGGTCAAACAATTTTTCTGTTTATAAAATTTTCGTGTTTGACAGTGAACTTGGCGGAAGTTGTTTGCTGAGATCGCCAAAAGTGTATAACATAATCATTCGTGTTGCCATGTGTAATCGGAGCAAGAACACACACACACAAAATCAAAATTCCTACCTAGATCAATAAAAAAAAATTATTTTAGTTATGATTAAATAGTTACAATTAATATAAATATGTATATACATATGACAGAATCACAACATTAAGTGGCAATTAGCTTTTATTAAATCATTAAAGTATCGCATTGTCATCCAAAACAATCGTGTATAAAAAAAATTTCAGTTCAACTGTTCAGCTTTGAAACGTGAGGGGGGAAAAAAGTATTTTAAAGTTTTTTGACCCAAGTCACTAAAAATGAAGCCAACGTGGCTGTATCTGTAATTCTTTACATCATTAATTTCAGTCTAAAATTTTAATTATAATTAAATTATCGTATTTTTACCGAAAACATTAGTTATAGAAAATTTCAGCCTTAATGAGCGCTTTAAAAATGTGAGAAAAATACCTTTTCCAAGATTTGACAAGCCAAAATGATCGCTAAGTCGCCAAAAATGATACCAACGTGGCTGTATTTGTAATTCTTTGAATTATTAGTTTTAATCAATTAATTTTTAATAATAAAAATTAAATTACTGTATTGGCATCCAAAATAAGTGTGTATATAAAATTTCAGCTCAATTGAGTGCCTCAAAATGCATTTTATAAACGATTGAAAATTTGAACAAGATGAATACACAGAGAATGAGAACTAATAGTAGAAATTGGAAAAAAAAATATCATCGTTTCGAAAAAAAATTTGTTTTACTTTACCAATTGCGTAAAGATCGCCGTGTATAGAAGGGCTCATGCTCGGGACACAAATTTCTCACGTTAGCCTGGTATAGAAGTTATGAGATTGAGTACATTGCTAGCCCATCCCAGCCCCCAGGGCAGCCAATAGGAGTCTATGATCCCGCTACCACCGACGAATCAGAGAGCAACCTCTAAACTCTCACTCATGACAAAAATTACATCTCTACTGCACTCGGATGAAGTATCATAACCACGCCTCCCGGATGCCATCGTCTTAGCCAATAGCCATGATTCCTTTTAAGCAGAAAAAAAAACTCCACCGTCGCCATGCCCAACATCAAAGTCAACCAGGATATGGGACTGAGGAATGTTTCACAGTCCGGATGCCCACATTACAACGCACGTGCAACGCATTGTTAGCCCAGAAGTCGCCCTCGCCACTTGACCAAGGGTCAAAATTACGAAGTCTTAATGTAGCTTCTGAGGATTAGTGTAATGCAGCGGTTCTTTAACTGTGGTTCTCGGACCTCTGAGGGTGTGTTGTGCCTACCCCTGTCTAGGGGTCCACGGAGTCTCTCGTGTAACGTTGAGATTTCCCACATTTACAGACTCTGTAAGCTATTGTAGAAAAATTGAAAGATGTGCCATGCTAGACTAGATTGCTAAATAGTCCCCAATGAAGAAACTCTAATAGAACTTGTATTTCGATCAAGAATATTAAATCGGGGGGAGATGCTCAAAATGTTGGGGATCCGCGATGTCACCCTGATACATAAGGGGGAAAGGCGATCGAAAGTTTAAGAACTGTTGGTTTAATGTGCAATCGTCCACGGTAGCCTAATGGTTATGGTCACGAACTCGTGACCGGCGTGTCATGAGTTCGAGCACTGATGCTGCTGAAGATCCGCCGTGTAGAGTGTCTGATTTACGTTAAATCTATCGAGGCTCAAAGTCCTCCCATTGGAGTGGTGTAGAAGTTCAAAGAGTGAGGTTGTCAGCTCATATTTCGTCCTCGTCACTTGACTGTGGCTAAAAATGAGGAGGTGCGTCACCAATAGCCCTCCTGTTGCTTTACAATGCACGTCAAAAAAACACTCACTCCATTTAAACTAAATCTTATATTTTAAACTCGTTATGAAAAAACAAAATTGTTGTTTTTAGAATGTTTTACGACTACTCAATTTTTTTTTGTTTTGTTTTTGGAATACTGAACTTTAAAGACGTAAGCATTTGTTTGACAAAGTGATGCACACAAGGGGGAGGGGGTCCTGGGACCCCCTCCTCCAAAGCCCTTGAGTTTTTTTTTATTGATGATAATCCTATATATATATAACGTAAAATTTAATTATTTGTAATTAACAATTTATTTTTTATCAATTAATGCTAATTATTCATTCTATAATATATTTTTTACTGTTTTTTGTTGACAAAATCAGTAGAATCAATTGGTGTTGTCTTGAGGTATGATACGAGTTGGGGGACTTTCGACCATGGACCCCCCCCCCCCTTGAAAAAATTTTGTGTGTGTTACTGGTTTGACAAATATAAAATTTTCTTACAACTTTTCGTGGCTGAACCTCATCTTTTACAGAAAACCAGCTTTAATTAAACTCATTTTTCATGGTCGGGAATCGTGACCGAATTCAACACACACACACTCTTGCAGAATTTATCGCACTTCTCCGCGTCTAATAATCAGATCAAACAGTTTCCAACCATAACTTCGGTAACCAACTTTTCTCTTAATTACTTTCTTCACAAAAATCCCTAAAATTCCCTACCGCTGAGGGGGGTAAAAAGCTCTTGTTTCTCCCCTACCCTATTAAGGCACGTTATTAAAGCATTAATATATCCTGTGCATTTGCTCATTGTTCATGCACGCAGTGATCACCGAGGAGGGTGTGGCAATTTCCTTATAACCTCGGGGCAAGTTCTAATGCGCATGTTAAGTGCTCGCGAGCGCGTGGTTCACATGCGAATGGAAGAGTTTTCGTTTTTCTTTTAACACCTGATTTCTCCCCCTTGTCCCTTCTGTAGTGTAATTTAATTGCACGGTGGTTGTTCTCTGCGTTTAAAGACCGAGCTTTTGTTAGGGCAAGGGGGTCGCTCTGGGTATAATCAGGAGCCTCTTGTAGCGACAAATTTTAGCTATCTGTAGATAAGATCGTTCCATATTTTCTTCTGGGGGAAAAGTGTTCTGAATTACTGTTGTGCTGTGTGTTTGTGGTTTTAAATAAAGTTTGGAGGGAGTTTAAAAGATGGAAAATTTCGGGGTTTAGAGATTTGCTTCTGTATTTTGGTGTAATTTTTAAATCAAGGAATAATCTTACAATTTTTTTTTTTCAATTTACCTTTGGTAGACCGGTAATTTTGAGAAGAAACTGGTCTTTAGCATGTGGTGTTTAATGCTGCCTTTTCCTGTATTGTTAATAATTGACACTTCCACGTGTCAGCGGACAATAGTAACAACATACCGTGTGACGATTCTATCTTTGCTCCTTCTTCTAATTGTCCTTTTGAGGAATTTCTGGTCTTTAAAAATTATTTTATTATTAAACTCCGCTTCGAAGAAGAGAACATGATTGGTGCTAATTAAGACTATTATATATAGTCTAGGTCTTAAGGTTAGCGAGAGAGATAGGCTAGTCTGCTATTGGAGCAGATTTTAATCACATTGAAGGTGAATCGCGGATATTTAATATTTGCTAATTGATTCACTTAGGGTGACGATTGTCACTGAGTTGAAATCCAGATTAAAGTGATAAGAAGTCAAAGTGATCGCCTTGAGTAAGTGTGGTTAGTTTAACTATTTTCACATATCTCTCTTACCTCGTTTATTGTTGACTTAGTGATTATTTGAGGGCATCTCTTAGTGTAGATCGATTCTATTAGTGTGGTGATTAATATTGTGACTAAATTAGATTATTTTGTTGAAACATGGCTAGTGTTCCTTCCAATTCTCCTACACCTTACTATTCGCATGAGAGAGTATAACAACAGTGTTATGCATGTATTGAGCAGTAGGGATATATATCCTTGTGGTTCAGAGAATAAGGTTCATTCATACGAGTCAACTTCCGCCTCACTTTACTGAAGGAGCTGGCAGTCGAGAGCTAGTTTAGAATAGAAACCGCCTGTGTCTTTTCACACTTGGTCAACTAGCACTCAATTTTGTTCCATTCCCACAATCTCTCGCAAATCACGTTCTCTTCCACTTGTTGATTCAACTAAAATGTTATTGCGGAAACTATCCTCTTCACACGTGGTTACTTGTGTATTTAAAATAGAAAAAGCTTTTTTTTTCCTTCTTTGACCCAGAGCCACTTTTCGGCCCAGGCACACTAGAATCGTGCCTAAGGCGCAACATATTTGGGGGGGGGGCGCAAAAAATTGAAGGGCGAAAAAAGAGAAAAAAATTAAGATTACGGCGAACGTACCACCATCTAGCGAATCGTGAGAGAAGCATTTCTGCCATCGAGAGAATAAAGACTGAAATGAGATGCACTCTGGAAAATGAAAATCTTAACAGTTTGATGCGGTTATGCACTCAAAATGATATTGCAATTGAAATTGATTACATTGATGTTATTAAAGATTTTCCCGAGAAAAATATTAGTTTTTCGAAGAAAATCTTTATTGTACAAGTACAATGACTCAACAAAAAATAAGGGTGTCGAAAAATAAGACTCATCACTCCTCAAAGACTTGCAACTCGTCACTTCATTCAAGCTCTAAATTATGAGGCCCGTCCATCTCCAGTGACCCTCGTGTATTCTTCGAAGTGCGAGGTTGTTACTACAACAATAAAAAATTATAGCTTCTGTTTCTTTGGGGATCGTTAGTGTTTGAAATTCACACTTCACTCTAAAATCTTACTTATAACTTATGTTTTTCCATCAAAGCAACGGTTAGTCTCCGGTTAAATGACCGATTACAATGGTCAAATGTTGAATTCGAATCTTAATACCGTGTCTCATAGGACTTTTATAAACTGAATTCAAATAGATCTTTAAGTACGAATGCCCTACAGAAGTGAGGATGATCTTATCTTAAAAGAGCTACGATATTTTCCACCCTGAAATGTTTTTGTATTGCTATCTTGGTAATAAGTACTGGTTACGCGCCCTCGGGATACCTCAACAATCTTTCTATATGTTCGACCTTCCTCTTTGTTTACCAATAAATACTTTTTTCTTCCTTTCTGCACTTTAAAAAAACATTCATAGCAATCATTTACATAATACATGATGGCACAACTTTTCCAAATTTGACTCTTAAGTCCGAATATATTAAGCATGGGAACGAGTGTGACATGATCTGGCAGTTAGCAGAATGGAGCCTATTGATTGTGGATCAAAACTATGTAGTCCGTCGCCAATAGCTCTCGCGCACTATTGGTTCAATCTAACCAATCAGATAAATACCAATGCATAGATGTAGAGAAAAAAATTAAATGCTTAAAAATTCATTATCAGTAAAACTACAAGAATAAAACTGGCTTAAAAATAATTTTCTGTTGGTATAATGATAGTAATGATTATTGTAATTTGTTATCAATATCAATTTCCTAAAATTCATTTGAAATTTTATTTCCTTATTCGAAATATACATTGGCACAATAATTCTTTCGAAATATTCATTAAATTTTTAAATTTGAATTGTATGTTTGAAATAATATTTTGGTGAACTTTGTGGAGTCACTACTAATATTTTTTCAAAAGTTTTCACTGTGGTCTTGGTAAAGTTCTATTTTTAAAACCGAGAGACACGTGCGTGAGCTTTTCTACACACAGCTTTTTATTTTCGAAATATATGTTGCTACTTGAGTTAATAACCTTTCCAAAAAAACAAAAACAAAAAAAAAAACTGGGTAGGGGGAAGAGGAGAGAGAAAGGAATGACTATAAGCATTAGTAGAAATCGCAGATTACTGATAAGAACTTCGATTCGATGCTAGTTTTATTCCGAAAGAAATCATCACAATAATGAAAATTATATTTTCTTCGGCAACATCATCTGTAGCTGCAAGCCCATTTCATTTTAGAGTCAGTACCATATTACACTTTCAACAAATCTTTTTTAAATCAAAAGGGGATTCTCATCACAGTCTGCAAGTTTATTAGCTAACTTGCATCTGTATTTACTCTTGTACATGCAAGAAAAACTTTGCTCACAAATATAGGTTGTTATAGGTAAAAAACATTTCCTCTAAAATTTGGTTTTCTGATTGTTTTGGGGGAGGAAAGGGGGCGTAAAATCTTCTTTGCGGGCAGTTATTTGTCCATCCCTGGTTTAGAGAACAAGAAATATAAGATAAGAATTTTAAGTAAATATTATTCCATGTATATTAACTATCTACTAATAAGTTTTTGTTGTTGTTGTTTCTTCTGATTTCTACTGCATCAGATTCAGGCCCACGAAATTCATCATGGCAAGGGGCTAGATATACGCCTGTCGTTGACCGAAGTCTTGAGCACCATTCAGGTGACGGTACAATTTAGCTGTTCCAACCCAATTTTGAGGGAGAACACTCTAGGGGAGAGTCAGGGGTCTCCCACCTCTCTACCCCTTCCACCAACCTCAGGCGAGGACTTGTGGCTCGACGGCTATTTAAAGTACCCCAATGCCGCATAGGCACTATACATTTACAAACATCCATGTCTTCTCCGGGATTTGAACCCAGTCCCTACGTCACATCAGTCAGTGTCGCTAACCACTATGCCGGATGGGCGATACTAAAAAGTAGTGGAACACCTATGTAAATACCGATGTCTACAGTACTGATATACGAGTATGTCCCGGGACGATTTAAGGCATGGGCCAACTGGGCCCGAGCCCAGTGTCTCGGTCACAATGGGAGCCTCGTCTCGTTCTCGACTCAAAATCATGATTCGAATAATTTCAACGGTCAAATGTTATTTCCATTTGTATTCTCCGAAAAATTGAGAATTACGGACAATAATTCAACTGGTTACATGTGATGACCGTCGTCCATGTATAGGCCTGGGCCTACCACCCTACACCATCATTAATAATTTAGTCAAAAGGCGGCAAACGGTTGAGCCAGTTTGTGCGAGTGTAAATCTTGCACATTTTTTTGTTTTAGGTTATTGTTTATACGACTACTCTACAACGTATGCTTTGCACTATCTACTTTAATTGTCATAGGTAGGCTTACTTTTGTGTAAGGGCCCAGGGCCTACTTTTTCATAAGGGCCCAGGGCCTCAAGAAGTCTTAAGACGTCCCTGCGTATGTCACAATTATGTGATTGTAAATTGACTTCAGAAACAACATTGGCATCAGTCACATGTTTGAAAAAGGTGTTGTTTACCACATAAATGGCCAGTTCTTAAGGCACATATTTAGCGACCTGAATTACCCGAAATCGGCGTTAATACACATTATAATTTTGTATTCAAACCATACATTAATATTTTACACGTACTCATCTACGAGAGACAGATGTTTGAGACATGTTATACTTTACCCCTACTCAAATATAATCTTCTTAAATTGTTTTCTCAAAGGCAGGCATTTTTACGCTAGTTTTCGTCAAAATACTAAACCATTTGTGTTTCCTTTGGGTTCCTTCCAACTTTATTTCAAGGAAACTGTTTAATAACGCGACCTTTTTAGTCACGGAAATTCCTCGCCTTAAAAATAGTTAAAAGTGCATTTTGCGTAGACGAGGTAAAGTAAACACGAATTTTAGGGGGGAAAAAACTCAAAAATAAACAACTTCGCCTCGGGTTTATTATGGAAATGCTTGGAATTTGATCTCCTGACTCCTAGCGTTAAATATATCCAAAACGCTTTCATGTTTTAAATGTAAGGTGCGGTTCTGAATTCATTTTTTCCCCCAAGGTGGTCATACATTAGCGAAATTTAAGGTGTAGATGAATTTGTTACCATCGAAGTTTTTAACCAGATGTTGGGATCCTTTTTAAAATTAAAAGGTCACATTTTAATTAGGCAATAATAAAGGAGGCCGCTTTAATTTTTTATATTCACTTATCATTTTGATCTTTAAAATTTGAATAAAAATTTTATATTAAATGCCCTGTGCCGTCGTTACCCCAAGTTTATTTCACTTCTGGGTAGCAAGAAGGTATCCACAGTTTTAATAAAAACTACTTTATATTTACAAACAGATCGCAGATTGATACATATTCTATTGCATCTGTAAGTTATAAATTTTGCGCGTCTAGCTGTCATATACTGGGTACCGTCGACTACTTAATCTTCCTGATCGCTGATCTCTCCCCTCCGTTTCTCTCAAGCCCCACCGAATTTCCGATTGGTGAGAACACGAATCTGCACCCGGCACTCTTAGTCTTGGTCCCAACCACCATTGGTTCTTCCGGACCAAAAGCCTATATAGACTGTGTTCCTCTTGTCGCCACATATCGAAAACCCTATGGGATTTTTTATCGACCTGTCACTTCGACACTGAGAATACAATCCTTGGCATTTCTTTCATCACTTCCTTCCGTACATGTGTAGCATTGTGACGGATCTATACGCGTCATTATTTCACTAATCCTCTTGGGGAAACTTTGGGCTAGCATTCACATTAATTCACAGCCTTTCAAGAAGAAACCCTGATATTTAAATTAGTTTGACTATAAAGTCTAGGTTTTGTAGATGTAAAATAGAAGGAGCCGAGGAGCTGTTGCGGTGAGACGTAATTGCGAATATTATAATATTTCATTCACAAACATTGCGCGTGTTAAGGAAGTAATCGCTAAGAGATTAAATTATTAGATTGATGGTCTAAGATAGATGAAATTAGAATTAGCTATCGGTTCATTAGCGCTTGTCCTCCTTGTCTAGGTCACGTAGTCGGGTTTACTTAGAGTTATACTTTGAAATTAGGTAACGCTTTATATATCAATTCTAGGGTTTCCTTTTGTAGTTTCACTTGTGATTGTTTAAGTGTGTTTGAAGAGAAATAAAACTAATTGTTATTATGGAAGTTGCTGGTGATGTTTCGTTTCCCCTCACACCTTTAGCCAGGCAAGACGGAGAGAGAGGGGGCCGAATAGGCCGACACCCCCACAGCATGGCCGCATGTTAGAGGGGTCGGAACAATGGAAAGCCGTAGAAACAGGTGTGCTCCCGTTATAGTTCTGAATCAAAGGCCATGTGGTGCGACTTTTTGCCTCAGGGCGTGAGAGAAGAAAAGAGGAGTAACAAACAGCCGCTTAAGAGATGACTCTATTGCCCCATTTACACAAATAAAAGTTTTATTAACATAAATATTGTTTTTACATTTTTGCCCTTTATAAAGGATTTCAATAGGAAAATTGTTATCATAAAAGTACAACATATCGTATTTGCACATGATTATAACTCTTGATAACCACTGCAACTTACATTTATACCATTCTTTATTTAATTCTGTAAACTTTTTTAAATTGTCTTCTGATTTGACGAATTAGTCCGATAGTGTAATACATCAATACCGAAACTGTTATAAAAATACCTTTTATTCTACTTGTGGTATATACACTGTTCGATTAGCTATATGCAACGAAAAACTGTCAAATGTGGCTATTCGCGCTCGGGTAAAATATCACCAATTATCTCTCGTTGTGTGAGTCAGTGAATATTAACGGCTCATTCCTACTCGAGGGCTTTTGGCGACGCACTTCGTAATTTTGAACCATAGTCAAGTTATGAGTACGACACCTGAGCTGGCAACCTGCTCTCCTAACTTCTACACTACTCTAACGGGAGGACGTTTGAGCCTCGACTGATTCAATGTGTATCCCCCCCCCCTACAGGATAGGTCTTCAGCGGTACTAGGCTCAAACCAGTTGCGTACACAAAAAATTTTCAAGAGGGTGGGGGGGGGGGTTCATGGTCGAAATTCCCCCAACTCATATAATACCTCAAGACAATACGAATTGATTCTTCTGATTTTTTCGATTTTGCTTACAAAAAACAGTAAAAAATAAATTATTGACTTAATAATTAGCATTAAATAATAAAATAAATTGTTAATTACAAGTACTTAATTAAATTTTAAGTTATATATATATAGGATTATCATCAATCGAAAAAAACTCAAGGGCTTTGGGTGGTGTCCGGACCCCAAGGACACCCTTTGTGTGCGCCACCGGCTCGTACACGTCGGTCACGAGTCCGTTATCTTGACCACTAGGCTACCCTGGCGTCATCTCTCGTTGCCATTTCAGTGTTTATTCAGTAACATTGATAGCAAATAGAGCTTTTATTGGTGCATATTTTCTGTGCCACCACTAAAAGTTGCCGAGATTTGAGGTGACCGAACTTTACTTTTAAAAAAATAGTTATAATTTAAATTTTTTATTTATTCAAATACACTACTAAATCTCTCAGACAATTTTAGAACAATCCCGATATTAAAATCCCCGAACACATTTTCCATTACAGCACTCTCTCCTCCTGCGGAGTCATTCCTTTTTTTCTATAAAGTTATTCTAGTTCAACGAAACCGCTACGTAAACGGAATAAACATGTGACGAATAACAAATCAAGTCTGGAAAGAACAGAATCTTTGCCGAGCGCGAAAGAAAGAAACACGCGTACGAAAAGAAAAAAGAAAATGGCAGCTTGTTTTTTGTTCTTCTGCCAATTGGAACACAATGTCGCTTTTTGACGTCATACTCTTCGTCCTGCGGAACGGTTGGACGGCTTGTCATTAGGGTTCCGAAAGGTGAAAGAAAGAAATGATGAATGCGTAGAACGATTTCTTTGAGGTGAATTGCACTTTAAAAAAAAAGGAATGGAAAAGAACGAGATTTATTTTATTTCGCTTCAGATGTCTGTTTCGTTCTGGGATTGTAGGGCGTGCAATTTACTTAACAGAATGCTAGGTCTCTTGTGTATACAATAATATTGAAGTTTATGCAAGTGTATTCTTTTGTAGTGCTATGTAATTTCGTGTTGTGGAATTAATTTTTGTTCTTTTTTTTGTGAGTTTAGAACAAAGGATGAAAGTAATGTTCTATAATATAGTCTCTTGGAATATAAATTAAAATGCGTTGAATAAACTTTTGTGTCATTGTGTTTGTTTTCGTTTTAACGTCTGGAGTATTAAAAAAATATTCTAGGCGAAGAAATGTATAGTGTGGAAAAATATATCATCACAAGATTATGTAAACTATATGTATACGATATACAGAGTTATGTAATTTGCGTATAGTTACTACATATAGTTTTCTTATATTTTCTATAGTTTTCATTAGTTAAAGACACAAAGGAGAATATGAAGTGTTTAAATGTTAAGCAATTTGATTATTTGTAAAACAAAACAAAAAAAAGTGAGATATTCCTAGGAATATTGCACTTTTGGTGATGTTTTGATTTGTTGTATTAAATTGAAACTCCAGCAACTTAAGAAAATATATCGTACCACTTTTAATTACATAAAATTTACATGGAATATATGATACGCGTAATATATACATTGAGGTCCCAAAAAAGGTTATGGGATACCCGCTCCTTTCGCCCAGCGAAGTACAGCAATTTTACTTGGAACGAGGGAGTGAGAGATATTAACGTCGATATGTAAAGCAACACGAAAGTTATTGGTGACCAACCTCGCCATTTTGAACCTCGGTCAAGTGAGGAGGACGACACCTGAGATGGCAACCCCGTCCAAAATATTACACCATGCCTTGACAAATCTAACGTACCTCATTCCCTCTACACGGCGGGTCTTCAGTGGCACCCGCACTCGTACCCTCAACACCCCAGCCACGAGTTTGTGACCATAACCACTAGACTACCGCGGCCAATCAAACTTGGAATTAACGTTGAAATCCCTCTGAAAAAGTATCCTGCCATGTGTTGACTCTACAGCTATCCATAATTATGGAAGTGTTGCCGCTGCAGGGTTTATGTGTGCGAACTGACTTATCTATCATTTCCTTTGTGCGTTCCATGAAATTCACATTTACAGTAGAACGTCGTTTATCCGGACTTGTATCCGGATACGTTTTCGAGCAGTACAATGTGCTCAACAATTGTTTCGCGTGAGGCCAAAAGTGACGGGAAACAACAACAACGAAAGTAGCAAGGGTCTATCAAATGCTGACGCGTTTCTGTGTTAGAGACAGCTATGGAGTGGTACGAACAACAACCAGAGTGCTGTCCGACTCAACTACTGCTGCTCAAGAGAATCGAAGACCTTGCAACGAAACCACGGAGGTGTACAATGGTACAGCGAAAACTAAGTGATTATTTTCCACAATCAAAGGTAAAATTGTGACATTTTGCATCTATTTTACCTTCGTTTCCCGCATGTGATGATTTTCACTATTCGTGTAGTGTTCGTTTTGATATACTGCGTGGATCGCATTCGGTTATCCGAACGGTGTCCGGCCCCAATTGATTCGGATAAACGACGTTCTACTGTATTGATCTTCTGGTGGGATTCATCGCTATTTGGGAAGTTCGGAAAGTAGATTCGATTAATTTCTTTATATTGTGAGCATTGTGTAGCAATTTTTTTTGTTAAACAATCAGATCTCCACCCTCCAAAGGCGTAACATCCGCGATAGCCTATTCATTATGGTCACGGATTCGTAGCCGATGTGCCATGGGCTCGAGGCCTATTGCCTCTGAAGAACCACCGCGCTGAGAGGCCGATGTACGCTAAATCTCTCGTTACTCAGTCCTTCAGTTGGAGTGATGTTGAAGCTCGGACGGAGAGAAAGGGGCGGGGATGCCCCATTATAACTAAAATGGGAAAAAATGACAAAAAATAGCATAAACGAGGTCCATTCTGTGCCAAAGGTTTATGAACAAATTTTCAATTTTTTCAATCTAATGTGTTGCTATATTATTCATTTTTGAAATGACTTTCAGTATAAGAGATTTTTTACAAAAACTAAAGCACTTTATCTCAGTTATTATATGAAATTACTTAAAAAAATAGTGATTATTATTCACATAAGGGACTGTAAATTTTGTCATAAAACAGTCACGGATAAATCTGAAGAATAAAACAATTCTACTATTATACAGAACTTACAGAAAAAATTTCAGTTAATTATTTTCAATACTTTTTTAGCAATCGCTGACCCCGTTGGATTATTTTCAAAAAATCACATTTCGAGTAAAACGCGTCTAAAAAGTATGACATCTTGCTTAAAGTAATGGCATCTGCTTTTACTTAAACACTTGTAGTTTTTGTTCTAGTGAACGGAAAATGATAAACTTAGTATTTTTATAAAGCTAATTAGATGGCCCATAAAATAAAACCATTAAAAAATTGTCAAATTTGGCAAAATTCATAATTTTATGGTAGGCGGATACCTTAAGCAATGAAACACTCGTAAGTGATCGTGAGTTTACTTATATGGTGCCAAGTACACATACTGCCTTAAAGTGATACTACCAAGCATCACTTTTCCCTTTAGATGTGCATACTGCACTATTTACTACTGATTTAATGGAGTAATAGTAGCTGATATTACCTGACCGTAACAATTGGAATTTCATAGAAACGCGAGATTTTGTTGCATGTGTGCTTTGCATGAGCATGGAATAGCAAATATGTGTCGTTATAAATGAAATAATTCGCACTTTTTACAATACCTAATATTCTATAAATGCCATGGATCTGCGGTAACTTATTAATCAAGGTATCGGATCGTGACTGGCATGTCCTGAGTTCGAGCCCAGTACCACTAAAGACCCGCCGTGGTGTAGGGGAGCAAAGCACGTTAAATCTGTCAACAGCCCAAACGTCCTCTCGTTGGTGTGGTAGTTAGGAGAGGGGGTGTCGGGGGGGGGGTCCTCGTCACTTGCCCATGGTTCAAAATGACGAGGTCCCCGTCGCCAAAAGCCCTTGCGCAGTTGAACAATGCGACGTTGATATTCACTCACTCACTCTATAAATTCTACTTCCGGTTGTTGTTTTTTTAATATTTTTTATCACATGTTGTGTATATAAATTGTATAACCCATAGATATAAACCTTCCACATTCTTACGAATGGTATCGGGAAAAAAAGCTCCCATTTGGCTCCATTTCTTGCAACATCTAGCTTGTCAATGCATTAGAAAAACAATTTAGTTGTATCAAACAACTAATTTCCTTCAATTAACTCGCTGCTGCAGAAACGGAAATACTAGAGCTACCGCGGTGAGAGAGAACCAGTAGGAAGTCTGAACCTCGGTTTTGCAAACCGTGGGAGGCCACGAGCTATCTTAAACAGTCGACAGCGCCAACAACCTGTTTTTAACTGCCAAACGCCAAGAATTAGCTTTTTTTTTTGGTTCCCTCTCCTTCTTGAGTTGTTGGGATTACGTAATCATTTTCTTTTGCCGGCTCGGTATTTGTTGCGTGTTGCGCCGGTTGTTACTTTTTAACTGTCTGCAGTCGGCGCATTCTTAGGAGCATTGTTAGTTAGTCGTTGTTTACCGCGCAGTTTAAATTTAAATTTGCAAATTCCTGCCTGGTAGATTGTTAGTTGAGTTGGACTCGTTTCAAGGCTGAAATTTGAATGGCAACCCTGACCTATGAAGAGTAAATTTGATTTTAGAAAACTAGCTGTCACCCGCTTGTTTCGCTGGGTATTTCATTATGCTGTATTGACTATATACTGTTTTTTACTGATATCAATATCCTATAGCAGGGTTTAACAACCTTTGGCTTGCTTGCCACACATGGCACGCGGTACAATTCTCAGTGGCACTCTGCATACTCCACACATTTGTCGATTTTTGAGTAGATAGAAAATGATAAATTTGTAATGGGGGACTTCGATTCAAAAGCATCTTCAGAATTATGGACATTTACGAAATACCGAAAAAATCATAAAGATAACTCTAAATCAGCGTTTCTCAAACTGTGTGTGTCATAACCGTACGTGGGGGGGGGGGGGTGAACACATCGAAAAAAATCAATTTACTGAAAGGAAGGAAAACAATACATCCTAACATAATAAAAAATAAAATACGCATTTACAGTGATATAATCATTTATAAAATTATATGCAAAAATTCAAACTTATCTTAATAATTTGTATGGTTTATGATTAATCCCTTAAATGTAGATTAAAAATTACGCGATTCGCTCCCCAATGCCACCTTTTAACACGTAGGCGACCGTATGGGGTGTATTGGGGGTGGGGTAGAAAATGAATAAATAAGCAAATCCTTTGACATAAGTAAATCCTTCTCAAACACTGTCAAGATCATTTTATTGAATTCCAAAACTGTCGGAAAAATTTTTTGGTTAACAGTTCACAGAAAAGATCGTACTTCGGAAAGACGTATGTTTGCGTCCGGGGCAATTAATGCATTGGCTGAGAGAGACGTTTTTTTTTTTCGCCAGTGGCACTTAAGAGGTTAAAGTTGTATTGTAGGTTAAGTGTCAAAGTGTAGTATCATTGAATTCAATACATTGTTATTGTACGGAGGGAAGGGGGGGGGGAGCGCAATGAAAAATATGATTGAATATTGAGTCGCAAATATAGAAAGTTTGAGAAGCACCGACTTCAATGAATTTTTAGACATGGTCAAATACACTTCTGGTTGATATTAATTGGTTAAAATCTAAAAGTTATACATATAATTTGTTATTGCCCTTGAGAGCTAGTATGCTTATAAATGTATCAATACTGCTCAATATGTTTGATAATTAATTTATTGATACAGCGAACAAGTTTATTTATTACTAGTGACCCTATTGGCAAAATTTTGTATACAAAATTCAAGACTTATCTCGATAATTTGTACTGCGAATAATTAAGGTTGTAGTGTAGCTTTAGCGTCAAAGCTTATTATTAATGGATTTTATACATTGTTGTTGTGAGGAGAGGGGGGGGGGATGCGATAAAAATCATGACTGAAAATTGGGTCACACAAACTTTTAAAGTTTGAGAAGAACTGCTCTAAATACGAATTTACAGCTATTTTATTGTTGAGTGTTTTATCCTTGGATACATATTAAAAGATGAGAGATGAAAGAACAGAAGCATACAATACAAAAACAGAAGAATAGAGAATTTTATTACAAACGATAATCTCAGCATAGAACAGAGCGCTAAACTCAGCGCTAGCTGCTTTCCATTCGAAAGTGGCATCAATTTCAGGTGAAAGTCCGACTTTTTTTCTCGAAAACACATCCATGCCTTACTCGGGATTCGAAGACGACCCACTCGGTTAAAGTATCCGAAATGACCAAATTCATTCAAGACCGATATTTTTTTTATTATTATTTTATTGAATAGAGCTATCTTTTGACTTTACGAAACATACTTTGTTTTGTTTCTACACTACCTAGAGGCCAAGCTACGATCAATTATATAAAGTTAAAAAAATCCGGAAGTAGGTTTTTGATCTACCACAAGTGGGCATTTAAATTTCTAAAAATCTATCATGACGAGTCTGATAACTCAAACTATTACGAATGTATTTCTATAAAACTTTTTGAACCTGATATTTATGCTATTTTCTAGAGAATGTACTAAAATATTTCTTATTGTATGAATACTTTTTGAGTTATGGCTTGTTATTTAAATAATGGTCTCATAAAAAATGTAACATTTCTTATATTGTTTATTCAATAAACTCTAAAATTTTCAAATTTGAATAAAAAATTAAAATTTTAGTACATTTTTTAGATAAATGCTTCTAATTTGTTTTAGTAATACATTTACTAATATATGTTTATTACTTTTTTCTCTAACTGCTTTGAAGTTTTTCAAAAATAGTGCTAAAATTTCACTTATAATTGTGATTTTTGTAAAATTCAGGTAATTTATTTTAAATTTTGATAGATAAATAGCAATATTTATTAGTATTCAGTCCTAAAAAAGCATTTTTAATGTTTTAGTATGCTATTTTGTTAAAAAAGTACCTTAAATGCGGAGAATCGTATCCACGCAACTGGTTGGCTACCAGCTATTTTGTAAATTACTGTGTGTCATTGCTGGAGAGAAAATTGCATTCACTCTGGTTTCCGTTTTTGGATCTACACACCTAAGTAAAAAATCTTTCATTATATGAGAAAAATTTCGAATCCGCAGCAACAACTGAATACTCAGAATCATGTCAAATTGAAAGTCAAACGTCTCTATCTCTCTCTAAATTATTATCTAACTCTGTAAGAATAATAGCGGGAATCCGATTGTTTCAAAAATATCCTACTGTGTGGCACGCTGAATCATGTGGGTAGAATGGTTTGGCACGTCACAGCTAAAAGTTGTCAACCTCTGTCCCACAGGATTAAGTTTTCGATTGTATTGAAAAATATTCTTATAGCCATCGTCTCTTTATTTTAAAAAGTGTCACGGGTTCAAGCCCTGGTGCAAGGGGACGATGCCCGTCAAATCTATCGAGGCTCAGTGTGATTTGGTAGTTAGGAATGTGGTTACAAATTTACAGGATTTCACGATTTGATTTTTGTAAAAAAATAAAATGAATCAATAAATAATTTATACATTATCGAAATTTATTAGCAAATTTTGAAGAATCATCTGAATTGTGCACTGCATTGCGCAATTCCGCTGAGCTTGAAATTTATTAAAAATTGTTTATACGCTACATTTCGCTTACTTATTGGAATGTTACTAACCAACAATACACTGCGAAATTTGTATGTAAATATCCATACTTAACACTACTGACAATTTTATTTATTGATCTCATTTTGACAGTTCAATTAGAATATTCTTTAATGGTGCACGAGTGACCACAGCGATGTTCCGGCAAATATTTTATCAAATATACATAATCTCTACTTTGTCCTCGAAAACACTGATGTTATCACCCTATGGGGTTCGTAATCCTCTAACTATTTGTAATTACAATGGAATGCATATCTTATTATAAGCTTTGGAATTCCGTAGATATAATCTTTTACACATTAGAGAGAAAAGTCTCGCGTCCATATTTCTTGGACATGTTGCATTATCTACTAGTTGGTATAAAACTAGTTGGGAAAATACCACCGAGATTTGGATTCCAGATGGCTAAATATTTATGAAAAGGGGTAGAGGTGTGTTGGGACCGCAAATGCAATTGATCTATGTTGCATATTTTATTGTCTACAATAGATTTCCTTGGTGTAATTGACTCCAATGCGGAAAATATTTGTAACTTAGTATAGCTTAAATCCTTACTTAAATTGCAGTAACATCAAATCGAGGCCCACGAAATTCATCGTGGCTAGGGGAGCTCGATTACGTCTAATAACTTGAACCGCAACTTTAACCCCATGTGCACCAGACTGCGATTTCTCTTATCCCCAGAAATCTGTGATTTCTTGGGATACTGTCCTAGACGTTACGATGTATATTTCATTTTTCCTTTTGACTCTGACTGAGGCGCACGTTCGTTTCGTTTTCTAAGGTTTGTGCAACTATTTTTGTAGCTTTTTACTTTTGCTTGCCAATATGGCGTCGTCGTTGGATTTCAACGAAAGTGATACTGAATGACACTATTTGCGGAAACCGATGAATACGACAGTGACTCTGGTACGGATTTATCTATTTGTGAGGAAAAAGAGGAAGAAATGAAACATAAATGACAGTACACTTTATAAACACATGGGGAAAAGCTTTTTGTTTCAACGAACATTTCCAGAAGTTTTTAAAATATTTTTAATTTTAACTTTTCTATTTTTTTTTCCATATTTTTGTAAACTAGACATTTTGTAACTTAAATATTATAGTTTTATACAATCCCAATAAAAGAATCTACTTTATAATGTTTCCTGTGCTGGCTACAATGTTGTATACCTATTTAAGCAATGTATGCACATGAGGTCACAATAGGAATTTGTACTATACATAGCTTGTATCCACTAGTGGTTACATGATACTCAAGGGGTTAAACATATTGTGTGCAAGTGTCCGCATGGTTTTGATCTTTTTTACAATGATTTTGATCGAGAACACACCGGAGAGTGGTGTGGAAAGTCACCCACCCCTTTTCTATCACCATCGGCTTAAAGAATATTTAGAATGCCCTCTTGCGTCGGCTCGTTATGTGAAGGCTTTTAGCTCTAGCCTTTAAAATTTTCCCTAGATTCTTTATCAAATTATATTTTAAAACAATTTTTGATGTACTTTGCTACCTAGTTCTGGAACCCAACATCGTGGTCTTAAATTCTTGCTCCATCTCAGTGACCGCTTAGCCTAGAGGTCATTATCACGAGCTCGTAGTCGGCGTGTCATGAGTTCGAGACCTAGTGCTATTGAAGACTTGCCGTATAGAGGGGCGAATGCACATTAAAGCTATCGTGGCTCAAAGTTCTCCCGTTGGCGTGGTGGGGAAGTTACAAGAGGGAGGTGCCAGCTCTGGTGCCGGTCCGAGGGGTGAGGTCTGTTGCCAATAGCCCTTAATTTACTTTTTATTGTACTGATTTAAAATACACTTTCGATCTCTGTCCATTTCAGAGATCAAAGTTTTTTTTATAGAAATAAATGTTTTTTTCCCGAATTTTTAGTGATCTTTCGAAAATGAAACCTCTTTTAACGGAATTTTTTATTAACACACTTAACTGATTTTTAAAATCCATCGTTACGTTTATGGGTAGTTCTTTTTTTATTTTCGTCATTGTGGTTAACTTTAATTTTTCTGACTAGCAAAGCCTCAAGAATCAACTATTTGTGCGAAACTTTTACTTACAGTTAAGGTCAAATATAGGATCTATGGAAGGTTAAATATATGTAGAAACATATATTACGAGATTCCAATTAGGGGGTGAAAAAAGGAACTTAAAAGTATGGAACATACGCGTTAATTACTCTTCCACATCTGTAAAACGATTTTTGAGGCGAGAAACAGAATGACACATCATTCCATGTGCTTCTTTCCCCCGTTGTTCTCCTCCTCAGTTAAAATCAATTATCCTGATGCGAAATGCACAAACATTTTATCGGAAATGTAATTTTCAATAATCTCTTCCCATCCGAAACAAACCCAATAAACAAATTTTAAAGGATGAAAAAAAAGTAAATAATATTCAATTTATTACGTTTTCCCCTTTAAACAAAAAAACAACACTAAAGAAAAAAATTTGTTTTTTAAATCTCATTTGTACATCTCTATCGGACCTGCTTTTACCACTAATGTTTAAGTAAAACGGGCATTTCTTGTTAACATTAATCTACATTTCCCGCCTTGAGTCGTGGACCAATCATCAATCAAAATTATTGATCCCGGAGCCCAGCGCTGGGCCTAAAACGATATTAATCAAAAGTACCCGGAGAGATGGCGTAATTTATCACTCAGAAAAAGGGGTGCTCTTGTCCGCTTCCCATTTTGACGACGGGTTTTTAAAATAAGGTCTTGCTCCCGGAATTTTTTGAAATAAAATAAAATATGATAAAAGTTAAATTGGAAAATATAATTTTTTTTCCCTTTTCACTCACAAGTTATTGGGTTGAAGAGTGAAAACGCATAAATCACTCACGTGATGTATTTTGTTTTCCTCCCATTTTCCCAAGGTTTATTGTTTTTATCAGTTACCAATATCAGTGTCATTGTGTGAACTGTTTTTAATTAGTGATTTTTGGGGGTGATAAAGTTTCCCTTGCGCGTTTATTGACAGATGGTGTGTGGAATGATTAGTATTGAAGCAGTGGTGACCCGGATGTTGTAAGTTCTTTTTTGAAGTGCCCTTTTAGAAATAAACTAATTGGATACCAGTCGTTCTATTTCATCTAGTTTCTTTCTGACTTCGTGTTTGAAAAAAAAAATGCCTTCCCAATGTTGGGGGAGGTGTGTGTGTGTGAATCTTGTTCTGTCAATCAAACAATCAACATATGGTTGATCTGCGAAAATTTTGAAACGATGTTATATAACTTTTTTTCGTGTTGTTTAATTTGCGCATTGTAAATTATTTTCAATGGGTTTAAAAGTTCATGTTTGTTTCGTCTGATTATACTTCTTAATCCGTTTCGTACATCATATGAAACTATATGTTTTCCTGTCAATCTTATGAAATAAAAAGAATTGTTTATTGATTCATATATAAAGTCACGCGTTTTAGAAGGTTTTTTTCATTATTTTTCTGTTTGTGTTTTACCATATCTTATCTCTGATTGGTTCTTAACCCTTTAATGTGCCTTTTTATTTCTTGTAAAGGTACATTAAAGTATTTTTAAAATTGAGATTGATTTAAAAAAAGAGAAAACACTTTTGGCTTATTAGATATAATTAATTTGATTTTAAAACCATTTTTTTTTGCATACTTACCACCGTATATATATATATATATTATATATATATATATTTGTATATTTCTTAAAAAAGTTTGGTTTTTATTTCTTTTGTTTCGTATTTATGAAATATATGTTGTAAATACTGTAAACTTCTGAAAGAATTGTATATCATACATTTTTTATTCATAAATGACAAATTATAATATTATTTTCCATGGTAACATGGAATGCGTGGAATCCTATTACGCGTATCTCCGTGGAAAACATAGAGATACGCATAACAGGACATCGCAGGTTGTGGATACATGTCGTGTTCGCTTTTAATAGCTTTAGTAGAGCACTAAGAGCATAGTCTGTTTGTATTTCCTGAAATTGGAATATGGTTACCAACTTGATTCAATCTCACTTCATCTGGAAACATTTTTTTTATTGTCCAAAGAACTTATAAGTTAAGCTTTTCGTTTCCTTGAAAATCCTGAAATCAGTTGGCGTGCTAGCCGAAGACTAAAGCCTATACGAGAAGGGACCCACTTTTTTGCTTTCACTTTAATAAATCTAAAGCATTTCTTTTAATAGCCAACCTATGATCTGTATACTAACGAGAGAATATTCGAGTTAACCTCTTTTGCAAAGTGGGAGAGGAGCTTAAAATAGTTAAAATTACAACACAATAAAATTTAAAATAAAAATTCAATAGCGCGAATACTATCCACCTACTTTACGTTAAACAACATCCAGAGATTAAACAAACGGCATGAATGAAATTAACATCATCTCATTAATTAAAAGGCGGTATGAATAATGTATTTTAATTATAAGCAGAAATATTTTAATAGGGAATCCTCCTTTCTACCCCATACTTCACTATCATACCGAGCCCCTCTCTATTGTCCAAAGAGGATTGTGACCCCAGAAGTTAATTAAGCCTTATACCTGCAGGCATCACGGCAAACTGCCCCATACGTCAGGGACACTGCTGACTTTTAACGCCGGTCCTTTGCTGCGTTTCCCAGGCTTTACGATCCATAGATTCCGGGGGTGGACATGAATCATGTCCACAATGTTTTACGCCTCTTCGATAGTTTCTGATCGAGATTTTAGGAAGTTTTATGTCGCGTTCAATCCTCCTCGTCTTCACGGTTTCTCGCGTCGGATTGGATGGGGTTTCTTGGAGGTTGAATGCTGAGTTAGTGGGAAGTCTACCATCTTTGATCACGGATGAAGTCAGTTTTTAATGGTAAAACTTGACACATGGAAGTGTTACTGGCCATTTTCTCGAGTGGCGTTCTGTCGAGTTTGAGTTTTGAATCTTGATGTCATTAAAAACTGTAGAAGGGTTGGAATTCGTTAAATCTGTTGCGGCTCAAGATAGTTTGGTGGATTTTTATTAATTTCGAATTACAAAGTAACATAAGGGCTATTGGAGACTAACTTCGTAATTATGAACCATGGTCAAGTTATGAGGTCACTTGACAGTCGGGGATTTTTATTGGGGCTCAAAGTCTTAAGATTCTTTGAGGGCATGTTCCCCTTTGCAAAAATAAGCCCAACCTGCGACTCTTTTATATAGACAGTATATAGCAACCGCTACCAAACGATAATCTGGAAAAAATAAATGTGCATGGCTCACAATCTCACCAGACTCTATTCAAAAATCGACTCAACCGACTGCCACCATTTGGCTAAATTATTTAATGTAGGTAGGTCCTGGCTTAAACTCGTTTCAGATATGGACAAAATCCTGAGGTTCCGTGATGTCATGCTGATACATAAAGGGGGGGGGGCTATAGTGAGTGAATATTAACGTCGCACTGTTCAACTATACACAAGGGCTTTTGGCGACGGACCATGATTTTGAACCATGGTCAAGTGACGCGGACAACACCTGAGCTGGTACCCCCTCTCCTAACTACCACGCCACACCAACGGGAGGACGATTGACCTCTTGACAGATTTAACGTGCTTCACTCCCCCACACGGCGGGTCTTCAGTGATACTGGGCTCGAACTCATGACACGCTAGCGATGATCCGATGCCTTGACCACTTGGCTACCGAGGCCAGGGGGGTTGCGATCGAAAGTTAAAGAACCGTTGCACTAAAGTGTTGATTTCTTTCACAGGTGTTTGAACAAATGGTCTCCGTATAGAAGAGAAAATAGCCATCGTTCCCTGGAAATTGGGTGGTATAACATATGAAGAGGCGGGGCGTCAATTGTCAGTCGGAAAACAACAAGGGCCAATATCAGGCTACATGTGAACAAATTCAAGTAAAGTCTCTTGACCGTTTCGTTGATGGTCATTTAGGAGATTTTTTAACAGCTACGCTACCAGTTTGTCTGAATTGTTCACAACTATCCTGATATTAGTCCTAGTTGGTGGCTTTTTCCCGTGTTTTCGCTGCTACAGCTACACCTCTTCATTTGCTTACCCTCTAGTTTCCAAGAAGCGATGGCCATTCTTTTTCTAAGGAGAATATTTTTTCAAACACTTGTGAAAAAAATCAATACATTAATGTTTTCACGTAAATGGATGTTATTTTTGGAACGCTCTGTACTACGGCACTTTCTGTATAAGCATACCTTGATCAGTTTAATAAACCTGTCTTTTTAAAATTAAAAAAAAAAAAATTTGATCTTTTATAATGAGATTATCACTATCCCAAGTTTATAAATATCTAAAAGGGTTATTTTGATGATGGGTGACTGTAGGCGTATGGCACCATCCACAGAAATATGAACAAAAGGACAACTTCTGTTGGCGCGGACTTGGTAACTGTCTGCTTCGACAAGATCAGATCACAAAAACTATTCCTTAAGTTGCCTCATGACCGGGATAGCCTAGTGGTCATGGTTATGGACTCGAAGTCGTTGTGTCATGATTTCTAGCCTAGTGCCACTGAAGACCCGCCGTGTAGAGGAGCTTAATTCTTCGAGCTCAGTGTCCTTCCGTTGGTGTAGTGTGGTAATCAGGAGAGGGAAGCTCACTTGTCTTCGTCACTTGACCGACGCTTAAAATGACGAGGTCCAGCTCCAATAGGTGTTGTGTTGCTTTATATTGCGACATTAATACCGACACTCTCACTCACTCATTTTGTATATGAAAAAAATCCCAATTTGGTGTAATCATCGACTCTAATTATCCTCTTTTCCTCTATTTTCTTTTTTTTAAAAATGCTGTATAGTATCGAAGATGATTTGCAGAAGTCGTGGTACAAAATGGCTACCCACCTGGAGCAAGAAAACCCCTCTCCGAAACACAACCCTGTTTATAAATCCCAACTTTATACTCTCTCTCCATCCACAAACACAATTTCCGAGTCGAGCTCGTAAATTCGCGACGCCGAAAGGTGGCGAAAGGAAGGCATAAAAGTCGTCTACCCCCAAGTGGAACGGAAGTGAAAAATTGCGGTTTTTAAAACGCTCTATTAGAAGGAGTGAATAGGTGTTAGGCCCTCCCTCACAGCAAGTAGTTCCTGTTGCTGCCTTTGCGGCGGCAGGCCTTTTTGGTGTTTTTCGTCCCTTTTTATGGCCCTGTTGGTTAGTTTAATTTGGAATTTAAACTGCGCCACGTCGCAGGTGCTTGTTGAGGTGGGATTTAGGGTAGAGTCTTCTACCAAAAGAGGTGCGAGACAATTAGAATTGTTGCAGGATCCAAACGAGAATTCCTTAAATGTTGCAATTTATTAATTGTTTTCGCTTTTATTAGGTTTTTCTTTTTTATTTACTATCGGATTTGTCAAACAGCCGGCCGTATGATTGCTTAAGTTAAGTGTTTGCAGGTTTTGTAAATATGTGAAATATGTGTTACCAGTAGCGCACACAAAAAATTTTCAAGGCGAGAGTCCATGGTCGAAAGACCCCCACTCATATAATACCTCAAGACAACATCATTTGATTCTTCTGATTTTGCTAACAAAAAACAGTCAAAAATAAATTATTGAATTAATAATTAGCATTAATTAATACAAATGTTAATTACAAGTACTTAAATAAAATTTATGTATATAGGATTATCATTAATCGAAAAAAAACTCAAGAGCTTTGGGGGGTGTCCGGACCCCCAGGACACCTCCCTTGTGTGTGCCACTGTGTATGACATTTGTGATGTGGCCGCGGGAGCCAAGTAGTCATGATCAATAATTTCGTGGCCGTTGTGTCATGCGTTAGAGCCTTGGTGCCACTTAAGACACGTCGTGTAGAGGGGCTGATGCACGTTAAACTCTCGTGGCTCAAAATCCTCCAGTTGGCGTGGTTTAGTAGTTGGAAGGTGGGTTGCTATCTCAGAAGTCATCCTCCTCGCTTCATTAAGGCTCAAAACTATGATGTCGGGTGCCAGTAGACCCTTTGTGTGACCAGGAGAAACCTATAGTGCGACCTGTAGGCTATAGTGTGGCCAGGGACGTTTTCAGGCATGGGCCAATTGGGCTCGTCTCGTTCTCGACTCAGCCTTAAGAAGATCGTAATTCTAATAATTTCAACAGTCAAATGTTATTTCCGGTTGTATTCTCCGAAAAAGTCAGAATTTTGGAAGATATGTCAACTGGCTACATGTGATGACCGTCGTCCACACATAGACCTAGGCCTAAAACCATACACAATCATTTCTCATTCAGTCAAAAGGTGGCAGTCGGTCGTGCGATTGTCCGTCATGCACAGTTATTTGTTTCGGGTTATGGTTTGTACGAGTATTTGACAACGTATGCTTTGTACTTTTAAAGGTCACAGGTGGAGTCTACATTTGTGTAGGGGCGCAGAGCCTCAAGGTGTTTTAAGGCGTTCCTGAGTGCGATACTAACAGTGGCGAACACAAGGGGGTGTCCTAGGGGTCATGACCCCTCCCCAAAGCCCTTGAGTTTTTTTTTTCGAATTATGGTAATCTTTCATATGTATAACGTAAAATATAATAAAGTACTTTTAATTAACAATTTATTTTATTAATTAATGCTAATTATTAATTCACTAATCTATTTTTTACTGTTTTTTGTCTACAAAATCAGAAGAATCAATTGTTGTTGCCTTAAGGTATGAGACGAGTTGGGGGACTTTAGACCATGGATCTCCCTCCCCTTGAAAAAATTTTGTTTGCGCTACTGGGCGCTAATAAACGCTTATCTGCGCCATTTTTTGTTGGATGGTTTGGAAAGTAAGTAGGAAAAGAAATTCGTATGCGATTGTCGACCCCCGTGTGTTTCATGCTTTGGAGAGAAAAATTCGTTGCACGGTGACCATATGCATTCAGATATCCTATGAGTGGTATCCTATGAATGTATATTTTACGAACTGTTAAGGAACTCGAATACTTAAACTGGCTTTGAAAGATTTGTAACTCCCCCTTCTCTAATTTCCCCCTTTTAAAAATATGTTCCATTCAAAAAACACCCACAGAAAGTGAAAAGATCCAAATCGCTTGCTGATATCCCACAGAGAGTGTTTCAAAGACCGTTTTTTCGAAATTACGTTTCCCCAAGATTAGTGTATCTTTATAAAGAAAGAAAAAAAAACTGTGACTTTCGTACTTTAAAAACTTATAACTTTTTGTTTCCAGAAGTTCTTGGCTTATACACGGAAATATACGTTAACCTGTGCATTTTAGTTCTAACATTTTTGTAATAAATTGTATTAACCAAACATTTTTTTCCCCATGCATCCAGGAAATTTATGAAATTGTCTCTTTTCATCTTGGGGGCCCCCAAATGTTGTTTGTATTAACATTTTTATGATACAAATCTTTTTTTTTTTTAATGAAAATTAGCATATATACGTGTAACATTGAATACAAATAAATCTAATAAATCTATTTTAAGGTATCCGAACACGTTGAAAATGACCAAATTCAGTCAAGACAGATATTTTTGTTTTTTATTTTATTGAATAGAGCTATCTTTTGACTTTACGAAACATACTTTGTTTTGTTTTTACAGTACCTAGAGGCCAAGTTACAATAAATTTTATAAATTTAGAAGAATCGTAAGTGGGTTTTTGATCTACCAGAACTGGGCATTTAAATTGCTCAAAATCGATCATGGCGAGTCTGATAACTCAAAATATTACCACAATGTATTTCTATAAAACTTTTTGAACCTGATATTTATGTTATTTTCTAGAGAATGTACTAAAACATTTCTTATTGTATGAATACTTTTTGATTTATGGATTGTTATTTAAATAATGGTCTCATAAAAAATGTAACATTTCTTATAATGTTTACTCAATCAGCTCTAAAATTTTCAAATTTTAATAAAAAATTAAAATTTTAGTACATTTTCTAGATATGCATCTTATTTCTTTAAATAATACTTTTACTCATATATGTTTATTACTTTTTTCTGTAACTGATTTCAAGTTTTTCAAAAATATTGCTAAAATTTCACTTATAATTGTGATTTTTGTAAAATTCAGGTAATTTATTTTAAATTTTGATAGTTAAATATATAGTAATATTTATTGGTATTGAGTCCTAAAAGAGCATTTATAATGTTTTAGTATGCTATTTTGCTAAAAAGTACTCCGAACGTGTTCGGATACCTTAATACCTTAAACGTTTTCACCAGTAATATTAATTTTTCTGGTGCCTCAAAGCTATTTTAGCTGACCTATAGAAACTCCTGCAACTTCTGCCTTCCACCCCTACTTCATTGTCCAATTACACTAACAGTAGCGCAATGTTTGTGGCAACCGACCATACACCAAATTATCGTCTGACTCATTAGCTTGACAGAACGTAGCGGAGGCGAAGGATGGAATCAGGTATCTACACCCTCTCCTACACCCCTTTTCCAAACCCTATGATCTTCATACCGTTGCACTTGTCTCTTTCTCATGTTACATGAATCAATCAAGAGGCCACAACGTCAAAATCGTCTGTTCTCTTCAAACAATTCGAACACCCACGGCGACCCCGTTGCCAGTCGGGAATTATAATTACCGTCTGACCACCTGGCAGTACACCTCTCTCTCTCTCTCTCTCTCGTCAGGTGAATTGAAGCGAAGCGGAAAGGGTGACAGCCCGGCTGGCTTGAAGAAGAATGCGGGTTCGGAAAGTCTGTGAGGGTGGAAGAACTTGTCAAGTTTGATGTACCGAATATCGTCTGCTTTTGGAACAAAAGGAAACGGCTGTTTATTTCTGTTTTGTTGTTATTCTGGGGGAGGAGCTGTTCCTGTTACAGATGATTTGGTTTGACGTTTGAGTGTACTTTTGGTGGTCTGGCATTGATGACTTCACAATGCCAGGAAATCGGTACTATTGATGCTGTAGCAATATCTGGGTGTTGAAGACTGACTCTGTGGGTGGCTAAGCGGTAAGACATTGGAATTTTTTTTTTTTAACATTTATAAACCCCGTGCACCACCGAACGTATAACACGGGGGTAAACAACACAGACAGAAGAAAGGATTACAACACAAACATCCATGCCTTCTCCGGGATTCGAACCTAGTCCCTGCGGCACCGCAGTCAGCCTCACTGACCACTATACCAGATGGGCGGCAAGACATTGGAATGGGGCATACTTTTGAAGAAGCATTGTGCATTATGGAATCCCGTTCAGAAATAACAGTGTCAGTTTCCCTCAGAAAAAGGAAAACGCTGAAATTGTAAAGAGTTTGTTATTGTTCTCTTCATTATGCGGCCACGGTTCCCTTGTGGCCAAGGTCAAGAATTCATGGATGGCATTGTTGACTCGTGGGCTCAAGTTCTCATGCTACTTAAGGGACAACTTTATAGAAGGGCTGATGCATGTTAGGTCTGCAAAAGTTCAAAATCCTCCCAATGGCGTGTTGTGGTAGATGGGAAAAGGATATGTCGCCCTCATTACTTGACCGTGACTCGAAATTACTAGATCCGTTGCCAATAGTCCTCGTGTTTCTTTAGAGTTCGACATTAGTAAAAATACTCACTGACCTTTCAAAGAGATCCCTTAGCTTGAAGTACGAATTTGCCACTATCGGAGGCAGCTTGGAACGTCTTTTTCGAGATAGCATGCAGCTGGTTTTTCGCATTCTGCGTTATGTCTTTTCGGGACTTAAACCTGATACCTTTACTTTTTCTCCCTGTAGCTCACCAAACTTTTCGCAAAATTTAAAGCAATGAGCACTGTTTCAAGCTCTTTGCTGAAAAACGAAAATAGACAACATTCTCTTCAACTTCTTTACTCATCGGAGGTTTGTCGGTGTTTTACAGCTTCTGCTGGTTGGAGACTATACGCGCATGCGCATTAGAAATTATTTACAAGCATGAATTAATCAGTTTTCATTTTTTATGCACAAAGTGCAAAAGTCGGATACAGTAGCGCACACGGGGATTTTTCAAGGGGGGGGGGGTCCAAGGTTGGAAAGTCCACTCTTCTCGTACCATGCTTCAATACGCCGGCCAACATATTCTTTTAATTTTGTTGATTTTCGGTAACAAAAAACAGTAAACAATCAATTAATTAATTAGCGTTAATTAATAAAATTAACTATTAAAAAGAAATACTTAATTTTACGTACTATGCACATAGAATTATAATCAATCGAAAAAATTCGATTATCCTTACACTGTTTTAGAATTTCTGATTTACACTTAATCACTGTTTTTAAGAACTTATATATCATTCGTTCCTCTGTTTGGTTTTCGTTAGACCACCCTGCACTAACTTTATCCCTAAACTATTTCCATTACTAAATGTTTCTTGTGGGGAATGAAGCTTTTCCCGTGCTGGGAATTTAAAATGGGAAAGCAACCAAAGGTGAACGTGACTTTTAAATCTTTCCCAGCTTACGAAAAAGTCGACGTTTTTCCTAAAAATCATCTTTAACGTAAATTTTCATTAAAGATTTAAGATTCAAAAAATACGCATAAAATTTTAGCTAGAAATCTTGAAATGGTAACTTTTAAAGGGGGGTACTTTTTACTGGTATAAATTCCTCGAATGCTGGATTTATGAGTATTCTTTTAATTTGTTCATTTTTTCCCCCGTTCCCTTCGCCGTTGGTGTATGTTATTTCAGAAATTTTTCGTTTAAACTCCCAAGATTTCTGCAAATATTTATGATAATTTTATTTCTGGAATTTGAAATTTTTTCAGGAGTTTATTTTTTAAGTTTTCATATTTTCCTCCTTTAGTGGAAGTTTTGTTGCAGTCTCTTAGGCAAACTAAAGACCGTGATAACTAGTGATTATGGTTATGAATTCGTGGCCGGCAGGTCATGAATTCGAGCCCCAGTGTTACTCAAGACCAACCGTAAAGAAAGGGCTGATGCACGTTAAATCAATCGAAGCTCAAGTTGGTAAAATTTAATTAAGTACTTATTAATTAATGCTAATTATCAATTCAATAATTTATTTTTTGCTGTTTTTTGTTGACAAAATCGGAAGAATCAATCGATGTTGTCTTGAGGTATGATACTAGTTGGGGGACTTCCGAATATAGACACCCCCTTTGAAAAATGTTTGTGTGCGCTACTGCTCATACACATACATGAAAGGTAGAACGAAACTTTGCTTTCCTATGTTCTGCAGAGCACGATAAAAAGTTGATGTTAATGTAGCTTTGTTTTTTTTAAAATATTAATATATTTTTACCTTTTTACTTGATAAAACCCAACCAAGATAGGGCCCTAATTTATTTTTTAACCAGGGCCCTTGAATACCTAGCTACGCCACTGCACACTGGTTGCCTATCGAGATGTTTTCAGTGCAAATCTTAACAACTAATCTCACCCTTTCTGCATAGACACAGAGCGAGAAAAAGCATACCTCTTCCAAAGAGCCGTAAAACTAAACCAACCCAACTCCATAATAGTCGTGCCCATAACTCTTTGCATTCGGCCCTTCAAAAAGTCGGCTGGGAATTCTTTATGGAGTGACCTCGCTCCTGACGGCCTGCTTTTAGAAGTTATGCCTTCTCGCTCCCCTCTCATTAAGGCTCTGGTCAGTTAATTCTTACCCCCTCTCCCCCTTCAGATGCGTGACTGTTTTTGTTTGGGTGAGAGGAAAAGTCGTGCTCGAGAGGGGGGTTGTACTTTTAATCAGTTGAAAGGAAATCGGTGGGCACTAATTGAGTCTCGTTAAATGAAGTATGCATCCTGTTCTGAAGGACAAGGGTTGGGTATGAATGCATTCGTATGCGATTTAAAACTAATATATTGTTCAATCGTCTCTCAAATGCACGGAATATGCACGCGATTTAACAGGATTTTTTACTGTTATTTTGTTATGGAGACTTTGGATTTTTTCTAACAGGAAAAATAACGTATAAATGTAAAATAGCGCAGATTTAGAGAATAAAAATCCTACATCTCAAGCGTAGTGTGGAGTGGCCAAGGTAACGGACTCGAGGCCGGCGGGTCATGAGTTCGAGCCTAGTGCGGCTGAAGACCCGCCGTGTAGGGGAGCGATGTACGTTAACTTTTTCGAGAGCTCAAACGTCCTTCCGTTGGTGTGGTGTGGTAGTTAGGAGAAGGGGGTTGCCAGTTCAGGTGTCGTTCACGTCACTTGACCGTGGTTCTAAATTACGAGGTCTGTCGCCAAAAGCCCTCGTGCAGCTGAGCAGTGCTACGTTAATGTTCACTAACTCGGCATAGTGTAGAAATTTGAAGAGAAATGCCAGCTCAAGTGTTATCCTCATCTTGACCGTGCTTTATATTTACGGAGTTCTTCACAAATCTTCAGAGAGCTATTGGAGACGTAACTTGCCTCATAATATTTAACCACCGTCAAGTGACGAGGGTGACACTTGTGGGCTGTCATTCTCCTCTCCAAACGTATACATCCGTGCCTACGGGATTTAAGTGAAATCGGAAGTAGGAACTATTTTCCGTGGCCTGGTAATAGAGAATTTAAAAAAATGTGCGTTCTGAAACGTTTGGTATAAGCGGACATAACAAAGATCTTGCTTTCAAAAGGGGGCAGCGTGATTTTTTGTTAAAACGGAAGTAGTTGCGATGAGGGGTGAGGAAAAAATCGATTTTAAACGTTATTTTTCATTACTTCCTTTTTTTCTGATGCTGATAATTTTTTTTCTTCAAAAACACGTGTATGTATGAGAGGATTTTGTGAATAAATCATACATTCACCATTTCTTTGTGTATCTTCTGCTTTTTGCACTATTTCGTATAATTTAACTGCATGGGTCTAGACCAAAGGTTTACAAACTATTTTGTCTCATAGACCCCTTGCCATGTTTTTTCGGCTTTGGGTAGGTCCCTGATTACAAAATAATGATTTTTTTCAAACTTATCAATTTAAATCTCATTTTGACAGCTGGTATACACATTCTTTCTATAAAAGATTTAAATTTCTTACTGTAGTGAATTATAGTGTTTAAAACTTAAGCAACGCTTATTAATTAAATTAAAATTTAGTTGTTTCACGCATTAATTAAATTTTAATTTAATTAATGCGTGAAATAACTGTTAAACAAAGCAACTGATCAACAAACAAATGCTTTTAATGTGAGGGATGAATAGGGTACGTCAATAACAAATTTTCCAAATTTGCCATCAATCTTGCTAGGTTTGTGGCCGCGGTGGCCAAGTGCTCAAGGCATCGGATCATGGCTAGCATCTCATGAGTTCGAGCCCAGTACCACTGAAGATCCACCGTGTAGGGGAGCGATGCACGTTAAATCTGTTGAGAGCTCAAACGTCCTCCCGTTGGTGTGGTGTGGTAGTTAGGAGAGGGGGGTGCCAGCTCAGGTGTCGTCCGCGTCACTTGACCATCGTTCAAAATTACGCGGGCCGTCCCGAAAAGCCCTCGTGTAGCTGAACAGTGGGACGTTAATATTCACTCACTCAATCTTGCTAGGTTTAACCCTAAATCTTCTCGCTGAGTCGTGTCCAGTCTTTTTTCTAGCTTTCTTTATTCTGCTATGATGTTACCATATATCAAAGCATTCTCAAACCTATTTTCAAAATCTGAATAAAGGGCATTTAATATCAAACGTAGGTTAAAACGTCAATTTCCTGACAGATTGCCTGTGGGAAATTGAGAAACTGGGAAAATTCGTGACGTCCAATCTTATAATTCTTCAGCATAATTTTGGAAAGAAACACTAGATTGGGATGGTTCTTATTTTAATAAAATTTATTTTCACCTTGTAATTGCAAATAAACCAATATATTTAGTAAATAAATCTATCAAATAGGTAAAATCTGGTTTCAACTTGATTGATTTTTCTTCTAGAATTAATTTACGATCTAGTTTAATGAGAGCCACTATCGTAGACAGTACCGCATACAAAAAAATTTCAAGGGGGGGGGGGGTCCATGGTCGAGAGTCCCCGAACTCGTATCATACTTCAAGACAACACCAATTGATTCTTATGATTTTGACGATTTTATTAACAAAAAACTGAAAAAAAATATTGAATTAATAATCATTACTTAATAAAGTGTTAATTGCAAGTAATTAATTAAATTTTACGTTATATATATATATCAGACTGACATCAATCGAAAAAACTCAAGAGCTTTGGGGGGGGGGGTCCGAACCCCTGGGACACCCCCCTTATGTTCGCCGCTGATCGTAGACCCTCACGAACCCAAAATTACTCCTTATGGTCCCCCAAATTATTTTTTCGCTGGCGTGGACCCCTTGGAGGTCGTCATAGACCCCTGGGAATCGATATAGACCACTTTGGTAACCACTGGTTCAGACGTTTAATCAGATGATATTTATGTAGCTGCTATTCGACAAACAGAATTTCATGTACGAACTGACGTGTTAAACAAAGCAGCGAAACAATTTTTGCCGGTTTATCCATTTTCATCGTAATTATGGGAATAAATATCTATTAAAAAGTGATCTATCAATTTAAATAATAGTATTTTCAGGTTTTGTGCTTGTTGTGTTTTTAAAAAGTAAAAATTGCATACATTAAGACGAAATAACGTAGGAGTTTGCCGAAAAATACTTCACAGCACCCCACTCTTTTAACTCCTCTCACGCAAGATTAACCGAAATCGCATCTGGTGTTCCAACCTCCTTCTTTCAAAACCTACCCTAAGTACACCCTCTCCCTTAACCAAGGGCCAATTTACGTTGTAAACAATCCAGAATCCCTGAGAAAACCGAGCATATCCCTTGTTACCATTCATCATGCCCCTGCATTACGAAAACTCAGACGATATATACCACCACACTCGCAATTCTAACCCCATTTAACACCCTCCCCCTCCCCTGCCTCCTTTCCTGCGATTTTCGAAATTAATGACAACCGTTCCTAACTCCCTGCCTCTTTAAGAAGCGGTCTCTTGTAAGGCCCCGCCCCCGTATTCTCCACCCCTCTTCATTAGCGTCCACCATTCCGGCTCTTGACTCATAACGAAAAAGCAGACGATAAGTTTCAGGCGCATTCACTTTCTTTTTGGAACACCCCGAGATGATCGCCTGCGCTGAGTTAAGTGAGTCAAGTTGTTCGGAAAGGGATAGAAAAGTTGAAAGGGGGTTGTTTTCTCAACTATTGCTGCACCCCCTTCCCTTTCCCGTTCTGGGGCGCCATTTTGGGTTCTTGGAACCATTTATCATTTTTTTTATGTTCGTTCGTTTGTTGTGGTACTCGGCCCCTTTTATTGATGTCTGAAGGGAAGGGTTTTGGGGGTTGTGATTTGGGGAGTGCTGAAAGGAAACAAGGGTGTATTAGGGGGTTGAAGATTGAGTTCTTAATCTGCAGGATCGGATTTGGGCATAAAAGAGGGCATGAAGAAAGGGTCAGAAAAAAGCTATATCAGAGGTTCCCAAACTTTTTGTTTCATAGACCCCTTGGTATGTTTTACGATTTTGGGTAGGCCCCTGTTTGTCTAATACTGAATTTTGGCAAACTTATGAACTTTGGTCTCTTTGACAACTGATATAGAGCTACTAACTTTAAAAGATTTAAATTTCTAATTGTAAAGCAGGTAATTAGCAGCTATGTCTTTTTAAAGCAAAAAATTACTGACATTCGTTTCTAAACTTTACTTTAAAATCTTTTTTTTTTATTGCCTATTCCGATCAGTTCCTCTTGTAATGAAATTTTTTTTTCAATGTGACCATTTGAATTCATGGCTTACTGTGATAATTATCATAGTCAAAGAATTCCCAAACATTATTTCAAAATCTAAGTAAAGGGCATTATTTAAATGTTGAACGTAAGTTGAAAAGTCATTTTCCTGGCAGATTGTCTGTGGGCAATTGAGAAAATGGAAAAATTTACGACGTCCAATGTTGTACTCCTTTAGTTTAATTCTGGCAAGAAACTGTATACAAAATGATGGTCCTTGTTTCAATAAAATTTATGCCGTCACCTTGTAACTGCAAATTAACCTCATTAAATGTAGTAAATAAATCTGTTTCATAGGTAAAATCTAGTTTCCATTTGATTACATTTTCTTTTAATATTAAAGTTACCCTCTGGTTGAATGAGAGCCACTATTGCAGACCCCTATTTACACCTCATGGACCCCTAAATTATTTTTTTCGCTGACGTTGACACCTAGCAAGTCGTCATTGACCACTGGGGGACAGTGGCGCGCACAAGGGGAGTGTCCTGGGGGTCCGGACTCCCCCCCCCAAAGCCCTTGATTTAAAAGCCCTCTATGTATGTAGTACGTAAAAATTAATTATTTGTTTTTTATAGTTAACTTTATTAATTAACGCTAATTATTCATTTATTAATTTTTTACTGCATTTTCCCGAAAATCGACAAAATTAAAAGAATGTGTTGAGCGGCGTATTGAAGCATGGTACGAGAACAATGGACTTTCGACCCTGGATCCTCCCCCCTCCCTTGAAAAATTCCTGTGTGTGCTACTGCTGGAGGAAGATATAGTCCAATTTGGGGAATCACTGCTCTGGATGTTCCACATTTGGTAGCATAGCGGTTATAAGATAGCGATTTAATTACGAACTACAACATTTGCAAATCACCAATTACTTGTCAATCAACGAAGTATGTACCATTTTTTCCGCCAAAAACAGTGACTATTACAGCCAACGACCATGACATTAGTCTTCTGTTGCCTCCCTTTGATCGTATGCAGATAAATATTCTACGTTCAGAGAGTGGACACGGACTTCCTGCCAACGTGTCATGAGTTCTAGCCGTAGTGTCTCTGAAGAGAGGGGAGGGGCTGATACACGTTTAATGTGTCGAAGCGCAAAGTCATCACGTTGCCATCTTGTGGACGCTTGGAGAAGGAATGGGTACCAGCTAAGGTGTCATCGTCATTTGACCGAGGCTCAAAATGACGAGTCGTCAATAGGTATCTCATTTTTTCGTGCGGCTCACTTTTTCCTCTTTAAAAGTGAGTGAGTGTTCATTACCGTCGCTCTATTCAACGACTGAAAGGCTATTGGTGATTTGAACCATGATCGAATGACAAGGATGACACTTGAGCTGGTATTTCCTCTCCAAACGACCACATCACGTCACTGGGAGGATGGTGTGGTGGTTCAGAAGAGGAAGTGCCAGTTTAGGTGGCGTCATCTTCACTTGACCATGGTTCAAAATGAGGTAGTCCGTCGCCCATAACTCTCATGTTGCTTTATTGTTGAACGTTAATAAATGTTCCCTTGCACAGTAGGGTGGGCGAAATTAGTGTTTCTTTTCATTTGGCATAAATGCCTGCGTTAAGTAATGCAGATATACATTTGAAATCTTGAATTGAATTCCTTGGCTTAACCCCTAAACATTCTTCAATGACCTTGACACCCTCGAATGAGGGACGCTAAACAAATAATACAATAGATACGAATATTTAATTAGGGTTCCCCATCAACATTCGTTAAGCACCCGCGACACTTCACACACGCACAAAGGCCTAGTTAACTGAGATTGCTCCAAACCTTAAATTTCAACTTCCACCCTAACCACAATCAAATTAACCCAAACAACATTCCAGAGTTCTACAATACCCCTCAACCCACACTCCCCGCAAAGATTCTAAGCCCTCCACTCCATAGACCTGTCAAAAACCGTTGCCGTCTGACAAATTAAAAGCCATGAATAAGCAACCGTTTCTGTCTCCCCCCCTCATACTTTTACCCCCCCCCCCACTTTAAAAGAATATCACAGACAGTTCGCCGTGATACACCCCTTTCCTATTCACTTAATCATGCAACCCCTTGGATTGTGAGATAGAATTTTAAGATTAAAAGCGAGTGTGTGTATATTTATTTACGTTTGAAAGGTCGGGTTGTAATTCGGAGTTTAAAAGTGCATACTTAATTTTGGCAGAGGGGGTGTTAAGAGACATGGGATGCTTTAGAATAGTGTGGGGGGGGATGTCGATCAAGTGGCGAGAAATGAGATTAAATAACTTCTTCTGGGGTATTGGTGTTGCTTTGTCACTAAAGGGTCGTCGGTTCAAAATTCTGATTTCACTGGAGCATCGACTGGAAAAATTGTTCTAGTTGGATTTAATTAGGACTTAGTTAGCGTGGTGTAATAGTTTGGAAAGGAGGGGGGGGGGTGATAGCCCAGGAGTCGTCCTCGTCGCTTGAGCAAGGTTTAAAAGTTAAAGGTCCATTTTATGCAATTTTAAATTAGTGATTCGTTACTGATGTACTACTAGCATATTTAGATTCCCCAAAATTACTTACTCCCCCCCCCCTCGTGTGTGTTTAATACTGTTCCAAAAATATCTATTTTTTTCACAGAAGGATTCTGCAAAAACAAAAATTGACAGAAGTGAAATGCTTGAAATGGTTATCGGAAAAAACATGCAAGTGAATTTTTCATGTGACTATAATTATTGTGAATATAAGTATATACTGATATAATTCGATGTCATTTTACCACATAATTGGATATTAGCAATTCATAGGTTTTTTTAAAAATATCTTCTATAAAATATCGAATTTTCAGAAATAATGCATTTAAAATATATTTTACAATGTTTAGGAGTTTCTTCAAAGCTAAAAAATTATCATTTATCGTTTGTTGAATGAATAGCAATCATTTCTCCTTTCATTCCATTCTCTTTTATAGTAATTACTTCATAATTTTATTTAAAAAATTTAATTATTTATCTATTTATTTTAAAGTCAAAAATGATTTCATTTGTGTGATATTTAATAAATTTCCTATTTCATCTACTCGTATTTTGTGGCATACTGATTTCAGGTTCTCATCTTTAAAAACCATTAGAATAAGAAAATGTTTTAAAATGCATGGGGGGGGGGCAAAAAGAAAAGAAGGCATGTGTGTGTTTTAATGAAATTTACGCGTTTTCCCTTCCAGTTTCTAAAATTGTTTATGAGATGTATTTAAGGGGGTCACCTCACAGAAGTCGATCCAAAAATCGATTTTTCAATTTTGATTGAAAAATAAAATACCACTCTTTCTAATGCAATTTAAATTTTGGTTCTAGTCTAATTTGAAGTATTTTTAATATTTTTTTAAAAAATTTGTTTACATCCGTCAAACCCCAAAACAGCTGATTGCCACGCCCCTTTCATTTCAAAACAAAAGACACTTGCTACTTTTCAGCCTCATCAAATATTTTAAATTGATTAAAAGGATTTATTTTGATCCATAACTTGTTCAGGAAAGAAGTGAAGTGAATAATTGTAGCTGTTTGTTTACTTTCTGGAAACTCGCGTATTGTTTTTTACCTCTTCAAATATTTTACGAATTTCTGCTATTGGAAACATTGTTTCTATCAAAACATTTTTTAACATGCTTTGGTTTAATAAAAAAACGTTTAAAAAACGAAAGTTTGGAAACAAAGGTACGAAAACCCAAACTTTCCAGAAATTAAATGCGTCATAAGTCAGAATAATGAATTCAAATTATACATGAATAATTCAACTTTAAAAGCTAAATTAGGTAAGTTAAATAAAGAGTGTTTCCTTTTAGATTCATTTGAAAGTTTTTTTGAAATAATGGACATTCTACTGTTTTCTTGTGCTTTGAAACCACATTTATTATAAATAAAATGTAAAAAAACAAGGTATTCACATAAATTTTGGCCAAATCCAAAGTTTGGTTCTCAAGTTGTTGACATGTTGTGACTTTTGTGATGTTATTCAAACATTTCTTAATACCAGGTTTACTAAAACAGTAGTTATTCAAAAAAGATACAAAATTATATGATGTAAACACTGGGCTTTCATATGCTATAATTTTTATTGGAAAAGAGAAGCAACTGCGAAAATATTTTGTAGAGTTATGAATTGTCACGTCCACCAAAGTGGTTTTACGAGTTCATGCATGGGGGGGGGGGCATTAAATAACACGACGCAGAAAGTAGCCAGTCTATGGTATTATATATATATAACTGCTGTCGGAAATAATATCATTTAATAATGCAAGTCCTAATGTACCGGTGTTTGTCTATGGCATTTGGCAAAAAAGGGGTCATGTTTCTCTGAATGGTATTACAGCAGTTAGTGTGAACACTGGGAAAGTTGTTGATGCCGAAAAACTATAGAGGAAATACTCAAGTAATTTTAACGGCAATGTACATAACATTGAGTGTTCGGCAGATTACTTCGGAAGTAGTATTGGGATGAAAGTTGAAGGTGCACTTTGTATTTTCCATTGCTCAGAGGCACGGCACAATTTACGATACACAAATTACGATTTACTAATTGCGACAAAATATTTGGGTGAGGAGGACTTTAAAGCATGCAAAGCAATTTTAAAATTTTAACCTTAGAAAGATGTCAACATTAAAACATTAGAATGTGTTGGTCATGTTGAGAAAAGGATGGAGACACACATGACAGGGCATTAAAATCAAAATTTAAAGGCAAAAATCTTGAGGACAAAAAATCTCTAGGAGGTCGTTATAGATTAACAGATGCAGGAATAGACAAATTGTAAGGATACTATGTTTCGTGTGGCTATTTGAAGCAACTCAGAAAACTTGTCAGTCATGATGCAAACTATTTGGGCTATATTTTTTTCATAAACTCTCCACAGATTTGAAAATACGACACGGCTTATGCCCCATGGGAGGTGATTCGGGGTGTGAATATAATAGGTTCATACTGAAAGGTGACACATATAAGCTTAACACAACTCACCTATTGCAATTAGCAATTGCATTAAAAAGTATTTAGAGATTTCTCTAGCCTTGAACTTTCATTTAGGTGCTTTCACGGTAAAACTTAAAATTTCAATGAAACCTTAAATTGTATTTGATTTATAGTTCCAAAAACTGTATTTATACAATTAGGAACTTAAAAAACTATAGTATTTGAAGCTACATGTTTATATAATCATGGTTTCATTACCAAATTAAAAGTTTTAGATGTATTAAACATTCAAACCCTGGATTTTACAAATGTCGAGCGTTGGAAGAAGCAGATCATGCGCATATTAAGAAAGCGAAATAGGCAGTTTTACAATGAACCATAGAAGCTAGAACTAAAAACAAACAATTAAAATGTAGACAAGAAGATGATCTTGCATATGATACCAGAAATCCAAGTTGTGGTTCTGGTACGTATTAGTTAATAATAAATTTTTACTTTAAATCACTATTTCTCAAAAGTGTAAATTTCAACACAAAAGGAACATTTTTTAAAAATCTACTTAATTTATAGCTTTGAAACTTTGCACATATGTTAACACTATAGAAATAAATATTTTAATGAGAGATTTTGTCAAAAAAATTATTCAAAAAAATTTTATGGATTAAAATGTACAAGAATTTTCATCGTTTTAATAATTTTGACGTGTTACTCCACATATGAATTTTTTTTTAAAAAACTAATCAAGATTTTGAAAAATGCTCTCATTAAAATAATAAAAACAATACAATAAATCTACACAAAAAAAATTCATGACTGTACAACTTGTCAATTTTTCAAAAATGTTCCTTAAATTTGGTCATTTTTAACATTACGGAGATAGGGAAAAGGCTGCGTGAAGTGACCCCTTAAATGATTTGAGGCTATTGAATCCTTTAAAATATTTTTAAGGAAAACAAAAATTAAAAAAATTAATTCTGCCTGAAACATTTTATAGAATTAGAAATTCCATGTGTGCTATTAACTTTACGCTGATAAATTTAAAGTGGCATCTAAACGGAAGAAATCTTAAGTTCAGATTTTCTTTAACTTGGGAGTGTGTTTTGCGTTTTTTTCGTAATCTTTTTGATTTTATTAAAATCGCCGAACGTGAATCCAATAAAAATTAGCGGTTCTTAATATCTCATAACTACTACAATGACGTAACTCCCAAGTTAACTTAATTTCTGAGAAGAGAGAGGGATCAGTAAACAAAAGACTTTAGTAGAAATTGGCACCTTTATTAAGATATTTAGCAGTACGATATTTTTCATTCTTTAACTAGTAGAGAGCTACTTGTATCACAAGTAGCTCTCTGCTAGCTCAGCCTGTCTAGTGGGTCTTCAACTGGATATCGCCACGATTCGCCAAAAATCGTATTTGTAATAGGTCGCTGGACAACGCGCTGCCTAGCAGCCTATCGCAGAATTTCTATCGCTGTGTAACAGGTCTATCCGTGAATCTTCCATTAATCCTATTGGCTATTTTTCTTTTTTAACTGTGAGTTCAGAAGAAAACCTTTCTTGGTGAAGAAAGATTTAGGCAAATGTGTACTTCTATTTAAACTTTGGCATTAGAGTAAACGATGTGGGTTGAAAGCTGAGAATGAATTGTGAATAATTTTACGACCGGAGGTCGTATAGTTAAGCAAGTTTTCTTATGAGAATTCAAACGTAGGAGTCGAGCGCTCCAGTATTCAGATAAGTATTTTTTTATATGTTGGTTCAATTAATGGTATGCGATTGCTCTTCCGGGTTTAATGTTCAGCGCACATTCCCTCCCTTTAAGTGTGTAATGGGATTCAAGTGAAGACAATAATAAAACTGTGTTTAAAATGTTATGGTTGATCTTTGCTCAAACCCCCAAGCATTGACGTCCTTCAAGGTGTTACAGCTGATATGGCAGAAGTCCCCAGTCACGCTCCGTACCATTTCTTTAAATCCCCTGGGTGGGACTCGCCCACGTTCCGTACAATTTTTGATTGGAAGGAACAGCAGGGATCTGCACGCGGCACCCTCTGTCTTCGTCCTAACTACCATTGGTTTTTCAGGGACAAAACTCAGTCTTTACTGAGATCCTCTGTGTCGCCGCACCTCTTAAACCATATGGAGGGTCTATATATCGATCTATCACTTCAACACTGAGAATACTCTTCTTCACGGGAAAAAGGTGAAACAAAAAACAGTCCAAGAGTCGACTGTTTAGCCTCAGGGTGTGAGAGAAGAATCTGTTGTTTTTTTCGAATGAGGAAAAAAAAATGAAAACAAATACCATCTGATGATTATGTTAAAGAAGATAGATTTAAACCGGAAATTTCCCTTCGCTAACGAAATTAATGTCCCTCCTACTAATACATATTGTACAATCTTTCGAACATATAAATTAAAAACATCCTCGGTGTTATATCAGAAAATTGTTTACTTTTTAAGTCTGGTGGTGTTATCACATAAAACGCACGAGCACTTCTGAAAACCAAACAAAAATTCCGCGAACCATCATTTTTGCAAACAATCTATAAACATCCCATTGCGTCATCGTGTTTATTCGATAAAAACCGATCCGTTAAGGGGAAAATTTTAACTACATCAGTTCGCACTCAACAAGAAAAGCATTAACAAAAATCGCTGCATTGGCAGAGAATAAACAAGATTGATACTTTACTCTCCTTCCTAAGTGGGATATTAAAACAAAAAATCACTCATCGGTGGTTGCGCAGTGCTGGGTTTTTCATGCTTCTAAGTGGGGTAATAAGGAATTGATTGAGAAAGGGGGAATGTCTTTTGATTTTAAACAGGCTTATGCATATGCGCATTCACGGATATCCTGTCACATGCGCTTGATGGATGCGCAGTGGCGTCATCGTAATCGACACCCTTCTTTTAAAACAATATGGAAATGAAGTGTGAGAGTGCGTGATGTATTGAGCAATCTGGTTTCGAGTGAGGATGAGATCAGCATTTTGTTCTTCGTGACTGGCAACGCATGTGGAAACAGTTATTCAAATTGTTTTTGTTCGTTTTTTTTTTCAAAGAAAATTATTCGCCGACGTGTAGTGGTACTCTAGAAGCCTCCTTCGTTTAAAAAAACATATTGATATACATCGGAGGCAGATTTAAAGTCGGGCATGCATCCTGGGCTTCGATATCCGATGCTCCCCCACCCCGCAAAAAAAACCTCAATTGTACTTATGTGTCCCCCAATGAAATATTAAGCTTTCTGTAAAGAAAGAACGGAAGTTAAATGGAACTATTAAAATATTATTTAACCTCATTTTTAAATACCATTGTTTTTTTCTCCTTCTAGAAGAACTTTCGGTTGGAATTCTTTTTGTATTATATTTGGAAAAACATAATTTATATGTTCTATTTTGTGTGTATATATATATCAAATTCAATTTTTTATTGTAATTCTACCAGTACGGATTCTCAAAATAATAATAATAATAAGAGAAGAAAGCAAATGTTTATAAAATTTTAAACTGTCGCTCCCTTTGGCTGTTACCCTTAGTCTCTGGGGAGATGCACTCTGTGGTAAACCCGACCATGGGTCCCGTACGGAATATGGCAACCCCTTAGAATAATTTTAAGAATCTGGCCTGGCAGACGTTCAGAGATGTAAACGCACTAGCCGATGTGTGGCGAGCACTACAATAAATTAATATAGAATGAGAAATGTTGCCTCTTTACACCCATAACATTTTATTATATTTCAATTTTCTCTGTCTTTCACTGTTTTTTGTCACAATATTTGCTTTTATGCACAATGACCTCGACCAACGTTAATCCTCAACTTTGTGATGGGTGTCAGCTTTGGTGTCGTAGTGGCTAGTGGTGTAACGTAGAACATTAGGGCCCCCATGCAAAGTAAGGTTTGGGGCACCCTAGGATTGCGCCACCTCCCACGATGCGGGAGTTTACTTTACGCCACAGGTGGGGTGACAGTGGTTCAAAATTAGAAGATTCCTCGCCAACAACCCTCGTGTTACTTTATACCAGCGAGGGGGAATATTTTTACCATGATACGCTGCATGTAAATTAAGTAGTAATAAAGGAAGCCGCACACATAGCTTTGTATACCTATAAATGTGACAAAATTATTATAGTTTTTGTATAAATTTAACAATTTTGTGCGTTTTTTCGAAATATTATTTAGAAAATGAAATCCTTCTTTATTTATTATGAAACATAAAAGAGGTTACAATATAAAATATTTTTCAAATCACATAAGGGTGAAAACCTGTTATAACATCAGTAGCGCAATCGGGAATTTTTCAAGGGGGGGAAGGGGTCCAGAGTCGAAAGCTCACTATTCTCGTATCATGATCTGATTCGCCGCCCAACATATTCTTTTGATTTTGTCGATTTTCGGGAACAAAAAACAGTAAAAAACAAAAAAAATAAATAATTAGCAAAAATTATTATTTTACGTACAAAATGCATAGAATTATAATCAATCGAAAAAAATCAAGGGCTTTTGGGTGTCGAAGGGGGCTCCGGACCCGAGGACCCCCCTAGTGTGCGCCACTGTATAACATTAATCGCTGATTATTTTTTTAATAAAATTATTAAATCCATAGATGGTGCTGTAACTTTCTATATTTCATTGTTGGTATTTTTATTTATGAAAGCATATATATATATTTATTTGTATCAAACTTCATAATGTGAAGCCTTATTTGATCCTTTAAATGAGCATGTGTGGTAGTGTTGCCACGCTGCACTAGGTGGCGTTCTGAAATTTGAAATGTACAATTGGCTATTTTCACGGGCAGTCCTTGAAACATACATACATTCATGCTCTTTTTTATTTAACTCCATCGATTTGCAAATTGTTGTAATCTATACAATTACATTTTAATTAACACAGGTGCTAGTTTTTGTGAAAGCCACACAAGAAACTCACGGATGCCGCGGGTTCACCACTTCTGATATATTCTGATTCTTCCCCTATTCGTCTCTATATAAAAACAGAGAGAGCATTTGGTTTTATGGTATCACCCTTCATTCATTTAAAAGAAAAAAAGCGAAAAGAAAATTTACACATTACCTCTTCCGGTCAGAAGAAGAAAAAAAAAAGTAGTCAACAAGCAAGTTCACGATTTGATGGACGATTAAGATCTAAGCTCGAACAGAAGAAAGAAAAGAAAAAGAGAGAAAAAAGCAAAATAAATCTTTTCCTTCATTAGAGTTCGGTGCTGGAGAGATGTTGAGGAAGATATGGGCGCATCGCGTGGATGAGATACACGAAATGGAGTGTGGATGTTAACAGCCATGTGGTTCGTGTATCGTAAATCATTCGTGAAGTGGAGCTACGATAGTGGGTGTCATTTTTTGATTGGACATGGACCCGTTTTCGGACGGAAGTGAATGATGTGTGTGTACCGATCGTCTGTCAGTCCTGGTGAAAAGATGTGTCCGAATTCGATTGGACGCGGTGTCGGATGTCGTGTTGGAAACGTCAATATAAATTGCGAAGTGAGTTTGAAAGTTGGCAATTAGTAGATTGAAGCCTGGCTTTAATTGAGTTGTTAATGTGCGAACTTGATAGAATGCGTAACTCAAGAATATTAGATAGTGTCAACATTTTTTTCTCAGATAAATGTTTCAATGCTTTTATTGTTTTTTAAAAGCGTTGTAGTTAGATTTCTTAATTTTGTACAGATAGGAATACAGTCGGACTCCGATTTGACGAATTCATCAAAACCGAACATTTATTTTGTTAATTCGAGGCTATTCGTTATATCGGGGTCCAAACAAAATACAATTTTTTTGCACTTACCTTTTGGAAGTTCTACAATAAACAGCTACACAAAAAATATCCATAATTAGAAATTAATCCTTTAAAAAAATTTTTTTTTATTATTATTCAAAAGCGTAAAATGCTATTAGTGAATTATTACGCACTCGTAAATAGATATTTTAAAGTACTGACTAATACACGCTTTGAAATCTTTTTGATTCCTGATTCGAAAGATTTCTTTTCCGACTTCATGCAGGAAAAATACTGCGTTGTTTACATTGCAAGTTTTCAGTTTCCAAACAATGCATAGTTTTGACTGGAGTTTCATTATTAATTTTTACATCAAAGTCGTTATTCATTGGCTCTGACAAATGAGTTTTCTCTACTTCAATGGCATGGTGGCCACGGTAGCCAAGTTGTCAAGGCATCGGATCATGGCTAGCGTGTCATGAGTTCGAGCCCAGTACCACTAAGACCCGCCGTATAGGGGAGCGGTGCATGTTAAATCTGTCGAAAGCTCAAACGTCCTTCCGTATGTGTGGTGTGGTAGTTAGAGGGGGTGCCAGCTCAGGTATCGTCCGCGTCACTTGACCAAAGGTTCAAAATGGTAAGGTCCGTCGCCAAAAGCCCGCGTGTAGCTGAACAGTGCGACGTTAATATTCACTCACTCCTTCAATGGCACAGATAGGCAGTCCGTCATGAAACGTGACATCATTGTTGAAATCTTCAAATATCCCCTACGTTGTGGAGTGGGATAAGAAAGAAATTGCCTGTCCTGTTCAAGACTCGCATGATAGGTTACACTCATGACTTCAGTCAAGTCAAATAATGGTCTCTACCCTTCCCCGTCAATTTTTTTTTGCTTTCAAGAAAAGTTTTTTTTTTCATTCCGGATTAAAAGGATGCCATTTGGAGAAAAAAAAGATTCTATTTCAAACTAATAAAAAAAAAATCAACTGGTTGAATAATTCATTAATTCAGAGTTTATTGTTCGTGAAATAGGGAGGGTTTGCTTTCATTTTAATTGAATGAGAAAAATTCGTTAAATAGGAGTTTGATAAATCGCTTTTCGCTTAGCTTTTCCCTATTGCTAACTGCACGGATAGGATCAATTTCATACTCGGTATCATTCAATTTATCTTGATAATCGACCAGTGGGCAGTTTCGTGCTTTTAAAGCGCCCTCTCCATTCACTGGTGACTCGAACCTCTTGAGTGTCCGTCGTGTAACCGTGTAAAGATGGATTTCGGACAAGACAGGGTCCGTTAAGCCCCTCTTCTCATCTTCGGTGGCGCAATTAGGGATGGTGCAGACCCATTCATCAAGTGCGGGGTGTATTAATCATCCAATTAAGAATGCGAAATGCGGCCCAGGGGCTGTACGTCACGATCACGTGATACTTGAGACGAGAATCGGAGATCTTGGGCGTTCAGAAGTGGAAGTTCGTATAAGTGGTCAGTGCGCGGGGGGAGTATAATAAATGCGTTAGAGTTGAAAGTAGTCTAATGTAATATATTCAGAGAATAGTTAGGGTTGGTGTTCGGTTCTTAAAGTTTTAGCTAGATTTTTTCGAATATACCCCCCCCCCTCCTTCCTGAGTTAATAGCTTGGGGGAGGCTACATTCTATGAAAAACACATAGAAGAAAGTGCCGAGGAGGTGTAATGCCTTAAATCTGTATGTTAAAAACTAAAAATTTGTTGGTCTATTCGGGAGGAGGGTTGAAAACTCTCATGCACTCCACTACTATGGGTGAGTGAGTGAACAAATATAAACGTCTCACAATTCAGCTTCACGTCAGACTGACCACCTGGCCGAAACATCTCATACACCTCAGCGCTAAAGGTCACGAAAACTGCCCAACTAAGGAACATTAAATTATATTTCCATTTTATTTATTTTTGGTATTTTTCTCTGGTTTGTGCGACTTTCCATGGAAATCTCTTTGTATTCCATGTTAAATCATTTTATATTCCCTTTTTTGCATTTTATTAAAAACTCATTAAATACAATTAAATTTAAAAAATCTAAAATGTAAACAATCAACGTACTCTCCCCTCAGTGGGCCGCTGTAAAATAACCAAACGTTGAACGGTCCACAATGGTAAAAAGGCTAGGATGCACTGCTGTAAAGGATTTAGGTATACATCTGTGACGTTGTGTGTAAGTTTGGTATGTGGCTTTCTGATGCAAGAGTATTTTCTCAGAATCGTTAAATCATCGATTTGATATAATGATATCCACCCATTAAATATTTGTGTGGTAAACGTAGGAATTGGCGCACATAGGAGTTTTTCAAGGGCAGGGGTTGAAAGTCCGCCATTTTCGTATCATACCCCATTGAGCCCTCAAACTTATTCTTTTGATTGTATCGATTGTCGGGAAGAAAAAACAGTTATAAATAAAGTATTGAATAAATAATTAGCACTAGTTAATGTAATAATTATTTTATGTACTGGGTCCAGATTACCCCCCCCCCTGTGTACACCACTGAATTTTACTGCTAAGTATTGGTGTCGTGTTACTTATTGCTGTCTTTTTTTAAATTTTACATATGAAAACACATATTACTTTAAACATAATTAAAAATTAACGTATATTTTTATTTTTTATGTTGTAGACATACAAGTATGACTTTTAAATAGGACTACCGGAATTTTGTACATTTTTCTTTTAAAGGGTGGTTATAGTTTTTATTACTTATGATTTCCGTTTAAAGTTTTAGTTGAAAGATACACAACTCTCCAATTTCAAGAGAGGAAAAATATTTTTTTTTTCGAAGTCCATCGACCTCAATTCAAGCTTCGAAAAATGATATCGAAAGAAAATGGATCACAAGAAGGGACATTCTTTTTTCTATTTTTTTTTTCTTTTGTCATTGTCATTCAGACAAACGATAAATTAACCCATCACGGAACGAAAAACGAAACAAAAACAATCATATTGATCATTATGACTTGACTGTTGCCAAAAAAGAAATGATAAAAAAAAATTAAAAAGATTCGAAAACTAAGAAATTTTATATCTGGAACAGAATAAAAAAAAAGAAAGAAAAAATGTAAGAAAACTGGAAAATGGCACATTTTTTTTTTTTTTTTATTATTATTTTTCTACTGTGTTCTTTTCTGCTTTTTTGTTTCCAGTTTTTTGTCATTTTTTATTAACTTTTTCGGTGGGCCGAACCGCAATAAAAGTGTCACATGGTATAGCGCGCTACGAAGCTTCGGAAAAGTTAATGTTTTTGTTCCGATATTTTTATTTCGGATCCTTTTTTTTTTTCTTTCTCCTTTTTCCTTTCCCTGTTTTAGTCCTGTTGTGCTTTTTCATTTCGGTTCGACAAAGATTTAGCTTCGACTCCAACAAGCATAGCCAGAGAATCTTTCTTCGGTGTGTGTATGTTCGATTTCTGAAAAGGAAAGACTGTTTGTCTAATAAATTTTCCCTAGTTTTCCTAGTTCTTTTTCTTTGCTTTTCGTTGGCTTTATTTTTGCATTTTAGCGTACGAAAAAAAGTTTTTTTTTTTTTTTTTTTTTAAATTTACTGTTGTATAAATTTTTGAGAAAATGGGGGTAAAAACTCAACTGAGCGAAAAATGTTTACTGTATAAATAAGTAATGTTTATTTAAGTTGTTTTTCTCCTCCCGATTAAAATCGTTTGCAGATATTTTTCTGACATTTCATATTCAACAAAACAAACTGTAATATTAATTCAACTTAAAATAACATATTTTTCTTTAAAAAAAAAGCGACACGAAGGGAAACATTTATTGTACTTGTATATATATTTTATGCTTGCAACTAATTGAAATAACTTGCTTAAAATTAAGCAAGTAACTCGGTAAAGAGCGGGAAAATAAACATTGTAATAATGAAAACCTCATTTTAAATGTTGATGAAAAAATTATATTTTATTTTAAAGCACCTCACTGGAGCTTACAGGCTTTAGATAATTACGGTATTTTCAAGGTACCAAATTAATTGCCTTTTCCCCGTGGCCGCGGTAGCCTAGTGGTCAAAGTAACGGACTTGTGGCAAGCATGTCGTGAATTTGAGCCAGTGCCGCTGAATACCCGCCGTGCAGAAGGAGCCGATGCACGCTTCATAGGCAGGGGCTCAAATGTCCTCCTGTTGGTGTGGAAGAAAGGAGAGGGAGGTTCCAGCTCGGGTGTCGTCCTTCATCTAGGTTCATAATTCTGAGGAATGTCGCCAATTGCCTTCATGTTGCTTTATAGTGCGACGTAAATAAGCACTCACTAACGCCACCGATTTTTCGCCAAAGATTTACTTCATATCGGAAATTAACAGCCAATGTTTTTACGCGTTAATGCCAACTTATTTAACACCTTTATTTCCAAATAAAGGTGCCACTTTTTTCGCATAGGCGTGCATATACCGTATATTGGAAGTAAAAGAAAAGGCATAAATATAAGTAAAACGTTAGCTGAAATAAGCAAATTCTTTCGTAAACACTACCAAGGTCATTTTATTGCATTCTAGATCCTTCTGAATAGTTTTACTAATATAGCATAAAAAAAAGAATCGTATTTCGAAAAGACTTATATTTTCACGCCAGAGGCAGTTAACGCACCTGCTGAGCGTGGCGTATATATACGCCGAAAGCAGTTTCGTTAATTGCTAAAGTCTGTTGAAATTTGCCGCAGTTCGGAACGTTATTATATACCATTTTTAAGACACATTTGGTAATAAGTAAATTGATTATTGGCACAGGACTCTTATGGCATTAATAGTCCTTATACCAATAATACTATCTAAGCAATCCAATGGCGCAAACAAGGAGGGGGAGTCCTGAAGGTCCGGACCCCCCCCCCCAAAAGCCCTTGATTTTTTTAAATTAACTATAATCTTATGTATATAGTACTTAAATTTAATTAAGTATATGTTATTAATAATTAATTTTACTAATAAATGCTAATTATTCCTTCAATTGTTAATTTTTTACTGTTTTTTGTTATTGAAAATTGACGAAATGAAAAGAATATGTTGGGTGGGGTATTGGAGCATGATACGAGAATAGTGGGCTTTCGAGCCTGGACCCCCCCCCCCCCACCTCCCCTCTCTTGAAAAATTATTCTGTGCGCTACTGAACCAATCGTTTTGAGAAATCCACGGCATTTCAAAATGCTATTTGTTTTGATAAAATAATCATTATATACACAATTGGGTTTTCGTAGCGAAAGGCCTATTCGTGTATTGTTGTTAATTGCATGGCTCAAAGCTTGGTACTGCAGACACCACCATGCCATTGCAGCAAATAAAATCTCTTATCTTTGCTCGCTATTTCCCATAAAATCACCAAAAATCATCTCGTGTGAAGTTGGTGACACGACCCCCATTGGGGCCTCCAAACAACGGGGTGAAAGAAACCTCAAACACCACCCATCTTTTCATCCCTTCTTTTACCTGAACTTCCAATTCATGAATTTAGTTGTGTGATTCTCTATTATTATACAAGTTTTTTTCCTTTCTTTTTTTCTGCGTAATAGGTATCTGCGGTTCGCAAGCCTCTTTGAGGTTTGAAATGTCTATTGTTCGACTCCCCTGTGCTAAGTAAATGCCTACAATGAAATGACCTTGTCACCAACCTCTATGGACTGATTCTTTGTTGCTGTCTTGGTGGCTGGTTTAAGTAGCTCTTTTTGGGTGGACCCGTAACGAGGACATGAACCTTTTTCTTTTTTCTAAACTTTCTTTCTTTCTTTTTTTTTTTTTTTTTTTTGGAAGGAAATGTTTTTGATTTTCTTCCGTGCAATGTTTGGAAAACCGTTTTATTGCTTTTTATGAGTGATCAAATTTCTGTTCGATAAAATTGATGGATATTTTCGGCCAGTGATCTTCAAATTTTATTGACTCACAGCAGTGCCGATTTAAGCTCATTTCGGGCCCTGGGCGCAGAAGATCTACAAGCCTTCTTGGCACTGGCGAATCGAAATTTATTACCAGATAACTTTGTTAAGTCCATCTTATCGGGACTCCCAATGCGGATAAACTGGCACTCACTCACAACCCTTTCAACAAGGGTGTCAAACTCGAAGACTAACTTGGGCCAAACAAACTAGGTTCAACTTTAAGTGGGCCGCATAAAAACCAATTTTCATGGAGACGTAAGTTCATTTCGAACAATACATTATACAGTAGAACGTCGTTTATCCGAACGTTTACTATCCGGAGCGTCAAATATCCGAACCAAAGGTTTCCGGAAACGTTTTCGAACAGTGCAATGCTCAACATTTTTTCCCTGTGAGGCCAAAAGTGACGGGAAAACCCAAGGTGAGGGATATTTGGGGGATTTCAGCTGTGTGTGATTTGGTAAACATCTGCGCGGAATATTATGTCAGTTTGGTTCCAAGTGAGGGGGTGTATACGTGCTCTTTTGTTGTTAATGTAGAAACCTGGATGGCATGAGATGTAGAAGACTGGATTTCAAATGCTAAATGATGACGAGATTGTGACTTCCGTGCAAGAAGTTCCGTTTCTTCGTCGACCCTATCGACGAAGAAACGGATGAAGACGAGGACAACAACAAAGAATGTAGCAAATGCCGATGTGTTTTTTCTGCGTTAGAGACAGCTATGCAGTGGTACGAACAACCATCAGAGTACTGCCTTACTCAACTACTGCCGCTGAAGAGAATCAGAGCCCTTGCATTGAAAAAACGAAGGTGTACAATGGTACAATGGTAAAGTGATAATTTTCCACAATGAAGGTAAAATTGCGACATTTTGCTTTTTCTTCAAGCACGTTTCCTGCATAGGATGATTTTCAGTTTTCGTATAGCGTCCAGTATCATACTGCATGGATCGCATTCGGTTTTCTGTTATCCGAACAATCGCATACCCGAACGGTGTCCAGTCCCAATTGATTCGGATAAACGACGTTCTACTGTAATAAACATATATAAAAGAAAAGAAGAACAAATTTTAATGTTAACATCCTGACACTTGAAATCTGTTCTCTGGTTCTATTTTTTCTAATTTGTGAGAATTTTTTTTATTTCTTTATATTATATTGTGTGCCAATATACTGGCCGGGCCACGAGTTTGACATCTTTGCATTAGAACAATAAGGGGTTTCCGGGAACGCAGTCCAAAAAAAAATCTTTGAGACATATATTTTAAAACATAGGTAAAGACTATGAAAAAAATTCTGTAATTCAAGCATTAATTCGTGCTGCAGGTGTCACCTACCAATGCATTATTTTTAGTAACCGGGATATGTGTTTGCATTTTTGAAGTAAAAATTTCTTTAGCGGCGTTGGGCACTTTTCGGTAGGGGAAAATCTTATGGGTTCGCGTCACCGACATGCTCTGACTGGCGCACGCGCAGTGTGCTGTTCGTGGAGCACGCGCTGTGTGCTTTTAGCCTTAAGACACTTTATGAATGGATGGAATCTTGTGCGTTCGCGTCACCGAGATGCTTATAGCAGTATATCTGTAGCTATACAGCTGATGTATAGTGCGGTGTATATCTTATTTGTGAAATTCAATGGGGGGGGGGGATTTAGTGAAAAGTTCAATGTGTATATACTGTGCATTGCTCATTGCGATTCCGAGAATGGGCAATACATATTAATGGTTGCCGTTCATATTTCGACTGGAAAATCTATGAGACAGATACAGCAATTTTTATTCGAAAATTTGATTATTTATACAAAAAAAGGTTCTGAAATACTCGATAAAAGATTTGGCGAAAAATATGATAATGTACTGATGATTTTAAGTGGAGACTTCAGTATTAACTTTGCAGATGATAAAAATCGACCACTAATTGAATTTCTAAATGAAACAATTTAAATATGTCCAATGATCGAAAACTCAGTACTACAAAATATAAAACGACGATCGATGCGGTTTTTACACGATACTTAGATAAATTTGAATCAAACATTTTCCTTGCTTACTTTAGTTGCCATAAGCCTATTATGTCTTTTTTAGAACGAAATGAAATAATTGAAAGCACAAAAAGTCTAAGTATTGTTGATATTAATGATGGCAATGATGCAAACAATTAAAATAATGTTAAAAATAAAGTACTTTGAAATTTAAGTAAATACAAATACTATCCATAAATAATATTGTATTTTAATTATTTCAATTGAATTGTATTTATATTTTGTCATGATCTTATACAACCCGTAATATATTTGAATAATAAAAAACCATAACATGCATTTAGTTGTTGCTCGGAGTGTCCATAGATGTGAAAAGCAGATTGATGTTGATAATTTTATTCAAACATTATGAAATTTCAAATTTTAATACTAAAAGTTCTAAGTTTTCACTTCTATCGGTAGTCTCTCTAACTGCCAATTTTTTTTATTTTTTTTTTACACAAACTGTCGAAGTCTAGACCTATTGAAGCTATCTACAGTCCCATTTCATTTACTGCGTTTATATTTTGTTTTTGTTGTCGTTTATACTGATAGATAACTGTTTTTAACTGAAATACCTTGTTTAGAATGGCATTACGATGTTTCTAATACCATGAGAAACTTCTGTATATTCTGCAAATTTCGAACCGAAAATTTAAGAGAAACGTTGGTTAAATTTAGACTTTAACGTCGAATGTGCTGATAGGTCGTTAAGTTGCTCCTTCTCCTTCACTGCCAAGTCTTTTGATTTATTCATTCATGCTTAGTTTTCTCCTCTGAGAAATATTATTTTACTAATATTAGGTGTTTTTGAAAATATTCTATTGCAAATGCCAAATTCGTTTTAGTTCCCCCCTGCAAGACGTGGGATCCGCATTAGGAAACATGGTTTTAGATACCTTTTTTTTAATGGTTTTGGGTGCTCTCGGCAAAATTAAATCCTAGTACAGGTTCACATCGTCAAAGCTCATGTTCCTCCCTATGGGGAGGAAACTGGGCGTCAAAATTACTTGAGGTAATTGGTATCGCCTATATGGTGCTGCGCTAAAAAGTGATATCAGCTAGGTGTGCAAATGTTAAAATACCAATGCGCTGTCCCACTAGAAAAAAAGATACTTGTGCTCACAAACTTCATAGATATTGTGAATTTATTTTGAATAGACGTTTACAATTTTCTTTTTTGACTTTTATTTTGACTCGTGTAAAAGAAATAGGAGTTTCTTATGGATTAAACTTAAAACTCAAAAAATATCGAGGAAAAAGTGATACTTTTATCTTTATTACTTTTCTTGCAAGTATATGTATAAATAAAATGGTTACCTTCAAATCTATAAAATTATTTGCTTTAAAATCTTTAATAATAATTAAACTTTGATAAGCATAATTTTTCTCTAATCAAAATAGCGCCTAGTCAACAAATAAAGTTTTCATACTGTGTGATTAAAAAGAGGCGACAGGACGAAACAGGTGTTGAAATTAATTCCTTTTTATTTTCTCTCTCTTTTTTTTTTTTATCTTTCTTTCCCCTGCGTTTTTTTTTTTTTTTTTTTTTTTTTAAATCTTGAAGGGAAGCGGATTCTTGAACAAAAGAAAGAACCACTATAGAAAAAACCTCGTTGTTGCCACAACGCGTTAGAAAGAGGCTGTGTAAGTAGTTTGGTTAAGAGGAACGCACGTGGTCGAAGAGAGAAAAAAAGAATTAAAGCTCAAAGAGAACCAAACCCGAATTTCAAGTTGTTTCCCCCTTCTTCCAGATGCTAGTTTATTTACTTATTTGCGACAGTGGAAAAAAATAATTAACAAATTCACCACAGTCACAACCCGTTCTTGCTTGCATGGTATTTAGTTTCTTTTTCTTTTGCGGGATAATTTTTTATATTTATTTTTATTGTCATTGTTATGCTTTTTTCATTCTTCCTTTTAACTTGACCTTGCGAAAATTCTCACTCGTTTTTGCCTTAGCAGAACAAACGTTGATTTCAATTAGTCTCGGTCCATTTCGCCAAATCCCGTTTTGGCGGCGAAAGAGAGAGAGAAAAAAACCAGCTGAATGTCCGCCATGTTGGATTTTTAAATATTCTTTGACTGATGAAGTGTTTTGTTTTCTTCCAAGGCCGTTTGCGCAGGAATGCGCTGTGTAAATAATGTTCGACTGGATTCGAACACTTGAAACACTTCTAAAAAAGCGACAGCTGGCACGAAATGGTTTCATTTTGAAAAGAATTGGCAATGTGCGACCAAGTTTGAATCTTGAGAAATGACATCTTAAATTGATTGAGTGGGAAAACAGTTGGCGCGTGATATTTTAACACATTTCCTTGAAGCACTTTAACTTTTCACATGATATCTTTATTCCTCTTGATTGTTGATTTATACTTAAAATTTTGTCGTCATTGTGGCTTCTTTTTTTTGTTCAATATTAATCTAAATTGTAGAGTATTAAAATTTGTTTTCCTTGAAGATTTCCATTGTTCTTACTTTCTATTTTTAAAAATGTGGCTTATGTGTATATGATCTTATACGTTTTAGATGTATTGCAGAAATTGGTAGAATAAAATAATAAAAAGTAAGGAATATTGAGAAGAGAGATATTTATTAGACGGTTTTAATTCTTTTGTAAAGTTCATTTACGAAATTCAAACTGAATTTTAACAGTTCTTGAATTACTTTCTAAAAGATATTTGTACGAAGTATGGGAAAAAATAATGAATTGCAAACAAGCATTTTATATTTGTCATTTTATGCTTAATATCACTTTCCTATTCGCTAAAAAGTTCATATTTTGAATTTGAAAGCAAACAATTTTGTTCATTGCATTGGATAGTGTTTCTTCAAGTCTGTAAAAATTGGCAGAAGAAAAAATATTTAAAAAATTAACCTTAAAATTGAAATACAAAATACAATTTTTTATGTTCACTTTTCAATTGTATTGAAATATTAAATTAGCAGTTGAAAATGTTCAAAATGTATGTACTCGTATTATTTTCTTGTATTAAAAATACAAAAAGAAAGGTTTTCAAAAAAATTTCTTAAAAGATTAAGAAAGATATTGTTGGCTAACTACTTGGAGATGAATTAATGCAGTTTAATTTTTAACGAAAAGGTCTCCTTTTTTTCCAGCCACCAATGGGGACTGTTATTTTAGCTACAAATAATGTGGTCATCTCATCTTGGCCTGCTTTCACCTATAATGAACTTGATTTGATAACTCTATTCTTTGTAATGTTTTTTTTTATGTGTAACATCTTTCCTCTCGATTGCTGGAGATTTGTGGGAGTGATTTCGTGAAAAGGGACGGAAATGCGTAACAGGAAGTTGGGGAAGCACGCGCTATTCAGTGAAGGTCTATTTTTTCATCCTTCATTCGGGAGGAGCTCCCCCCCCCTAGCCCCCACCCCTTGCGGTCTAGGTCATGGGATCTTTATTTTTGTTTTCTCACTTTAGGATCCGAGAAGACGCTAAGTCCTTTAGGCAGAGACGTCGTTACACAATGACGAACGTGTTTCGATACCTGACTTCGATTGCTGCGTACAATTTAATCGACCGGGCCACAGAGCAGCTGGTGGTGCGATCTATCGTAAACAGAACGACTCACATGTTGTGGCTCGACATATGGTTATTACTTATCGTCCAACAAGTGGACTGGGTATTGTTAGTCAAAATATTGGGGACATATGTGCGGCAGAATGCTTATTTGAAAATGGACAAACAGTTATTTCGGTGGTCGTATACATTTCTCCGAATCAAACGGTTAAAAAAATTCAAGATTTCCTGCATTTTTTACTTTTACCATATACCGAAGGTGGTTCTGCTCTTTTTTAAAAATAAAACTATCACTGGCTTCCCATGATTTTGAGTGGTGATTTTAAAGATTTCAGTTTGCTAGAAGCCGAGCCACTCATAGCTTTTTTGAAGGATGAACTCAAGCTCGAAATGAACACAAATCGAAATCTTTCGACAACTAACAGTGGTACTGTTTTTGACGCTATTTTTCAACAGTTTTTAAATACTTGGAAAACACAAGTATATGTGTCATATTTTAGTTATCATAAATTAACATTACCGCTCTTCCCGAAATTGAACAAGAATAATTATTTTTGATAAAAAATTGCATTACTCCTTGCGTTAATTAAATAAAATTTTCATTAAAGATATAATTATTCCATAGCAAATTATTTCCAATCATACTCGTTTCAATTTTTTTCAGGATTTAAGTTGCTATTGCGAATTTACCACGATAACATGTCAGATGTTACACATCGTATGCGACTACTGTAAGGCTCGTTTCTTTTTTTTTTAACGTTTTATGTACAGTCAAGCAATGTGGCCATGGTAACCTAGTGGTTTTTGTCTTGTGCTGGTCTCCGATTTGTCATAAGTTATAGCCCTAGTGCTATTGGAGACCCTCTGTGTGCAGGGGCTGATGCACATTGAATCTATCATGGTTCAAAGTCCTCCCGTTGATGTGGTAGTTTATTCAAGTGTTGTCCTCGTCACTTGACCGTGATTAAAAATTAAGAGGTCAGTTGCAAATAGTCCTCGCCTTGCTATAGTGTGTGAAGTAACTAAAAAACTCTAAATTAAATCGCTAATGACACCGTTGGCAGACCCTCACTCTCCAAACTTCACCAACGTGCGGACTTTGAACTTCGATACACTCGTATTTAACAGTTGATTTGTCTCTGGGCTTGTACACCTGAGGTTGCGAGTTCGACATCGGCCCAAGTCAGTTTATTTTCATGGTGCAGAAAATTGACAGCGTCCATGTTGTATGATTATGCGGCATGTTAAAGATTTATAGAGTTCCTGTTTGATGGGGTGCTCTTGGCAAAATTAAATTCCTAGTCCCATTCTGCATCGTCAGTGGTCAGATACTTCTCTCTGGGGTGGAAAGAGGGCATCAAAACTATATTGCGGTGTTTGGTATTCCACCTATTTGGTGCCGCACTAAAAAGTAATACCAGTTCCGGGAAATGTACTTGGTCAGCAATGGTAAATACCTATCCACATTCCCATTGGAAATTTTTTAAAAATATTGATCTCATACAAAGCATAAAATTATTATTGAAGTTTCTTTATGAAAATGGACAACGAAGCAGCAGTTTGAATAAACAGTACGTATAAATCTCACTCTTACCGAATCTATGTATAAAACTACATAAGTGCCTCTTTTCCCTAAGTCAACCACAAAATAAAAAAATAAAATAAGCAAAATGGTTCCTTAGACACACATGCACACAAAACGAAAGCAAAAAAAATCGCCCCATCTCCCGAAACGCGGAACCGCACAAAATAAAAGGCAGGACCCGAATCCCATAAAAGTCCTCTCTGAACCCATTTCCCCTACAAAAATCCCTTTTTGACAGTCCTCCCTATTTAAAGTACCTGCATTCTGCAAAGTTACGAGTCTCGCCAGCTGTTCTGGATGACGTAAATAGATTCGGACAATAAATTTCCTCTTGGGGTGACAACTCTTTTGAATAAATATTTCCTTCCCTGCGGGGGGTGGAGTGGTCAGTTGGAGAGGACGGATCGCTTGGTTTATTAGAAAAGGGAAATTGTTTGGCGGCTTGAAGGGAAAATTAACTAGTTTCTGAGAATCGGCGATTGACAGGTGTATGTGATGTACGTGTTAGCTTGATAGATAAGAATTCTTTTTGTCATTTTCACTTTGGAGAATGGTGTTTTTAAAGACTTAGTGTTCTTTTTAAAGTAATTGTTGAGAAATTGACTCTGAGAAAGAGAGATACTATGAAAAAAAAAATGAATTCCTAATTAATTATAAACTCGTTTAAGGGATTGGCATTGTCATAGAGTCATTGCTTTAGGAGTCAGCGTTTCTGTTATGGAAGGAATTGAAATAAGATTCTTTATAAAATTGGGCAGAAGCTATGTGAATGAAATTCTACAATTAAAAATAAAGTTTGTAAACATTGCGCAGCTTTTGAATCGCAAGAAGAAAAAATTGTGAAATCTTCTCTTTGTAAAAATGAGATAATACAACATATTTATTGATTAAAGATCTTTTGCCCATAACCCTGCGTGCACCGCAGTCCAATGTTCATGTTCTAGACCTCGTAGTCCTCATTCTTTTTGTCTTCGGGGGGGGGGGAGTCCATGGTTGAAAATCCCCCAACTCGTATCATATCTCAAGGCAACACCAATTGATTCTTCTGATTTTGTCAACAAGAGACAGTACAAAATAAATTATTGAATTAATAATTAGCATTAATTAATAAAATAAATTGTTAATTAAAAGAACAAAATTAAATTTTGTTATATAATATGATTATTATCAATCGAAAAAAACTCAAGGGCTTGAAGGGGGGGGGAGTGTCCGAATCCCCAGGACACCCCCTTCTGTGCGCCACTGGTGCTAAATCATGAGAACATCCTATTATCGTTGCGATGCTGTCAATTGTCACTCTTCGATTAGCCTGAATCATCTCTTCCTCTTGTTGCTCAGTTGATTTTAAACTGGACAGCCGCTTTGATCTTCATCAGCAGTTTTGGAACGCCCTAGTGAAAAAATTTCCCCTCAATTGTACGCTGCTTTACGTGATGCACACTTCTCTCCATAAACAGGAGATATTTATTTATGAATATTTTTAATTCAAACCCTTTCCTCCGCTAAAATCGGACCACAGCACGCTGGGGAGGAGTGAAGCCTCGGAACTGACCGAACGCCGACCACTAAGCTTGGAACTAACCACTGCAATTTAGATCACCTGCATTTAAAGAAGTATTAAAACAAATAAATAAATCATTTTGCCACAATTCGATATGTCACTGATATATCTAATCTTTTCATCGATATCATGTACAATGCAAGAAAATGACAGATGATATCTTGTTTTGGCGATGAATCGAAACCAAACGTTGTAATCCTTCTTTTTGATATCGAACAGAACATTAAATGGCCGTTTCGCTTATAGAAGCCCTGTCGGAACAGAAAGGGAGTGATTCAAAATGCAGAAGGAACATGATATTTCACTCCCTGAACCTGGTATCAGTTGGTGAGGTAATGATTTCTTCCTTGCACGCGACGAACTCGGACATCGTCCGTTTAAAGGATTCAATGAATTGTTTATCATGTTCTTTGATTCCCCCCCCCCCTCTTGTATGAAATATATACCAGTAGCCACAATTCAATTATGTCCTCGCGTGTCTCTCAATATTTTCATTACCTTGTTGAAATTGTTTCTGTAAATCTCTTCAGATTCGAATAAAATATTAAACGATGTTCCTTTATTTTTGTTTAGCTAAAGGTCTGACGGAATACTTTATGCAACCATATGGTTTTACGAATAAGATGAGAAATAAATCTGAAGGATATATAGATTGATAAAAGTTTGTTATTTAGTTTAGTTAGCTCAGTTTATCAAATAGGCCGGCGTGACGATATAGTGGTTAGTGACGCTAACTGCTTTGCCGTAGAGCCTGGGTTCGAATCCCAGGGAAGGCATAATTGTTTGTAAATGTATTGTGCATTTGCTGCGTGAAAGCACTATAAATATCTGTCGAGCCGCAAGTTCTCTCATGAGGTTAGTGGGAGACTCCTGCCCCCCCCCTCCGGGTGTTCTCCCTCAAAATTGGGGTGGAACCGAGCCAAATCGTATTGTCACCTACATACATGGTGCTCAAAACTGTGGCTAACGGCAGCTGGGACTAAACTAGTTCCTTATCACGATATATTTTGTGGACTTCTATCCGACACTGTCGAACAGGTGACATTAGCAACAACAGCACAATAGTTTCAACATGGGGTTTCGTAGAATATATTCTGTGTGATTTTCCTCTTTCACGAGAGTGTCTGTAGTAACCTAGTGGTTATGGTAACGGACTCACGACCAGTGTGTCATGAGTTCTAGCCCTAATATTATTGAAGACCCGCCGTGTAGAAGAGCTAATGCACATTAAATCTGTCGAGATTCTAAGTCCTCCTTTGACTTGGAGTGGAAATTTGAATAGGGGGTGCAAACTCCTCTTCAGTTAACTGGCTGGTTCAAAATGATGAAGTTCGAGATACAACGTAAATCAATTGCATAAAATTGAAGGTGTCTCACTGGATTATCTTCGTCGTAAAATAAATAGAACGACTGTAATATCATGACATAAATAGATCGATTGCAATATCAGGCTTCTTCATGCTGCTTTGAAATAACTTCGCTGAAACTGGCGAAAAACATAGAATTTGCTCGTCTAATGTTGTTGAGAACGATCGACTTTATGAAACCGTTGACCTATTTATTGGCTAAAGCATCATGAAAACACAACCCCCCCCCGGGCCTCCCCCCTTAAACTCTATTCACAGACAATTTCTATTCATTCTAAAAAGATCTCGAAGGAACGTCAACGTCTCAAACCTGACGTATACACCTGCAGAGAATAAAATGGAGGATGGAATGCAATGTCTCATGTGTCAACACCCCCCCCCCCCCCTATGGAACCAAAAAAAAGTTGTAAGAAGAGAATTTTGAGATTCCCATTAGATATATGAGCTCCTCTGTTGATTTTCCCGCTCCCATTTTCGAATTTTTTCTTATATAAAAAAATATCACCATTTTTTTCTTCTTCCGAGTTCTATCTACGTTCTTTAGGATATTTCGTAAATAAATAATAAATGGATAAAATGAAAATAAAAGATGTCGAGTTATCTGAGTTATGATTCAATCAGCACTTCTCGGGTGTATTTCTACGGCTTTGGAAAGTTTGTTTTACAGAAGAGAGGGAAATATTTTTGATTTATTTTCCCTCTTTCTTTTTTTTCAGAAGAATTTAGTTACAGATATCTAAAAAGGACATTGTTAAGAGGTCATGATCACTAGATCTTAACCGGCGATATACAAGTTTATTTCTGATGACCGCTGTAACGTTTTCCCTCTTCGCAGTTGCAAGATCAGCTCTCCTGTGCAGATAAGATTAAGCCGTTCAAATACAAACGTGCACCCTTAAAACAGTACTGAGTCCTTTCATCTGACATCACGCCAACAACCGATGACCGTGAGAAAACCAATGGCTGGATTTCACCTGTGAGCCTGGACCTCGAGTGAAATTCCAGGTGTAGAAAGGACCTCCCCCACAGAGACAGTCTGTTGGAAACACTCGAAAAGAAGTGTTGTCTTTGCCTCCACCTTCACCAATAACATATTATGTAGTATCGAAATACTCAACATTTGAACAACGTGTATCTAAATGTAAATATTGTCATTGATAACTGTGGACGTAATAAAGCAATAACTTAATTTCTGTAGTTTCACGCTTCACATCAATTTCCACATTTCGTCGCACTTCTGCACCACATAACACTAAACTTCTTGCATCGCCCCCTCCCCCTCCCTTTACATAGTGGGCTTACATTGACACCAACACTTGAACCTGCGGCACTCCGGTCACGAGCTCATGACCATGACAGTAAGGGAAGCTACCGCGGTCTCAACTCGCTGTGTAGATGTGCCGACACACGCTTAGTTTATTGAGGCTCTAAGTTTTCACAAGATGGGTTGTGGAAATATGGAGAGAAGGCTGCCAGCTCAGGTTTCGACTTTGTTAAACTTGCTCAGTAGCGCACACAAAAATTTTTCAAAGAGGGGATTCATGGTCAAAGGTCTCCCAACTCGTACATGGTTCAAAATTACGCGGTCCGTCGCCAAAAGCCCTCGTGTAGCTGAACGGTGCGACTTTAATATTCACTCACTCACTCGCCCCCAACTCGTATCATGCCTCAAGTCAACACCAATTGATTCTTTTGATTTTGTTTACAAAAAGCAGTAAAACTCGCTTCAAAATGATGAGTTTCGTTCGCAATAGCTCTCGTGTTGTATTGAAGTGCAACATTAAAGAGCTATCAAAGGGGTAAATTCATGTGACGTCATAATAACATGATAAGGACCACCACGTGTTTCTAGCCAATGAGTTAAGAAATTTATGTGACATCATAGTTTCACGATAAACGCTGATCAGTTCAAGCGGTTCATTGTTGCCAACTTTTGCTCTTTTAAAAAAACTTTCTCTTAACAAGTAAATATATATAAATTTATACATGTAAATATTTTAAATATTTATGCATATAATAAAATATTATAAATATTTATACATATAATTTAATAAAAATTTATATATGCACATTGGTATACAAAACACATTTTATTTTAAAATACATGCATAAATACTTTTTTTTAATTTTAAATTATTTTTGATGAAATGTTTTTATTATAACATCTGAAAATGTTTACCCAATGATGAACTTTGATATTTTGTCTAAATTTTTCAAACAGAACAAGTACAATTAGTTTAATATCTCTTTTAAATTCAATGGAGAACGCGTGTTTGTCTTTATCACGTGACCGTCATGAATTGAGCTGGGTTCGAGATTAAATCCTGCTTTCTCTAAAGATTTGTTGTGCCATCCTACTCTTAAAACTTCCACACCATGCCAATGTAAGTACTTAACGATAGAATTAACGTGTGTGTAACCAGCCCCTATACACGGTGGGTCTACAGTGACACTAAACCCGATTTTTTTTCCCCATGAGTCCCTGGCGATGACTACCATCCTACCATGGCCTTATGCAAAGCAGGGTGATAGCACGCTAAATAAGTTTGAGCTTGGAGACGAGGACATCTTAAGACTTCTTGAGGCCCTGGGCCCCTACACAAAGTTAAGCCCCACCTATTGTCTTAAATAGTAAACAGTACATGGCGTACGTTGCCAAATCCTCGTGCAAAGAATAATCCAAAACAAATAAATATGCGTGAATTACAATCGCACAAACTGGCTTAACCGCCAGACGACTTTTGACTGAATGAGTAATGAGGGTGTATGGTAGTGAGAGATGTCTTAAGGCATGGGCCAGGGCATCGCCCGCTGAGGGGGGGGGGGGCTCGTTTTGTTCTCGACTCTGTCTTAACAAGATCATGATCCGAATAATTTTTATGGTCAAATATAATTCTCGTGCGTATTCTCCGAAAAACAGGGAATTTCAAACTGCATGTCAACCGGAAAAAGAAGTAGGTCTGCATTATTATGTGGTGACCACACACTGTCTATGTCAAGGTTTTGGCCTAATACCATAAACAATCATTCAACTCATTTAGTCGAAATGAGGCCATCGGCATAACCGGTTTGTGCCTAGGTTTTTGAGATTGTTAGTCGTGCACATATTTTTTTTCAAATGACCGTTAAAAGAAGTATTTGACAATGCATCCTGTATACTTTTTTAAGAAGATTTCTGGTAGGGCCTACTTTTGCATATTGGCCCAGGGCCTTAAAATTCTTAAGGTTTCTATGGGCCCAGGGCCTCTAAGTGTCTTAAGACGTCCCTGATATTAATGGGCCTAGGACTATGCATGGACGACGATCATCACATACAGCCAGGTGACATATTGTCCGAAATTCCCAGCTTTTCGGAGAATTCAACCGGAAAAAAACATTTGATTGTAAATATTATTCGAATCATGATCTTATTAGGACTGAGTCGAGAACGAGACGAGAGATCCTCCACCCGGGTCAAGTTAGCTCTTGCATTAAGGCGTCTTTGCTTAGAGCATAGGTTCCCAACCTTTTTTGAACTGGCGCCCCGTTTTCTAATAAATATTTCGATATCGCCCCCTTTTCTAGAGAATATTTCAACACCGCCCCCTTTTCTAAGGAATATTTCTATACCGCCCCCTCCCACTCTAGAGAAATAAGAGTGTACATAATACATGAAAACAAGAGTGAAGTTTTAAAAAATATCCTATTATTAAAAGAATATATTTTTTAAATTTAATTTTTTCTTTAAGTCCCAGTTTTTTTACTAGCGAATCTGAAATATCTATTGCCACAAGTATATTTAAATGTGTAACAGAAAAATTTTAGTTATAGGTAGGATATTGTTGGAATTGGAAACGCTACTGAATTTCTTCTTCATTTAAAAGAGTGGAATAAAAGATTTTTAGATTACCAGTTATAAAGACAGGCAGGGGTTCAGATGATACGAAGTAATTCATAATAAAAACTATTGCTTTCAAAATAAATATAAATTGACAGTTTCAGCCTTTAAAGAATCACTTTAATTCCTGGTTAACATATTTAATTGTTTCTTGTAGTGAAATGCAGTGGACGCGAAGCATGTTTCCTATGCTCACAGACATAAACTACACGTGCACTACAGAAATTAAAATTCACTATATCATTCAATTTAATCTAGGTCTGGATGTAATGTAATCTTTTAAGTTTTTCATCCACTTCCCGTACTACCGAAATATATGAATTTTCGTACATGTGATATAGGAATGATTTAAATACATACAATCAACATAAGGTAAACAGTATTAAAGTTTTCTTTTGTCAGTACATAATCAGCGTGTTTTTTTAGTCTTTTTTGATTAATCTGCCCAAGCCCCTCCGTGCCATCTCAAAGCCCCCCTGAAAGCCTCAAACGCCCACAAGGGGGCGTTATCGCCCACGTTGAGAACCTATGGCTTAGAGAGAGGTGTGGTGAAGGAAAGCTTATTCAAATATCTTAAACTTTCGAACTCGTCACAAATAGTCCTTTGTAGCCCCAGCGTGTCATCAATTCCAGGACACCAGCGGGTGGAATCACGTGATAGTCTTTAAAAGGAGGAGAAATATTCTATACCGTTTTAATTCATTCATGTTACAACTTCTTTACCCTCCATGACAATATTAGTAACATATAATTTAAGTTAATGAAATGTTTAAGCATATAAATATCGTGTGTTTTATGCTTACAAGCTAAGGACTTCTAGTTGCGTGTCTACAAGAGCACTAGACACTCCCTGGAGGCCATTAATCTTAAGCACCGTCAAGATAAGCTTCTTGTTTTAAATGGGAAGTGGTTTCATATCTCTCTTATCACTCCCCCAATCCAAAACGATTACTACCCTGTCAGTGTCATGATTTAAAGAGTTATTAATCTCATTTATCATGACTACCTCAGGTGCCTTACCGGTGTTGAAAAACGCACGACTCATTACAGGCACCCCTATAACCACCTGTACACCCCCGAAAGGATTAGCATTGATTCACGAAACGCGTGTGCGTATTCTTCACGCATTTCACTTCAATGCCACTCAGTGGAATTATTACTATGGTGTGTATTTAGAAAAAAATGCGGGAAATCCCAAACAACAAAGAAACTCATTAAAACTAATGAGGCTATCGTGTTCTAAAAGGGGGGCGTGTTTGCACCGTATGGTATTTTAGTTACTGCTGCAGCAACCCTTTTAACCCTTCTCAAAAACTTCATTTCTTCACACTCCATTAACTTTTTTTTGTTATTTTCCTGCAGACGATTTTTAAGTGGATGCTCGTGAGCACTTCTTTGTTCGAAAGCGTGATTTTCTGCACCCCTTTTTCTCTCCCCACTTTTTTTTTATGCATCTCTTGGTATTTTCACCAATTCAGTTCATTTCGGCTCTACCGAAATCGTTTGTTGATGGTTTTTTCTTTGCTGTTGTTGTAATGGGCGGACCTTTATAGTTCCCGGGGGTGACTTAAGGCCACGTAAGCCACCTGCGCTACTTTGTCACGGTTAAGTTGTTGCCCCTCCAGGCCCTTTTCCCCTTTTTATGGCGCGCCGTTTTCTGCATTCCCCGGTAACGAAGTTGGAAGAGTGGAAAATTAAAAGTGCCCCCCTTTTCGAGCTGTGATTTGTTTTTGGCGAATTTTTATGTTTGTGCTCGCCGCACCTCCCCCTCGTCTATTTTTCTTTAATTGCTTTTTTTCCCTAGGATTTGTTTCTGCATCTGCTTTCGGGGTCTTATAAAGAACTGCATTGCCTGCAGGTAGGATTAGTCAGGGGCTTAGAAGTTTTTAGGGCCTTGTTGAAGTTATAGACTTATTGAATAGCTTTGGAAGAATCGGGCAGATGGGCATGAATGTAAGAACTGTCTCGCCTCTTGTTCGATCAGATTTTTTTTATTTTCCATTTATTCATTTATTACAGCTTTGTTTTTTAGAAGAATTGAAATGCTAAGAACGTGAGACAGGTTACCTTACAAGGTTGCCTTAGTAATCTTTTAGCAATGCCAAAAAACTCTTTCAATTACCAAAATAAAAAAATGAAAATTTAAAAAATTCTAATTTTTGGTAGAAAATGAATCATAAGCCACGAGAAAATACTAAATACAGTTTATATATGTTGGATATTTTATTTTCTTATTTATATATATATAAAGAGAAAACATCACTCACATTGCGATATCTCTGAAACTATTAAACCAGGGGTGGCCAACCAGCGGCATACATGGCACGGTGGAGTTGTAACAATGGCACTCGAATGCTTAGTAACAAATTTTAGAAATTTAAAAAGATAATAAAATAAATTATAGTTTAAAAAAACTAAACACCCTTTTATAGTTAATCGAACTAAGTTGTAACTTAATTTTTTTGTCTCCAAATCTGGAAATGAGATCTGAAATGAGTCGCCAGATGTGGAATGGGATCTGAAAATGGGAAATCGTTAATCCTGATGATTCTGATCAGGACAATGGAAAAAAACTATTAAACTATTGTATTGTCATCGGCCCTGGACAAGTGAGCAAAATTTCGAATTAATCTGACCCTTTAAAGTGGGTAAAAACAGAATTCAAAGATTCAGTTACATAAAAGTGAAACTTATAAAAGGGCGTTAAAAATAACTTTTTTTTTTTACAATTTTATTGAAGTAAGGCTATTTTAGGGGGGGGGGAAAACACCCTTTAAAATTTATTTTAAATAAACTTAGTGAGTTAGTTACATTAGAAATTTATAGCGTAGAGAATGCACCTGCATTGTTGTGCGAATTGGCTTTCCAAAGCGTCTTTCACTCGCAAGATTTTGGAATTTGAGGAAAGTGTATTTTAAAATATCTGAAAGAAAAAAAACGAACACTGGACTGCCTTGTACTGCTATTCCAGAATGTAGACTTTGCTTTTCTTACCGAGCGTATAAGATATTAAAATAATTTAAGATTAATCCAAAAAGATTGTGTTTTTTCAAGTGGGTCACATACCTTTTGTGGACAGACCTTTGCTTTTTTGATCTTGATTTTGAAGAAGAAAAAAACACACATTAATAAAGGAACATTGATAAAGAAACTATCTATCAAATTTAATAGTGCTCTGACCTGTGATAGATTTAAAAATTCAATGTCTATTTTTGCAGGATTCTATCAATGCTAGATTTCATGATTTTCAAGATGATAAAAAAAATGTAGTTTTTTTCGCAAATCCTTTTTCAATCTCTATGCAAAATGTTAATTGTTACCCACCTGAAATCCAAATTGAAATGATTGTATACAGCTCCATATTACACTCAAAAGCAAATACATTGAATCTTGGAAATTTGTACTAACAAGCAATTTTTCAAATTTACATGATTCGATTGTCAGATATTGTTGCAGATTTAATCAGCATACGTTTGTGAGCAAATGTTTTCTATTATGAGCATAATGCACAGTATCAAAATATCGTTCAAAGTTAACTCAACGGATCAACAATAAAAATTTTATTTTGTGCTTTGATCTCATTTTTTATATTTTTTATTTTTTCCTACTTAGACTTGCATTAAAAGTACTCTTTTTTGCGTAAAAGTTACATAATTGCCCTAAAAGTAACATTTTTTACCTTTCTTTTGTTTCGAAAGATGGAAGTGGCATGCGTAATTATTTTTATCTGAAATTGGCACTCTTCCTAAAAAGGTTAGTCACCCCTGTGTATTGGACATACCGACTTGAAATTTGACAAACATGTTTCTTTCGTTGAGTAAAGATTCGCTAAAAAAAAAGACGAGGTTTTGCGGAATTCGACTCCCCCAAAGGAGCCTGGCATAAAAGACAAATTTCCCTTTTTTAACTGTTAGATATATAGACTTGAAAATTGGCAAATATGTTATTTTATTTAGTAGATCTGAAAACGGGTTTTTGCGCAAATGAACTTCCAAGGGGGAATTTCAGAGGGTGTTACAGATGGGGGGGGGGAAATATCTAACATGTTTGAACTTTAAGACCTACAGACTTGAAATTTGGTAAACATGTTTCTTTTTTAAGTGGAGATCCTCTTAGAACGAGTTTTCCTGAAATTAGTGCCAAAGGGGGAGGAAATGTCTGAGATTACAGGGGCGTTATTGATTTTTAAAAAATCCATTTTTTAAGTTATTAGAACTACAAAACCTTAAAAATGAGGTTTGTGGAAATCGACACCGTGGAGGGGTATTACGAGAGCTTAAGAGATAAATATACTTCTGTTTTAGAAATTTTAAGTCCTCTCCACTAGCGTAACTAGTCCAAAGGTATAAAACATTTCCTGGAGGCCCCTTTAAAATTTTGCGATTTTTTGCTTACATAGGCTGGAGCCCCTGTAGCTTTCGGGTTCCGTATCATTGATGCGGCGGCAACTACGCCCCTGGCAGTAGCTGACACAAAATTTTTTCAAGGGGCGGGGGCCATGGTCGAAAGTCCTCGAACTCGTATCATACTTCAAGACAACACCAATTCATTCTTATGATTTTGTTAACAAAAAACAGTAAAAAATAAATTATTAAATTAATAATTAGCATTAAATTATAAAATAAATTGTTAATTACAAGTACTTGATTAAATTTTACGTTATATATATATATATAATCAATCGAAGAAAAAAACTCAAGGGCTTTGGGGGGTGTCCGGACTCCTCCCCCTTGTGTGCGCTACTGGCCCCTGGTATTTTGTTTTTTAAATAAATAGACGATATGTAATTAGATTCAGTACATTTTATGCTTAATTATGCTACTTAGATAAAAATAACAACTTAAACCATATGTAGTCTTAGAATTAATGAAAAGCTCAGTGAAATGAGTGATCTACGCGTTTATTTTTGACGTATAGATGCTTCAGTGGATACAAACGTGTTAAACGAGCCCTCAGATCGAAGCAAATTCATTAGTACAAGTCCGTGTGCATCCAACAGTTTGCAGTGCCAACCCATTACTAAAATCCTCATTGGTCCCTTCTTGTCCGAGTATTTGCCAAATCATGACATCCGCTGTTTACTATTCATCGGTGATAGTTGTTCATGCTCTGATTATCAGTATCATCCCTGAACCAGCTATTAGGTTGACAGCTGCATCGAAAACGCTCGCCAAGTTTACAACGCCATGTGCGAACCGTTTCGACAGATAGTGCGAATTGAGTTATTGCGCTCTGCTTCAATGGTTTGTAGTGCTGTGACAGTTCCATGTGGGGTTTAATTTTCCTTTTATCGAATATTTAGAGGGGGGGGGGGAGGGTACTTGTTGTCCACTTTGAAATGAAATGACAGTCGAAAATTAGCTAATTTTCGCTGGAATGTCGTCGAGTTAAATAATGTTCAGTTTATTTCTCTCACCAATGTAAAGTGCTATTGGCGAAATATCTTTGGCGATGTTACAGTAGTTGGCGACAAATTTTGATCTTTTGCTGAGAAAAATTGGAATAAGGCATTTTTTTTTTTTTTACGAACCTTGGTTTTCCTTCACCTACCAAACTTTAATAAAATTGCTTTGGGCTATAAAAATATCATATAATTAATTAAAATTATCAATAAGTTATTTCATATAATTAAAGTTATAAACTATTGTGCTTCTTGCTAGGTTTAATCTTTGAACCATTATATCGCTTGAGGTGTTATAAAAATCAAAACTTATAATCATGTTTAGGCGATATAATAAGTTTTTTTCTAAGGCGCTGCATATTGGCAACTAAGCCTTTGCAAACTCGGCAAAATCCCGAACGTGACAGCCATTTCTTGGTGGCACCATCTAGTAGCGGTTCTCTCTACCAAATTTTGACGCTTGAATCAATTTTTAATTTCAGGTCTCGTTTGATGCTAAATAATAAGGTGATTTAAATTTGCCGAGAGAACCAGAATACTTATTTCAGTTTTTGTTATTTTTGACTTCGTAATTATATCGCCAAAGTCGTTTTTTAAATAAATAGAAATTAGAGTGTTTAATTTTCTTTAAAAAATTTTTTTTGCAAAGTATTTTGTAAGAAAAAAAGCTAATTGTGTATATAACTAAAATATTTTAAATGATTCAAAATTTGGCGCTTACTTATTTTACAGTCGAACAATTTCGTCAAAACAAAAGACGTCGTCAAATACAATGAAGAGTGAAAATCGTTCCCGCTCATGTTTGAACATAATAATGATAACTATCACGAAATTTGACGACATATTTTTTTAATTGGCTGAGTCTTTTAATTTGGCGAAAATGGTCGATGGTCTATTACTTAAGTACCAAAGGTTTTTGTGTATGATAATATTTCATACGTTTCAGGGGTCCGGTAGACTAGAGGTCAAGGTATCAGATCATCGCTCGTGTAACATGAGTTGGATGCTCAGTACCACCCGCCGTGTAGGACATCGATTCTCGTTAAATCTGTCGAGAGCTCAAACGTCATCCCGTTACTGTGGTGTGGTAGTTAGGAGAGGGAGTGCTAGCTCAGGTATCGTCCTTATCACTTTACCATGGTTCAAAATTACAAGTTCCGTCGCCAAATGCCCTCGTGTAGCTGGACAGTGCGATGTTGATATTCAATCAATCAAGCCTGCCGTGTAGAGGGTCTGATGCACGTTAAATCTGACGAGGCTCAAAATCCTCCCATTAGCGAGGTGTGGAAGTTCAGAGAGGGGTTCATCAGCTCAGGTGTGTCATCCTTGTTATTTGACCATGGTTCAAAATTTATGAGGTCCGCCGCCAATAGTCGTGTTGTTTTATAGTAGGACTTTAATATAACTGTCACTGAATGGTTTTTAAGTTTGATTTCATCATAATAAACTGGATAACTAAAACCTTTTAATGTTGCTAAACATTTTTATTAAAAAACGATCTAAAAATTATATAATGATTTTCATATCTATATAATCAGCTTGAATTTCTTCAAATTGGCGCGAAATGGCCAAGAGGCGAACTCTCTAAATTAATAACAGCTTTTATTATTTTTTTTGTCATTTTATTTACATGTAATAAATTAATTTCTAAAAGTCTCATCCTATTGAGTAATGCAAGCATTTTAATCGAAGGCGCGGTGGAAAACTAATTAAGTTATTTATTTTGAGGTATTATTTTCATTATCATTTGCACTCTCAATAAAATGAAATTAGAATAATAAGGCGTCAATTGAATTATCGCAAATGGGTTTGTAATTCTCTTAGTGGGAGGTTTGCGCCGACTTTTAATGCGCTATTATATTTGTTTTATAATTGAAAGAGTTCGATAAACTTACCCGGAATTAACTGAATTACGGAAAAGGATAAATGTTATTTCGATTTGATAAAATAACTTAACGGAGAAAATTCATATTTAAATTACGATAAAAATAATGACTTCATTCAAATTAAAATGTATTTGTTTCCAAAAATATTCGCTTTAATAACTCATTTGGAATGTTCTAAGGTTGCACATTTATTATTCCTTTAATTTATCACACACTCGCGCACATTAAGGTTCTACTGTAAAGAATATAATAAGTTGAAAAAAACATAGATAGCTTAAAAAGAGTTTGTTGTATTATCTTAAATTATACTTCTAAAGAGAAGACTCTAATATGAATAATGTAATTTTTTTAATCTAATTTTAATTTAGCTCAATATTAGTTTTTATAGAAATGAAGAAGAAAAAAATCGTTTTAAATAGGCCAGTCTTTGAACTCGAATTTAGATAACTAAATTTGGCAACAATTGGTTTACCGTTTTTTGAATCGAGCAATTATCTCAGGATTTTCGAATGCTGTTTTTTTAGTTTTATGCCTTATTCAATTCCTAATATTACTTCACTCTCTCCCTATATATATAATCTTGTTCAAGTTTTCAATCGTTAATAAAATACTTTTTGTTCATCCATTCAAGTTCATATACATTTTTTAAAACTTGTAGTGGATGACACTTGATGTTAATACAGTTTTTTAAAGTATTAATTCATTAATTAAATTAAAAATGAATAAATAGTAAATAAAAATATCCAACCGCATATATAGGAAGGAAAATTGTTCACACACACACACACACACACACACATTGTGTCCCTGTAGCCCAGTGGATAGCGTTGGACTTGTTATCCAAGTCGTGGGTCTGAATCCCACCTGGGTTGGCCTAATTTCTAAGGAAGTGATTTCTTTTTTCTATACTATTTTATAAGAATAATTAAATTTAATGGAGAAATAGATGGAACAAACAAAAAATAGTCCAACACCCTATGAAGAAAAAAAAATGGAAAATTGCAAGGAAAATCTTTTTATTTTTTATTTTGCCACTTAATAGTGTGGTTCTGTCAAATGTATATATATATTTATATTAATTGTAAATTTTTAAATAAAAATTGTAACTAAAATAAAAATTTTCTATGTTGACCAAAGTAGAAATTGACTTAATTTTTTTTATATTACTTGTTATTTTTTATTATTTATGGTTTTTAACACTAAACATACCAACACTTAATACATACCTATTTCTACCGTAGCAAAAACGATCTTTTGACTGGTTACGGTATGTTTAGTGTTAAATAATAGATTCAAGCATGGCTTATATTCATTAAGATTTTACTCACAACTCTAAACAAGAAGGGGAGGTTTGCTAGCAGTAAAACTGGCTATACAACCCTGCGAAGTAATCCTAAGCCTCTTATGTCTGTAAATATTGTAGCATCTATCTTTAAATATTCTAATTTATATTTCTCTTGTTTTTGGAGAGTATATCTAATATATAAAATGTTCTCGTGTCACAGTGTATGTAGCCCAACTCCTCTAAAAGACTAGACCAAATCTTGTGCGCATATTCAGTAGGTCTGAGAATAGGTCGTAAACTATTTTTCATTCCGATATTACAATTAGTTGAGAAGATATTAATTAAAAACCTTAAAACCCCTGTCTGTTTCGCTTGGCGTCGAAAATCGGTTTCGCGCCAGAAAAATACTACTGTCTGAGAAAAAAGAAAACCCAGACCCAGAGAAAAATTATAGGAAGATAAATACATCACTGTCATTTAGGGAAGTTGTTCATAATATATTTCTGTTGAGCTTTATTCCATATGAAAGAGTTTTATGATATTTCGAAAAGCACAGATGATTAAAGGATTATTCCCTCCAAATTTATGTATCATCAATTTGCAGTGCTATAATTATTTATTCCCATTTTGCTCAAGATAGTTCTCACGTTCAGTTAAGTGATCTCATATAAACCGATAGTTTTCAACACGTGTCACGAGCTCTCGCCAACAACAACTATTGTGTTACCTGTATAAACCATTTCTGCATATTTTCAGACATTTTGAGTTTTTATTTCTTATTTATTAGTTTATTTATTATTAAAAACCAAATAAGAAAACTGTAATACTCAGTGCGCTGAAAATTTTCGGGAATCATTTTCAATGTAAAGAGAAATATAGGTATTTTATAATTGTGAAAGGAAGAGGTAAAATAATAAAAGAACAGATACATTATCAGTATACTGTTTTCTAGCATTAAGTACTTCAATTTAAACTATTTGTGTTTTGTACAGTAAATAATGCCAACAAGACGCAAAGGGTCTTGATTTAAGCCGTCGAATTACTAAATCGACAGCCATGCGCAATAGAAGAGCTCAAAGAACAGACGAACAAATCCAACAGAATTATGAAAATGTGCGTGTGAATATGGCGCAGTTGCGTAAATCACAATCACAAGAGGTACGTTGAACAAAATCAACAAAGACAGCGTGTCGATTCCTATTTGACACACTCAGAGCAAATGACCAACAACGCGAACAAGTACATCTAGCATTTACACCCGATTCATTCCGTCGTCTAACATTCGAGTATGAGCCCAATGTCAAATATTACGCTCATTCGAAAGTGACAATTGGTACTATGGACAAGGAATGTACCCCTTGTAATGCGCTTTAATTTAAAAATGATCCAGCCGGGATGTGTTGCGAGTCAGGAAAAGTGCAACTACCGGAAATTGAAACACCACCTGAACCATTGAACGGTTTACTCATCGGTACGGATCCCGATTCTAACCTGTTCCTGAAGTCAATTCGAACATTCAATTCATGTTTCCATATGACATCATTCGGAGCAACAGAAATAGTTAAAAATAATGCTGCAAATGGTCAACAATTTAATTCAACATTCAAAATCAAAGGCCAAGTTTATCACAAAGTGGGCTCATTGCTGCCAATGCCAAAAGAACCACATAATTTTTTTTTTCAAATTTACTTTATGGACGGGTGAGGACTCCGAAAGCGCACTCGCCAATCGCTAGGATGCATGCTGTAGCTACAATAACCTCAATTCACTTTTTGCCAGACGCATTATCGGTGAACTGGACGCTTTATTGAATGAGCACAATGGATTGTTGAAATTATTTAAATCACACATGCATAAATTACAAAGTGACAATCACGCTATTGTCATCAATCCTGATAAAACACCAGCTGGAGAGCACATTCATAGATTCAATGCTCCTGTTGTTGACGACGTTGCTGGAATCATGGTTGGCGACCGTACAGCTACGCGAATTCAAACGGATTGAATTTCCAATTAGATTGGCATTCGCAATGACAATCACAATAAGTCTCAAAGCTAAACGATGCCTGTTTGTATCTTAGATTTGGGCACACCGTGTTTTTCATACTTGGCATATTCTAGCGTGGGTAAACCATCTAGTTTGTTTGTGTTGGCTAAAGATGGACTCACTAAAAATATTGTACACTCCATTGCACTAAGAGACTGATCATGTTATTTTTTAATTGTCATAATTTGTGATAGAGATGTTATTTGAAATTTATTAGTTAAAATAATAAAAGTACAAAAAATTCTTAAAAGGAATGTTTGGCGCTTTGTTACTTTTATAAGCCGTCATCGTTCACAGCGCATCATTCCTCTTTCAGTCATATACCACATCCCCACACACTTACAATGAGTTAGTTATTTTTTATTTGACTACCAATATGTTCACTAAAAATAATTTATTTGGCAAAACAACGTTTGCCGGGTCAGCTAGTATATATATATAATAAAATACTCCTGGCTAGTAGTAATGATTGCTGTATTGAAATGACAGGGCGTGACCATTGGTTATGCCTTCTTTAAGAGTGGTCATATTTTAAATGATTGATATTCCATATTTGTTGATATTGACGAGGCAGTCTTTTATTGCTAGAAATCTATTTATTGCACCACATAAGCACACATATTAAACAAAGAACAGGGAATTGACGACACAGCACACAGACACAAAACACAAATCAAGCTGCAGCCGATTACATGACAAAAGACAAAGACAGAAGACAGCGGGTCTCCAGAAATCTCAGTATTTATAGAAAGTGGGAAGTCATATGATCTATATAGGTGGGTGGATAGATGTAGTTAGTTGAAAATGTTGCGGTTAGCTAGTTTATTATTAAAATGTGGGTCCTGAAGGGATGGACCATAGATAATTAAATGTTATTAAAGATTAAATTAATGGGAATTATTACATATATATACACACACACTGATGAGCCAAAACATTACGAACACCACTGCATTTTTTGATGAATTGATCTGGACGACGTGGAGGATACTTGATTAGGAGAAAATGGTATTAAACTGCTGCTGGAGAAGGTAAAGAATTATTCTAGCCCTCACATTTGCGAGTGATGGGAAACCATGCTGATCTAGCGAATTTGATAAAAGGCAGATTGTAATGGCTCAAAGACTCTGAACGAGCATCTCCAAAACAGCCCGACTGGTAGGCTTTTAGCGATCTGCCTTTTTTAATATTTATAAAGTGGATAAATGACAGTGTGGAACCAGTTAAACGCACAACTGTTGGACGTCCATACATCATCAACGAAAAAGGACTTTCGAGATTTTCTCGCTTAGTAAAGCAAAATCGGCACCTGACAGAGGGTCATCTGACAGCCCAATAGAGTGCAGGTCCAACTACAAGTGTTTCGGAACGCCCTGCTTAGTGGACACTGTTGGATATGGGGCTGCACAGCAAACTTCCCACTTGTGGACCTCTGTTGACAAATCGTTATTGTCAACTACACCTACAATAGTCTCAGAAACATAGAGTTTGTACCATGGATAAGTGGAAGAGAATTACCTGGTTAAAGGAATCATGGTTTCTCATTCACCACTTCGATGGTTTTGCCAGGGTACGACGTCTTCTACAGTCATACAGTTGCTGTCACCATGCACAGCAGCTTATATACAGGCTGGTGGTATTATTATTCTTGGAGGGATGGTCTCATAGGTGGTTCTGGAACATTTAGTTGTAACAGAACAGACCATGAAAGCTGCAGACTGATTTGAGCATAGTTGTGGATTAGTTGCACCCTTTGCATGGCGTTAGTTTTCCCAACAGGTAATGGAATCTTCCAGCAGGAGAATGCTCTCCTGCTGGAAGCCTTGAACTATGCTGGAATGATTCGAGGAGCATAATGATGAATTCCAATTAGTGTCCAGTCGTGGCCACCAAGTCACTAGATCTTAATCTGATAGATCAAATTTTGGCTTTCATAGAAAGACAGCTCAGAGATGAAAAACATCCATGTCGGAATATCCCTTTTGCTTGACCGCGGCTTAGACATTTGATAAAACCTGTCTCCAGTCATTTTGAGACCAAGGACCTGGGGCATCAATACCAATGAGAACTGCCGCTGATTTGTGTGTGCTGGCAAAATGTGATGCAACGCGTTATTGATTAGGTGTTCATAGTTTTGGCTTTCCAGTGTGTATACGTAATCCATTTTTTGTGCGGTTTAAGCCGTTTTTTAAAAATACTTTGCGCGTTTAAGAAAAACACAGTAAATTTCATCAATTTACTACGATGGAGGTTTTTTAAATTTTTTTTTTATGATGGTGAGTTCCGTAATACATTTATTTTCGAAAAATGTAAATTTTATTTTTAAAATTCAATTTTGAAGTGATTTTTGATATGCTTCGAGGCTTAGCTCTCGAACAAAATAGCACTGGTTTATGATTATTGATCTATCTAATAAAACAAATAGCTCTTCAAAGATTGACTTGGAATCGCGGTCGTGTAAACTGACGAGTTGCAGTTCAAAATTCTCAGCTTCTAATTCTTTTTATTTTTTATATTCTCCAGAAGTCTATCAACCCAAAATGCATGGTATTCATACTGTGTATGGTATAAACATTTCGCATTCTACCTTTTTCAAAAGAAGGAACGGGGAAAAGAAGTAGATTTTATGCAGATATTTATATAACTACACAATAAATGAGCAAGCTTTCACTGCGAGAAACGATGTTCAAAACTGAGAGAAAACAGCTCACTTTTGAATACTTCACATTCTCAAAATAACTCCGATGCACGCTTACTCAAATCTGAGAATCGCATATTCTCATATTGAGACGCAAGTACATTCTCATTTTTGAACCTGTTACGGGATCAAATTTTTGAGAATGAAAGATCGATATGAGTATATAATGCACTCATATTTGAATTTGTTAATGTATCAAATATGAGTTAAAACAATAAAATGAGTATGTATAGCATTTATTTTCGGTACTGTTGTATCTGATATGAATTTTTAACAGAAAAATATTTATTAACCCAAATCTTAAGGGATTTAAAAATGTGATACCTGAGTTGTAAATTTTCACTTTCTACATCTTACGTATTATTTTATTTTCATTTCATGAAATTTTTACACTTAACTTCGAAATCAAAATTCATTTTACATTTGTGTGTAACAAAAAGGTACTCGCATATTATCGCGAAAGTGCCTAAGTTAAAGATAACTCGCCAAATTGGCAGTAACGATTTCGCATGTGTCCTACGCGCTGAATTAGCAACCATGTACTTCGTTTTATATAATGTCGCCAAAACGGTGGCGACAATACGCAAGTATCAACAAAAATATTACTTTTCGAAGAAAAAAAAATGCAACTATTATTTGATCACAAACTGCATGTCTTCGAACTTATACCGCAAATATAAATCTTTGAAAACTGCAAAAATAAATTCGATGTTATCGTTTAACAAATGTGTATGCATTTTGAACTAGTTTCAGAAGCAATTTGATTCATTATTTATATTTATGTTTCTCTAGAAGCATTATATTGTTTCCTTAAAATCATATACAAGCAGAAAATTAACTTTTATTTAAAAAAATTCAGCCCTTCAATAATAAGTTATTAGAAATATCTAGGAAACATTATGATAAATAACAGATTTTTCTAAGTAAAAATTTCAAAACAATGCCAGAAAGAAATAGCTTTTTTACATATTATGTAACCTGAAGAAAAAAACCTTTTGACTAAAGTAACACTCATTAGGCCCAGGTGTGTAAGTACTCTTTATATCAATTGTTTTGTTTAAATAGAAACCTATCCACATGGAAATAAAGAAAATGCATTGCTATATTACCAACTAAGCTCAAATTTTGTTAAAGCAACTGATTTTACACTTTCCTATCACCAAAGAAAACAAATATAATAGTTTTTAAGTTAATGTTTTTTTTAATTAAAATACTTAAAAATTTTAGTCCTTAGAAGAATGTAAAAACAACTCTAACAGTACATTTTTGCATTAACAAAACATTTAGTTTTTAACCTAATGGAAAGAGCTTTTAGAGAAGTTTTCAGCACTCATTCAGAAGAAAAAATAACATCATAAGGACCAATAGAATCATAATTTAGCAATTTTACTTGGTGTACAGAATTTTATTTTCAATACCTTTTTTCAATTATTCACTGTTAACAAGAAAAATAAAACAAACCAAAATCATATTGCTGAAATATTTATTCTGGAAATTGTACACATACATATATACATAAAAAATAAACAAGAATATAAGTGAAATTTTTTTTTTATAAACACTATCTAATCCATATTATAGTCAACTCCATCCTTATTTGTGCAGAACAGATTATGTTTTAGTGTAATATACATTGTAAATATAGGAAAGTGTGTAAAAGTACATAAATAAACAACTTTTTAATTTTTTTATCAAATGTCTTTGAGTTACAAAATGTGAGTGAAAATGCCTTTCAAACAGTGTTGTTTCAAATAAATTACATGTTAGGATATGCGAGTCATCTAAATTATTTACTGCAGAATTTATAGATAGCTGGTTCTGAAAGGAATTTTGAAAGTTCTCATTAGAGTAAAATTTTTACAAAGGTTGTTCATAATTATATAGTTTTCGAAATGACTATCTACAAAATTTAGCATAACACATGTAGTGATATGCTATGCCTGTATGAGTATTTAGAACATAATGACAAAGCTACAATGTGAAACCAATGGTATTTGGCAGAAAGTGCAAAATGTATGAAATTCATAGATTAATTTTATCCATAAAATATGTATAAAAAAAAATTCAGAGCTATATCAAAATTTAAAACAAATTATGAGTGGAAACATTAAAAATCAAGATTTGTACTAACAAGCAGAAATGAAATTAGTGCAAATTAAAAATAAAGCATTCATAATTTAGAAACAAGATAAAAGATTTAAAAAATACAATTTTTATAAATATTGCACGTCTACCTGAATTTCACATTTATAAAAACAACAGTTAAAAAAATACCACACATTGGAACAATATATACAGGAACTAATTTGCTATCAGTACACTACACATTAAACATCTTTTAGAAGTGGTTTTGAAATCGCTGCAAAAATTTTGGCATCCAATAGTATTCAATCAATGATGATGGTCTCCCACTAAGAACTCAACATGACAATAATTTAAAAGATTGGCTTATTCCTGGCAAAAAAGGAATTACATTAAGAAGCAAAAACATAAGTACTTTTTTTTATAGAAAACCAATTAGAAAAATATGAATGCCAGGATTTAAAGAAATAGAACAAAAGGTATTTAGAAATGCCAAGAAAAAAGCAGAAAAAAATAAAATTGAAACTGGAAAAATAATAACTGCATATAAAAGAGTGGGGTGCTCAATATCAATTGTTATAATTTCTTACTAGTTCTATTCCAAAATGCAGAGTTAGTGTAAAAATGTAGTACAGAGGACCCCACGCCTTTACCACGATGACATTAATTTTCTAGTTAATCATTTTATTCTTATATTAAGATTTATTTCTTACTTTTTAGTTTGATAAAAAAGCATGTTTCTTAAAACTATAATTTAAATTAATTGTGCTTCAAATACGTCAGACTGAACAAATTACGTATTATCACAACAAATGCCAAATCTAATAATAACACACCAAGTTGGCAACCCTGATTGGTAATTGCGTCTTATTGCAACCTATTAGCGATATTATATGAAATGAAGCACCTGGCAGCCAATTCAGTGTGTACCACACATAGGAAATCGGGGTGGCCAACTCAGCGAGTTATTTAGAGTCAGCGATTGTCGCAAAAATACACAAGTACCCTCCGAGTTCCTGTGTGTTGAACGTGCTGAATAGGCAAACAGAAGCTTTGTTTCATATAATGTCACCAATTGGTTGTGATAATACGTAAGTACCAAGATTTATGTTTTTCACTTGTGTACAACATACCTGCATACAGGAGTTTTTGTACCCAAGCTGTATTAATTTTTGGTACTTTCATAATATTGCAACCATATTGGTGAAATTATATGTAATACAACACATGGTAGTCAATCTGGCGCATACGACACATGCAAAATCAGGGTCACCAACTTGGCACGTTATCTTGAACATTGGCATTGTTGTGGTAATATGTATCGTAAAATCTGGTTGGTGTATGGTGCACACTTTTAACACAAAAAATAAGATTGAATTTTATGCGTGCACGTTATATACCAGGTATAAAAATAAGAGCTTTAAAAAATGTGAGCACAGGAAAAAAAATTAGATTTCTACATAGATCAAAATAATGGTTATTTAAAAGAAATGGCATTCCTTATGAACTTAAAGGGTTGCACTTCTAGATGTATACTATTTTTTACTAAAGCTTAGAATAAATGACTTTCAAACTTTAAGAGCATGACTCGCATACATCTCAGGTTTCTTCATGAAAATTGGGGTGCACATTTTCATCAAATAAACATAAAAATTCAGATATGTGACTACCCAAAATTCGCAGTTTTGGTGAAAATTTTCACAAATTACTTTTGTGTTTTTATTTTAAAGATTATACATTTAAGATTCCAAAAACACTCTATTTTTGTTTCTATGATATCTAGAAGCAAAGTTATAGCATAATTAGTAAACTGGAATTGGAGTTAACAAAACCAGATGCTGATCCCTACACAAAATATTTTTAAGATATTGAATTTAAATTTTCAGAACATGTTTTATTTAGTTCTATCTGTGTTATGAATCAAACCCTAATCTCTGTGTATATACAGTGAACCCAAAAAGTGTTCGTACACTTGCAATTTCCTATAAAATTTATTGTTTCCGACTAATAAAAATTAATATTTTGGAATTGTAATTTTTTTATATCTGTAGCTTGTTCTTGGTGGAATGACATAATTATTTTTTTAAAAATTGTATAACTATTATTTTTAAAAATTCATAATCAAAAAGCTCCTGAAAAATTACGCCACTAAAGTCTTAGAACACTTAACAAAAATCTCAACATAGCTTTAAATATTGTATTTCTTTCTTAATTTAGAACTTAGTAGGATACCTTTTAGTGTCCACAACAACTTTTGGACATCTTGATATAGATTTATTGAGTTTTTGTAATTTCTGCATTGATTTTCCTCCATGCTTCTGTGATTATTGTTTTTACTTCCCATTATGTGTTTATATGTCATATTTTCTTTTTATTTTAAATCTAGTTCTCCCCAAATATGCTCTGCTGGGCTAAATAAATTGATTGAGGAGGTGTTTTCAAACTTTTGGGTACAGTTATAGAGACACCAGCAGTGTACATTGAGAGCAGTTCGCTTGGCGTCATTATCCTGTTAAAAAATGAAGTCGTCTGAAATATCCAAATTTTGAGAGGATAATTTAAAATTTCTCTTATATATTTCTCATAATATATATGCATTTTATTGCACATACAATTTGTGAGAAAAAATATGCTTTTTTTAAAAAAAAATTGACAAATTTCAAAAAAATAATGTAATTTTTATCGCTCTAGGCACAGATAATGATGTTATTTGGGTGCAGTTTTAATATTATTTGAATATATTAATTAGAATTTTCAATACAAGGTTTACTGTAACTGCAATTTTTAACTAAAAATTCCCAATCTATCCAAAATAATTTAAAATTTTGTGGAATTGTATTTTAATTCCTGACTCAAGTGTAGTATAGGGGAGAGGGCCCTTTCGATTTTTATATAGATATTATTGGTGAGATAACGAATTCATTCTGGCTTCGGGAAACCTATCGCTAAGTGAAGTAGCTTGGCGATCGATTTTGGTCACCAAAAAAATTTGACATCGCCAAGTATCTATACTACACTCGAACCTTAATTCCTAGTTCTATGCACACCCTTTTTAAAGAAAAAAGTGTTTTTTTAGTTGAAAATTTGTTTCAATAAAATGCTCCGAGGGTAGGCACATACCTTAAATTGATTTTTTTAAAGTAATCCTAAAAAAAAAAATTTGCCCGCTAAATTCCTATAAAAGCCTTACAATATCAAAACAATCTAGTACTCATGTGTTCGTCCGCGGGTAGCGTGGTAGAAACGAAAAATAGTTCGGAAGATTTATGAGAACTAAATTTGTTGTTGAACCCCAATCTTTAAAATATGTAGCCAGTATATTAAAAAAACTTTTTTAATCCTGAATATCTTTTTAATTTGTTTGATAGTGTTAATTAACCATTTTTTGAAATTTTGAGTACATGTAATGTCTCATATTTGTAAAGGCATGTGTTCAAATCTGATATAAACAAACTCATTTCAAATTGAGCATGTCCATGTAGTCATTTTTGAGTATTTCTTTTTTCTCCGTGTTCGTCTTTTTTTCCCCTCCTGCTGAGGAAGATCACGGATCAGTATGTTACTCACCATGATGTCACGATCTTTTTTTTATCATTGATAATTTATTTTCATTGGTATTTTTTTAAGGTTGTTGTATTTATATTCATCTGTTTGTTCTTTGTAGCAAAATTTCCATTCTTTTTCGAATGAATTATTGCTAAAATTCACTCATGCGAAGAACATTTTACTCCCGGTAGTTTTTAATATATTTCCTTGTTTTAAGATATCTACGAAGAAGATAAAAGAAACAATAGATTTACCAGGATTCTACACAAATTTGATTCCTCTCTTTTGTTAATGTGATTACATAATATACAAAAATTCCTACTAGACTGGAATAAATTAGAAAGTCGAATTTTCAGAATGGTACTTTTTTAGGTACTTTGGGACGGATCTATACGTGGTTCTACTAATCCCTTCATGACTCTTCAAGGAAAATATTTATTTCAACCAACTTTCATCAAGTAAGGAAGCGTGATTATGTAAAGGAAGTATATTATATAAATTCTGTTTTCGCGAGTTAGAGAGTTGACAAGTAGGAGTTAACATAAAGTCTGCGAGTTAGTTGTTAGTTGAGAGTGAATTATGGTTAGAGGTCTAGGTGTTGTTCAGGAAAAAGATTACAGAGCGTAGAACCCACAACATTGATCAAGCCGAAGAGAGTACCTGGAAGGTTCCAGTGTAGGATCCGATGCATAAAATGTACAGGTATTTTGAACTTGATTAAGTAGAAGTTAGCTTATTTTAGTGAGCGACGTAGTTATATTTGAGCGTATTTAAGCTATCTTAGATTCAGTTGAGGGTCCGTAGTAGTATCCCCGTGTTATAGAATCTCACCTCCACACTCTACTATTTAATCTCCTACTTTAGATTGATATTGTGTTTGCTTGATATTTGGTAACAATAAATTAATCATGTTTGATTATCATTCAGTTTCTCCCACACACCTAGCCGGGCTTACAGGTAGACAAGAGGGTTCAGAGTCGAGCAGGAACCGACCGCTATCACAACTTGAGTTTTTCATTTTCCTTTTTTCATTCATTTTCCATTAATAAAATCTTCCAACTACACACAATTTTCCTTATTCATCAAAATTTTCATTTTACTTGATCTTTATTGTAATAATCGAAACCGAAAGAAATTTAAATCACAATCTATATAGACCGTTCTCTACTTACTTGTGGTAACCGCGGTAGCCTAGAAACCATGGTCACGAACTTGTGGCTGGCGTGCGACTCCAGTTGCCTTGCGGTCAAGGTAACAGACTCATGGCTGGCATATCATCGGTTCGAACCTAGCACCGCTGAAGACGCGCCGTGCAGAGGGGGCTGATGCACGCTAAATATATCGAGGTTCAAATGTCCTCCCCTTTGGTGTGGAAGTTAGGAGAGGAGGTGTCGTCCTCATCACTTGATCATGGTTCAAAATTACGAGATCTGCTTGTGATTGGTGTTGACAAGTCACGGGTTCAAATCTAGATGTCACTGAAGACCCGCCGTGTAGAGAGATTAATGCAATGTCCCGAATGTTTTGTTGCGGCTGAAAGTCATCACATTGTTGTGGTGGGGAAGTTCAGAGGGTGGGATGCCAGCTCAGAGGTCATTACTTGACTGTGGTTTTGAATTATGAGGTCCGTGCCAAATAGTCTCATGTTGCTTCAAGTGAGTGAGTGCTTGTTAATGTCGTATTTAAAGCAACAAAAAGCTACTGGTAACGCACCTCATGTTTTTGAGCCTCAGTGAGGTGATGAGGCTTACACCTGAGTTCTTGAAAGAGGAGGTATTTATTGAGAAAGTTTCTTTTAAAAATGTTGGCAATCTAATAAAATTAATTATCTTTGCACCCCGTTGCAAAGAATGGCCACGATGAGATTGGCGAAACCTGTTAAGGATCCACTTCCAATCTCTTCTTGTGCAGTAATACTTCTGTTAACCGTGTGACATTTTATAAGGTAACGAATCCAATCCTGGATTTGATAAAAAAGATTGCCAACTCCCTTCTGTATCCCGAAAATGAACAACAGTAATAGAGAGGGGTTAGGTCAGGAAATATCCTTTATCTTTCTTAAGCCCCTCAAACGACAAGATCGAACGATCTGTAAATAAGAAAAATACACTACACGAAATGAATGCGTCATACTGATTCACGACCACTAAATACCCATTGTCATCATCCCCTAATCGCTGACCGATGCCCGTCGCACGATAAATATAGGGTGGACAAACGATACCTTATCATCTGCCTCTCCTCCACATGTTCCGCCTCCTCCTACTCTGTATCTAGAGATAAAAAGTTAGTATATCCCGGGGAGGGGAAGGGAGACGATCCGGACAGTCATTGTTGCCAAATTCCTTCGCTAAACTTTTGTTCTCTAGCGACCGGAAGAATGAAGAGTATTGTTACTGAACAATGTGGTATTTCACCCAATGAGAGCCCCTACTTTTTTTTCTCTCTCTCTTGTGTGCCTCATCTCCTTTTCAACCTTGATTGGTCAGAATATTTCTCCCTTTTTTTTGTTTCCTACTGTTCCTTTCTGTTCTTTTTTTTCGTTCCTCTCCTTTTCTCTGGACCATTCTTGTTCTACGAGGCTTGTCTTTTCTTAAAAAAAAAATCTTAGGATCAAAATAAGATTATGAAAAAAAGTTATTTTTTAAAGGGGTGAGTGAAAAAAAAAACGTTCTGAGAGCTCATTTTGTTTGATTAAGTATCCGGAGTTAATTTCAGGAGGAGACCCTTTAATATGATTCGCTGAAAATGAACTTAATGTTATTAGTCTAGATAAAGGTTTAATTGGATGATGGAGGGGGGGGGGAGGGTTAGTGTACTGACTATTAAATCTATCCATTATTTTTATTACTGCTTTCTGAATTGTGATATAATTTAAACCTTAGTTGCTTACCTTAACGGCTAGTTAAAGTTGATAAAACAGTTGCTCGTCGAAAATTTAATGAAATTTGTTGTTTTGGTGATGATTATTTCAATCTTTTAATTGCCCCCGACGTATATATCCGTCTCACTCAACCGGTACGGTAAGTGGCCCGGAGGTATATGTACATTTTTCCGAAATATGATTTCCTTCTTTGTTCTGCCTTCAGTAAAACTATTCCGAAGGCTTTGGAATTTAATAAAATGCATTGACAGTGTTGGTGAAGGATTTACTTATTTCAGGAAAAATTCGCTTTATTTGTGTCATAGCCAAACCACACTTTCATTTTTTCAATTTCTACTATTAGTTCACACTCTCCCTCTCTCTATATATCTTGTTCAATTTTCAATCGTTAATAAAATACTTTTTATTCATCCACTCAAGATCAAATACATTTTTTAAATTTGTAGTGGATGGCGTTTGATGTTAATACAGTTTTTACAAATATTAATTCATTAATTAAAATTAAAAATGAATAAATAGTAACAAACACAAAAATAATAGTCCAACAGCCTATATAGAAAAGAAACTCATTCGTAATGTCCCTGTAGCGCAATGGATAGCGTGTTGCACATCTAATCCAAAGGTCGTGGGTTCGAATCCCACCTGGGATGGTCTAATTTCTGAGAATATGATTTCTTTTTTGCTATACTATTTTTATAGAATGGTTAAATTTAATTAATGAATAAATAGTAATAAACGAACAAAAATTAGCCCAACACCATATATTGAAAGGAAAATGGAAAATTGTTTGGAAAATCGCTTTCTATTTTGTCACTTAATATTGTGATTCTGTCGTGTGTATACATATTTATATTAATTTAACTTTTTTTATGAAAAGTAACTAAAATAAAATTTTTCTTTATTGACCAAAGTAGGAATTGACTTAATTTTTTCTTCTCAATATTATCTTTTAATAAGGAGCATACTACTTTACCAGTATTCGTGTGCGCGTTCATATATAGGTAAATAAATAAATATATAATCACCATGATTCACAATGTTTTGTGTCATCAAATTCGAAGTCCATCATTTTTCCTTCGTAAAAATATAAATATGTATAAGTAAAAGACTGTCTGTAGGGACAGGGTATCCAGTAGAGAAGGAATATGTGGCACTTTCCTTGCTAGCAAAGAGGTTCACAGAACAAAGAAAAAGGAAATTTAAAAAGAAAAACTTGCTGCATATTCGAACCTTACTTTATTTTTGTAACCTCGCTTTATTGCCTGTGCCCCCCGAAAATCTTATCACAAATCCATTACCATTAGGGACACACAGCACCTTAGAGAGAAGAGTTCCATCAAAAACGAGTTTTCCATCACACGTGGGGATGACACAGGGGTAGAAGCGATCTGTCAGGAAAATGAAGATTCCACGGAGAGTCTTCTCCAGCAGGTGGTGGGGCTGCTGATGGTTTTCGTCATCGCTGTGTCTTCCTCGCTGTTGGAAATTTTTTTTCCCTCATAGACCACCCTCGAAGATTCTATCGAGTTTTTTTTTTTTTGAGGTAGCAGAGTGGAGTTGAGGAGAAACGTTAAATGTGTCTTTTGTCTGTCTTAAGGACTTCCTGTTGCCAAAAGCATAGTTTCGTTTGGTGCGTGTGGATTGGTAGTGAAAGGGTGATGAAAATGAAGTAAAATGGCATTGATGTCTAATAAAGAAAATAAAAAAAGTTGTTAAATTATATGAAAGTACACTATACTAGAGTGATTTTTCTTGCACACTGTTGCTATATTGCGATTTCGTTTTTCAATCATTCTCTGTCAAAGTGACTTTTTCACCTATTAAATAATGCCAGAGCTGGAATAGAAATAAATCTACGCTACTAGTATTTAGCGTTACCCAAAGAACTTGGTTACTTAATTGAATAAATCAACCTATAAAGATCAAGTCGTTGTTTCACTTGGACTCTTGGTAACCTAGTTTAACTTGATTTTTGTTTGCCGTAGACTTCCAGATTTTTGAAGTGCGAGGGTTCCTTTTGAGTCATCATTTTTTCAACCAACTTTCTCCGAAGACATGTAGCTTGATTATGCAAATTAAGTTTAAGATATATATTCTGTATTCGCGAGTTTGGAAGTTACTGAAGTGAGAGTAGATTGGATGTGAAGAGAATAGATGAGAAGCGAAGTAAATTGGCAGTGAAACGTATAGGTAACCTGTACGAAGCGAGAAGTTATAATATTAAGGAAGTGATTCGTTCAACTATTAGAGAAGTGTTTAAGTCCACCCAAAAAATATTAGAAGATTGCAAGAGTTCAGGTACTTTGATCTTTAATCAAGGTAGAGAGGTGTAAATGATTAGAGCGGTCATTAAAATCAAAAGCTCTGTAATAAAGTTATCTTAAGGTTAGATCTGCAGGATGGGTTATATTCTTCCCACGCCATCTCGTCTCACCCTCGCGCTCTGACTGATCAAAGTTATCTTATTTAGAGTGTTGTGTCTGAGTTGAAATAGGGATAAATAAAATAATTGAGATGTTCATCATGTCGTCTGATCATTTAGTTCCTCCTACACCTCAAGCCGGGCTACAGGGAAAAGGGATGTAAATTCTTTACAAGTTAAATTATTATATACTATGTATTGATTATATGTAATTTTCATTTACATGTAGTAAATCCTCTATGCCTTTATGAAGTACGTACTATTCCTTTGATTAAGGGTATTTGGGCAGTTTATTTTCTGTTGAATTCTCAAGCAAACAATACATACAAGTGTAGTAAAGTATTTTCTGAGGAAAGCATTCGTGCTTATTCTTTTTTTTTTAAATCTCGTTCTCGGTAGGCCGCCATTTTCAAAAACTCGAACATCTTTTGGTCCACATTGGACCATTTTCTTACCCCTACTGTACTATGGGAAAGTCTGGGGTGTAGTTTATGGAACAGGGCATGTATTCTGCGTGACTCAGGTACGAAACAAAGAGAAAGTGACAGCCCAATCTCGCGCCAAAGCTTACCCCGTCCACTTTCAGCTCTTCGTTCCCACACTGCCCAGAAATCAATGGCAGCGGTCGAAATCGCATTGTCCGTTCTAATTCCGCTCGATCCTGCTCTTTCCATCGCCCTGAGCATTCGATGATGCTAATTCATTCCAACCAAAGGACTCATCTAGCCGAATTGAATTACCCCCAAACCAAAGGGATACTATGGTAATTCGAACGGGGCCTGTCTTGGATGTGTACTGAAGCCTGCTGTTCAGCGCATGAATATTATGGCAGTTATTCCCGATTAAGGCACTTGAGATTAATTGCAGAATTCGGGAGTCCGGGATTATGTCCGGTTTTTGGCGCAGGTGGGCCCGGACGCTTGTTACGGATTCGATTCCCTCGCGGTTTGGTTAGTTTTCGACGATTCTCTGTTGTTATATTCTTACTATTCGATTGTTAAGACTATTGGCGATCGATTTGAGTGATTTTCAGTGACTATTTGTTGGTTTGGCACAAGTTGGAAGTTTGATACTTTTTGGTGATTTCCATTGATATAAATTCTTATTTTTCTTCTTCAATTATTTAAGACTAATTCTTGGTTCATTTTGGCGATATTGGCGACCGATTTTGTGATTTTCTGCCACTTTATTCGTTAGTTTTGTGTAAGTTTGGTGTTCGGCAAATTTGGCGGTTCCATTTGATGTAAACTCTTATTATTATTTTTTCGATTATCATAACTAATTGTAAGAGCAATTTATTTTGATGATATTGGCAACCGATTTGTGTGATTTTCAGTGACTCTTTGCTGGTTTGACGTTATAGCTTTTGACGATTCCATTGATGTGAATTCGTATTTTTCTTCAATTATGACAATTCTTCAAACTTAAGACGATTTATTTTGGCGGTATGGGCGACCGATTTGGATGATTTTCAGTGACTATTTTGCTCGTTTGGTATAAATTTCATGTGATAGATTTTTACTATTCCATTGGTGTAAATTCTTATTCTTTCTTTATTAAAACTATTAGCGGTATATATTTGGCGATGTTGGCGACTGACTTGAATGATTTTCAAATACTATTTGTTGATTGGCATAAGAAGTTTCGCGTTTTATAGTTCTTGGTGATTCCATTGATGTAAATTTTTAATCTTCTATTATTAAAACTAAGGCCTTATGTTTTGGCGCTGCTGGCGACTGATTTTAAGTGGTTTTTTCACTAGTTTTGCTTAAGTTTGGTGTTTGCTAGTGTTTTGGTGATTTCCCTCAATACTTTAAAAACTCTTTTCTTTTTTCGACTGTTAAGACTATTGACGGTTTATTTTGGTGATATTGGCAACAGGTTTGAGGAACTTTCAGTGATTTTATTTTCAGGATTGCCATCAGTTAGACGTTTTGATAGTTTTAAGAAATTTCTTTGATGTAAATTTTTCTTTATTATTATTTAAATTAAAACTAATGGCATTATATTTTGGTAACTGCTATGAAGCTATATTTAGTGGCCTTGTATCAGTTTCTTACAAATTTGATGTTCGATAATTCCGTTAGTATAAATTCTCATTTTTCTATGTTGGCAACGGATTTCGGTGATTTTCTATTAGAGGCTTTACGAGTCCTAAAATTTGACTTGTTGATTGTCTAATTTCTTAAAAAAGACATCCTTAATGACTTTTTTCAATTTTCATTGTAGCAACTTGAGACCATTGATCCCAAGGTCTTAGATGGTAAGTAGGGGGGATGTTAAGAGGCAGGATAACACCCACCTATTGTCTTTAGAATTCTGCTTCTAATTTTTTCGAAAAAATGTCATTGTGTGTATGTCTGTCTGTCCTCTTAAAAGTTAGTGTGTATGTTTTTAAAAAGTGATTTTATTGGAAATGAATTCTGTCACGTTCATCGACGAACAAAAATTGTATTACTGTTACGGCTTAAAAAAGAATTATCTTATAATTCTGATAGAATAATTAACTTAATTAACTTGGTTAATTTTTTAAATCTTATTTTTCTTGATCTTACGGAATTGAATTGTTATTTTAAACTTGAAAATTATCTTAAATTTCAAATGAAGTAAAATTTCTCTCTGGTAGTTTCTTCACTTACCGGCTGGTTGGTGTAGTTGGTTTGTCGCTGGGGGTGGGGGGTGGGGGCTTTCTACACCTAAGGTTTCGGGTTCGACCCAGTCTCAACTCGGTGGGTTTTTATGATGCAGAAAATAGACAGCGTCCATGTCGTATGATTTTTCGGCATGTTAAAGATCCCTAGAATACCTGTTTGTCTCTCTGCAAAATTAAAATTCCTAGTGCCATTTTACATATTCACAGCTCAGGTGCATCCCTCTGGGGAGGAAACTGAGCGTCAAAATTAAAATTACTGCAATTGGTATTTCACCTATATGGTGCCGCACTGAAAACTGATACCAGCTCCTAGGGAGTGTAATAGGTCTGCAATGCGTTAGGTCTACCAAATCACAACTCTATTGGAACTAAAAAAAAAAGTTTCTTCACTTTTGACTCATAAATACTATTATCCCGTTTGAAGAGAAACCAAGATAATTACTTTTCTTTATAATGTGTGCATATACAATTTTACCCAACATTTTAGTTTTAATTTCTTTTAATTTAATTACATTCAGCCTTAAATAAAATGATTTCAAAACCCAAGCCCTCATGTTATTTTTATCCAACTTCCGTGTAACAATTGCGGTACTTAAATATGATATTCAACAAAAAAAAAATTGAATGTTATATATAATAATAACCATCATTATATTCGAAACACACAAGAAACTACATTAAAACTTCTGGTCTAACTTTCTCTCTCCCCAAAGCATCATATTCGCTACTTTTAATGAGGTTTTCCTAAAAACACATCCCACTCTTTCGGAAGCTTAATTCCACCTCCCCTACGCATCCTCAACCTGAACTTGATGATGCCAAGGTAACAAACTTGTTGCTGGTAATTTGAAACGGCCACCGAGCTTAGAAAATTGGGGGGTACGGTGCAACAAATGAGGGGGGTCGGGGAAGAAAAATTGCTTCTGTAAGGTGAACACTTCCTCGCAGTGGCTCTAATGCACAACCTCCTGAGGTATAATTATTATGACTATTGATAGCCTCCGCGGGGTCCGCAGAACTCACGCCAGTTCGCTTAGACTGGCCAATGTTAATTTGTGTTCTTCCGCGAAGAGAATGAGTTCCTCTTTTGAGAGACAGTGAAAGAGAGAACACTTTTAATGGATGTGTTTGCGTCTCGGGATCATTTGTCACGAGTTGATGTAGTTTTCGCGCCGAAGAATAAATGTTTTAACCTTTCGTTTGTGTTTGGAGAAAATGGCAGCAGTTCTTGGTACTGGAAGAGTGGGCACTTGAATGTATTGTGAGTTTGTTGTGGTATTTTTATGTCTAGGAAAACGTTAAGTCAATAAAATAAATAAGAACACTTTAGAAATTTCAGTTTCTTTAAATATATAGCATTCTTAAAAGCGAATTTATGTTGTGATGAATCAAACATGTTGTGGAAATAAGGGATTTGGTGGTACTTCGATTAGATAGGTCTAAATATCACCAAGTGGACACTACTGGCTACAACGCACAAAATATACGCGAGTTAAGGCAATTTATTGTTAATTGTGTTGAGACAAATATTGTTCAATTCGTTGGCAACTAATGGCCGCTCACGCCAAGTGAGTTAATAAACAAACAGAAATTTAATAAAATTATAGAACATTATAATTTGTAAAAAAAATAATTTTTAAAATGAATTTTATAATTTTATATTTATGCATTTGTAATATTAGGAATTTGTATTTTATGTAAGCTAATATTTATATTTATACTGTGCATTTATATTGTTAATCTGGAAGCAATTTCCATGTAACCATTTTCAGCTTACCAGATTGGCAACAGTCCGTATTTCGGCATCAGACCAGTTGCAATGTTTTGATGTGAGCGCAGCTAAGCCTAATGGAATAAAAAATTATTCTTCGAATTCTTTGCAGCAAATTTCTACATTTTAACGTTATAGAACGAAACGTTCCATAACAACCGTAATAGGGAAAGAGTTATGCGCAATAATATTCATTAACAAGTGGTAATGGGCGGGAAAAAAGCAGAAAACTCGTTTATTTGAATTGGATTGAACACAAATACTATTCTTACAAATTTATGTGTTTTTTTCACTTCTTCTCCCCTCCCCCCCCTTTTTATATAATGTCAAATTTACTTTTAAAAATCGCACGAATATTTATCTAAATAGTAGTTTACATTCCCGCGAAAAAAGTTAGTCTTTAAAAACACTCGAACCTCACAAATAGTGCCAGAGTCTTAATTCCGTGACGTTTCTTCTAGACTGCAAAAATTGCTTCAACATTGAATTAAAAATAACATGAAACAAATTCCGGAAAGTGGCTTCGAGGTGCAAACCATCGACACCCACAGTTTTAGCGTACAAAATTCATACTCCGTTCAATGATAGTGATTATACGTCGCACTCTGAAACGGGACATGAGAGCCATTGGCGAAAGATCTCGTCATTTTAAACATCGCTCATGTGACGAGGTCGACACCCGAGTTGATACCCTCCCCCGAAATTATACACCATACTAGTGAGCGGACGTTTGAGCTCTCGACAGATTTAACGTGCATCGCTCCCAGTAGCGTTCAAAAGTTTTTCAAGGAGGTAGTTGGTGTCCAGGGTCGAAAGTCCCCGAACTCGTATCATACTTCAAGACAACACCAATCGATTCTTCTAATTTTGTCGATTTTGTTAACAAAAAACAGTAAAAAATAGGTTATTGAATTAATAATTAGCATTAATTAATAAAAAAGTTGTTAATTACAAGTACATAAATTAAATTTTATAGAATTATCATCAATAAAAAAACAACTCAAGGGCTTGGACACCTAGGACACCCCCCTTGTGTGCACCACTGATCACGCCCCTACACGGCGGGTCTTCAATAGCAGTAGGATTTGAACTCGGGACACGCCGGCCAAGAGTTCTTTACCATTACCACTAAGCTACCGCTGCCACCATACCACGTCCAGTCTTTCCACTACGCCGTCCGTAAAAATACTCTTCTTTAAAAAAATACAGATTTTACACTTTTAAAATTTTCAGCATCGTATGTGGTATTGAATAAAAATTTGCATGATTTGTATAATTTTTAGAATTAGTTTTCTCCTAACTTTTATTTTTGTAGTGTTATTCTGTACAACTCAGTGGCTGAGTGGTAGTGTATGGCGCTTCCACAGCTACAGGTCTGAGGTTCAAATCCCGGGCTGGGAAAGGCTGACTCAGCCTTTCATCCCTTCACTGGGTCGATAAAATGAGTACCAAGCTTGCTTGGGAACTGAGCACTGGAAGTTTCGCGTCAGGCTGACGACATGACCGAAACATCAGCACATGTACCCCCAACGATTTAGGTCAGATAGGCACAGCAGGCCTTGGCCCTCATGGGCAGTTGCGCCACTGAATTCCAGTATTCTATACACTTGTACTTGTTTGTTATAGAGATATACTTTTTTACAACCATATGTTACGATTCCAAAGAAAATCAAATGTTAACATTTCAATATTATATTTGAATTTAATGTTCAAAGGCAAAATGATTTATTTGATGTAAAAACATTTTTTTTTCTAGTACGACATTTGCAAATATGCCGTTATTAAAGTACTGAATATAATACAATATGCTTATTTAATTATTTTCTCGTGTAGGAGTATTTAAATTTCTTCAAGTATAAAAAATAGAAGCCGGTCTAATGTTTGCATATTTCATTATACATTTTTTTATTTACATTTTCATTTAATAGCGTTCTGATTTTACTGTTTTTCTTTAATTCTTTGCTCATAATTAATGAAGGATATATTAAAAATAACGTGCTGTACTTAAAAAGAATGATTTATCCACATAAAATAACTGTAAGAAGTCAAAAACTAATAGAAATTTGATATTTTAATTAAATTTATATTGTCTGGCGTAAGCACTTTATGTTTGCTTTTAATTTTTATTCACGCAATAAAATAAAAAACTTGTGTATTTAATTTGCATTTACATAAAGTTATTGTCTGGATTATAATTACAATAGCAGTATTAACTTCTTTTGCAATATAATATTATTTTACAATAATTTATTTTTCTTCACGCAAAATTGCTCAAATAATTGATAATTTAAACAAGTATTAAAAAATAAATTGTCGCAGACGTTGTATGTAAACACTATATTTAGCTCACTTATTACATTACTGGTGGCAACATGTAAGGAATTAATTCTCATTCTAAAAATTAAAGTATTTACCTTTTGTAATGGATCAAAAAAAAAAAAAATTTATAATTTTTGGGGAACCTTTTTTTTTTTTAAATACATTCTAATTTGATGGAAAGTGAATGAATGAAAAATAAAATATTAAAAGATATTTTGAACACTGTGTTAAAAATATTCGATAAAAGTTTTTTTCCCTCTAAAGAAACCTTAGATTTTTTTTGGTAATAAATAATGTATAAAGTGCTCTTTTTTTCATTTTTTAAGCTATACATTTTTATTTGAGCTTGAAATTACCTTTTCCATAAAAACAATACTATCTTATTTTTCTGATATAAATTTTTAATCATTTTGTTTTTAAAAAAATCATCATTATAGTTTACATGAATGTTATTTTATATTCCCAGCTGCCTGCTTTTATTTCATTTTTCTTGGATTTATCTTGGACAGAGTTGAACTGGTTTTTTTTTTCCTTCGAAGTATATGATTATAAAATTTTGTTAATTAATAATTACAGAAGCGAATTTTAAAAAGTGGAAGTTATTGAAGTATATTTTTTTACTTGCATTGAAAAAATAATAATTCAAATTTTTCAATGTTTTTGTACACCACTCTTTTTTAGAAAACAGTTAGTTTTCAATTATATAATTGCATGTGTTTTAAAGATAAAATATTTTTAAAAAAATCTTGTAATTGGCTCATTTACTTTGTATTAATTTTGTTAAAACTTTAATTATATTAACTCATAACTAATTTTAATTTAAATATATAACATACATTTCTATTAATTTTTATATATATATTGTATTGATTAATAATAACTTGCTTTCAACTATATTTAATAACTTTAAGAGTTAGGATTGTCGCCAAAGGCATTTATAAAACCATTTATCATTTCGATCCGCATTAATTATTTTATTTTTTTACTTTGGCAATACAGAATTAATGAAGGATAATTTTTCTAATGGATGGTACTAAATATTTTTTTTAATTGGAACTATCTTTACATTTAAATTCAAACGTTGTTTTACTACTTTTGTTAAAATTTTATAAACTGCTAATTTTTATCACTGAAATTTTATAGGAAAAACTGTTACAAATTCCTATTTTTGCAGGGGAAAGTGATTTAATGAGGGTGGGGGATAGAACTATTTCGGTAAAAGCATGCAATGACATGTAAAAAGTATACTCGTTCTACATCATCAAATATGTGTTACTTCATATTTTAACTTTACAATTTTACACAACTTCAACCTTTTTTAAAACAAATTTAAACTGGAGAAGTTTTTAAAGAAATGAAAGTCATTACTACTAAAATGCACACAAAACTATAAACAAGCATTTTCTGATATATATTAAATTTATTTTTCTGAATTTCTTTAACGTAATATAATTTTACATGGAATATCTTGATACGTTTTTGTTGTAATTGACCAAGTAGGGTTAAGAGAATTCTGAAAAATAAATGGATTTTATTTGAGAAAAAATGTTATACTTATGATTTTAATTAAAAAATTCCATCTGTTACTTCAATATAAAAATACTTTTATGTAATAAAAATTTACTTAATTTTTAAAAATTTATCAACTTTTATTTTCACCTTTTGCTTACTTGCTTTTATTATGCTATTTTTTAAGTACATAAATCAAACGGTGTTATATACGTCTTTAAATTTTGCAAAAAGTAGCCTCCGAAAGTAAAAGTAAAAAATCCGATAATCCAATCATAGAATTACGTTAAGGAACTTTATAAAAAATCTAATTGATTTGTTACACGGGGAGGGGGATCTTAAGCTTTCTGATTTTGTTTTAAAAAAATGCGTGTTACTTTTCATTTTTGCTTTTCTTTTTACATTGGTACTTGCATACGGAATAATCGTCTTTACAAAGTCGTTCGGAAAAGATGTTATTAAACTATTTCGGAACACAAAAAGAAAAACATTAAATAATCTTATTTCAATAAAATGAAATATAAAAATCGAATGCCTGCAGTGTCATTTAAGAAAATCGAACGCTTAAGGTGTTTACTTCCTTATACGTAATCGTTTGTCATTAGCATATATAATTTTACTTTGATTATTATATTCAGATTTTTCTCGGGTTCTTCAGTTATTGTTTCTGTAAAACAACTATTAGAATAATTGAAATTTTCCCTGGTTAAAGTGTAATTACTGTAATTATTTTAATATGTGCCATTTTAGATTTTGTTTTATATGTGTAACGTTGGTACTTTTGTTTTATAGTTCAAGGGATTATGTATTAAAATCACGTTCTCAACTCTGTCGGGCAAAGAATGTTCATTATTTTACTATCTAGCATTTTGTTTGTGTGTGTTTTTCTTACACAATCATCGAAAAGAAAAATTGTCCGTTTAAAATAACGTTTTTAAACGAGAATGGTTTTGAACTTTATTTTCAATTTACAATTTCGAGAGTGCGTTTCTAAAAGGCAGGTGCAAAAAAAAAAGTTATTATTTTGAAATATTTTATGGAATAGATTTTTTTTTTAATTTTAAAAATCTTATTTATTTTTTTAAAAATTTATTTTGAAATTTAGAATTTCATTTAAAAATAATTAAAAGCAAGTTAACATAAATGTGTTTCGAAATTAATTTAGGAAATTCAGAAGCAAACGGAGAAAAAAACGTTCTGACATTTTATGATGCAAATTTTAGAACCTACCTTCCTCTGGTAATTTTAAAGAATGTCTGGTATTTTTTTCTGTGATCAAATACTTGAAATATTATCAAAAATTTTCTTAAATATATTTTTGTAAACAAATTCGAATATATGTACAATACTAAATGTTTCAAAATGTAATGAATTCCTTTAAAAATAAATTATTTCTGGGAATAAAAGGTGTCATTTTATATTATATAAGCGTTCTCTCAAAAATATCTTCATTCTTACCTTCATACAAATCCCCGGATATTAATTTAAAGAGCAGACGATAACATATTCTTGAAATAAGACTTTGTTGCCATATCAGATAGTGTAAAAATACAAATTTATAAGGCGAAGATGATAGTATTTATTTTATGACGCATTAAAATTTCAACATAGTTTGGCAGTTTTTTTATTTTTCACGTTTTTTATATATAAAAAAAACTATTTTTTGATACTTTGTAATGCCATTATTAATTATAATTTTTTTTCTCTTTTCAGGTAAGTGATTGGATTATCTTCTTCACTCTTTTGCTGGTATTTAATTTTTTATATGGGGGTGTGTGGAGTTTCGATGGGAAAATTGTTATCAACAGGAGAAAGTAAATATCTTTCAAAAAATTATTTTATTATTTAATCGATAAGCATGCTTTTTAAGTGTAGAATATTTAATGATTGTACATTTTTTCCCTATTTAGTGCGTAACTAAATTAAAGTGTTCTGTGAAATCTTTCTTAATTGCATTACAAAATGTGTACCAAAGTTGAAGATGATAATTACTGAAGATTTTTTCTTTCTTTTCTAATAGGATGCGATGTTATATGTAGTATGGTGTAATGGAACTGTCTTTTTATTCTATTTTATTTTTATTTTTTATATATATATAAATCGCTAAGGTGGGTTAGAGCACACCCATTTTAACACAAAAGATAAGATCAAAATTTAAGGGGCGTGTTATATGCTAGATATAAAATTGAGATTTATATATATATATATCACTATGCACATCATAGAATTCTATTTCATCTTTTCACCGCCACTTTTCCTCTGATCCATAAGTAAATAATCATCTTCCGTTCCCTCTAGACCATTACATGCGCTACGTTTTTAAAGAAGTTTTTAATTATCTAGGTTTAATTTCACTCCAAACTTTTATGATTCACTCGCACATTATTTCTAAACTTGCATGAAGAATTCGGGCCTCCATTTGTAGATGTATTTCGCCTTCTAACGTCCATATACCTTTGAACACCTCTTTTCTTGCTATTCAAGGATTTAATTCTTGCGGTATACCATTGTTCGAAAGCTTGACGTAATTTTTGAAACACTTGAGTGTTGCCCACACCAGATATCGTAGCTATATCTCTCACAGTCATAGAAGTGTGTTCATTAAGAATGATTTTTTCAGAACGTTTTGTTGAGACAAATATTATTCAAACCGTTGCCAACTAAAGGCCGCTCAAGCAAAATGAGTTAAAAGGCAAGCAGAAATATAATAAAACATTATAATTTGTAAAATAATTAATTTTTAAAATGAGTTTCATAATTTTATATTTATACATTTCTAGTATTAGGAATTTGTATTTTATATAAACTTACTGTATTTATATTTAAACTTTTAAATCTGGGAGCAATTACTTTGTAACATTTTCAGTTTACCAAATTGGCAACAGTCCGTATTTTGGCATTAGACTAGTTGCAGTGTTTTGATGTGAGCGCAGCTAAGCCTAATGGAATAAAAAATTGTTCTTCGAATTCTTTGCAGCAAATTTCTATACTTTAACGTTATGGAACCAAACGTTCCCTAACAGTTTCCTTCGAGTACTATCCATTTCCGATCAAGTAAAAGTAATACGTGTTACAAGGAACACAAAATTATAACCACCAGCTGCCACACTAAAAGGCTCACAACTGGACAATTGATACACCAAAACCAATCAAACGAGTAAATTATAATCAAGGTCGATCAATCGCATTACCTCTAGGCAGATGTAACTGATTTGAAGGGGTTCGGGACATCACTGATAATCGTATACCAACTCAGACAAGAAAGAAAAATGCTTGTCCAAATTAATTAGAACAGTATAGTATATTTTATGTTCTTCTGAAAGTATAAGTTTGTGCTGTGTATTTATATTCGAACAGAGGGAAACAAATGTCTGATAAAAATCGCATATTGATCCAAATTGAATTGATACTTTGAACAAAAAAAAAACTACATGTTTTTATGTATATTTCTTATGGTTTTTATTTACTTAACGTCTAAATAAACTAAAATAAATAGCTACATACTAATATTTATTCTTACCAACCTTATCGTTCTGTAAGGGTTAAGATCTGTACATTTTTACCAGAGTTTTGCCTAAATGTATTGAGGTTTAGTCTTTTGATCACATTTCGAATTTATGGATATTTCCCATATTTTTATGTAAAATAGATTTTATAAGATACTAGCTGTAGATGGATGCATGAATAATTTATTTACATGAAGGAATATGCTATATATATATACTTATATCCAATCTTCTCTTGCTTAATCCTTTAATTCATACAGTCTAGTATGAAATTTGTCTTTGTAATCTGTGTTGTTCATCTAAACTCATTAATTTATGATACAAGACCTTTTTTAAATTGTATTGTGCTTCGACGGCTGTTGGTAATTTTTGTACCGTTTTGTATTGAAATTCAATTTTATGTACTTATTGCCTTTCAACAAGATTCATTTAAAATTTATCGATTGTAAATCGATTTCGGAATTTCAGGCAATGGATCTGCGTAAATATTTAAACACGTATGTTTATTGAGTTTCAAGCTTTTACTGCAAGTTGAGATAGTAAGTAAAAATCAAATTAGCATTTCATCCTTGGTTCTCCCTTTGAAATTGTTAAGTAAAGCATAGACCTTATTATGTCAACTACAGAATTTAAAAAAAAATTCTGTGTTAATAACTATAAAAAATATTGTTTTTCTGTGTGTATGTTACGGGATGCATTGGTCAAGTGGTGAAGATCACGAACTCGTGGCTGACGTGTCGCAGGTTTGAGTCCTGAAGCCACCGTGTAGTGGGAGCTGATTCACGCTATATCTGTTGATCTCAAAGTCCTCCCGTTGGTGTGGTGAAATAGATTCTTGAGGGGGTGCCAGCTCAGGTGTCTTCTTCGTCACTTGACCGAGGCTGAAGGTTTTTGTCGATTTACAAGAACAAGAAACAGTAAAAAATTAATTATCGAATGTATAATTAGCATTAATTAATAAAATTAACTTTTAATAACAGATAATTAAATTTTGGGTATTATATACATAGGATTATAATCAATCGAAAAAAAATCAAGGCCTTTGGAGGGTCCGGACCCGAGGATCGCCCCCCCCCCACTTTTTGTGTTTGCCACTGTGCAATGTTAATATAATTTTCATTCACTTGCGTATGTTACTAAAATTTTTTATTAGTTCTGGAATTATTCTATTGTTTTGTAATCACATGGACAAAAAGAGAGAGAGATTGTAGAAAGGATTCACACCCTCTGAAAACTGTTCGAATTTTGTTTTTCTAGGATTTATCACTGTTTAAAGCAATTTATTTCGAGTTTTTTTTTTTTTTTTATTGTATCATACGAAACAGATAACCATTATAAACAAAGGTCTTATTGAAACTATCTTATATATAGAAATGTAAATTATTAACTGTTTTCTAAAGAAGATGCAACTTATTAATTAATCAAACATCTTCTTTACCATGAAACTTTCTAGAATATAATAGTAACATTTATAAACGTTTCACGTGTTTATTATACATTAATTACAAGCATTAAAACAATATGCTTGTAGATACATCAGTAAGTCCTACACAATGTAGTAATGTTATAAATTGATATAATTAGCTTAACCGTGTATTATAAATAATTACATGTTCAACTCTGAATTGCACGAGTTATTGTATTGCAAATCGTCATTTAATCATTATTTATCTAATATATTATAATTAACATTTCCCGCTAAATTATGTGAATTATTGGAATTGAATGGTTGCTAGAGGAATTTAATGCTTGGATGCAATTAAAATGAAATACACTTGAAATATAGTCATATTAATTATTGTTATATAGACCACGCGTAGTTTTCAAGTTCCACGCAAGTTTATTTTTTAAGACAAAATTTATATATTCATGGAAAGTTAGGTGACTAGTAATTTAGCTCAACTGTGGAGGAACTAACAAACGGCGACAAAAATGACAAATGGTTGACGATGACTAATGCCTTCACTATGGCAAATGCTTCCGCGTGCACTGTTGTGTCTCATTCTGTGCACGTGACAAAGCAGATTTCGAATGACTTTATTAAAAAAAAAAAAAAAATCAAACGTATTACGTGGAAATACTTATCTTACCCCAAAACCTAGATTTTCTTTTGAGTCACTTGGTTTAAATGAATTACTTAATTGAAAAAAGAATTGGCTATCAATTTTGTATACTTTAGTTTTATAATCGCTGAAAAGAATACAAAAAAAATCTTCAGATAATAGTGATTATGTAAGGAAAAATTTCTTAAAATGCTCTAAAAAGGTTTCTAAAAGTTCGCTGTAATGTATGGCAGTGAATTAAATTTGATTCTTGATTACATTAGGGAGGAGGGGAGGGGGGTCTTAAATAATTAAAAAAAATTTTTATGGCTTGACCATTGTGAAATAGTTTTTATTACGATTCTCTTCGGTATGAAGCGCATGAATTCTTGCTATATTTTTATTTATTAATATCACAAACGTATTTAATTTTTAAATACACATTTAATACGGTTAAAATTCATTACTAAACTGAACTCAGATGCGCAATAGCCCATGAGGGCCAAGGCCTACTGAGCCTGTCTCAATTTTCATGACGTTGGGCACTGAGGAGCATGTGCAGATGTTTCGGTCTGGTGGTCAGTCTCACGCGAAACCCCTTGTGTTCAGTTCCCTAGCAAGCTTGGTACTCATTTGTCGGTCCACTGAATGGATGAAAGGCTTAGTCAAACTTGCCCACCACCCGGGGCTTAAACGCTGTATCTGCGGGGTGGTAGCGTTATGCTACTACTCAGCCACTGGGCTTTAAAGCTTCATTACTGAATGAGCTGAATTCACGTGGCGTCATAGTCACATGACAAATATAATCACGTGTTTCTATCGGATTAATTCATGCGCTTCATTGTTGCCAACTTTTGTTTTTTGCAGATACTTTTTTTTAAGAAGCACATAATAATGTTAAATAAAATAATTCAAAAAGGTCAGCTAAGACTTCTGTACAGAGCCTGAACAAGGGATTTTAGAATAAATAATTTAGAAGGAGATATATTCTTTTTTATATGAACAAGCCGTCACATCCAAATGGCGCAGCAGCAACAACTCAAACGCTCGGCATAACAATTACATCGCTCGTTCCCATACCGACTCACTGGTAGGGAAGTGCGTGGCGGTGGTATCTATATAAGCCAGTAACAGTCTCCGGACTGGAGTGATCATTTTAGTCCAGGGGTAAGTTACGTGCTTACGGAACGAAAGGTACAGAGATCGAATCTTCTTCATATAAATAACAATATTAATTCCTTCATATCAATCTCCCTCCCTACTTGAAAAAAATGTGATAAGGTCTATTTGTCTCATTGAAAAGATTCTAAAATGAAATGTGCTTGCAGCTGAAGATTATATAGAATTAGCACAGTAAATAAATTGAATAATACTGTCACTATTTTATTTAACTTAAATTAATTGATTTTATGGTACAATTGGTACCTTTTTTTGAGGTACACAGTTAACTAATGAATGCAGTCATTTTAGAAAGAGAGATGTGGCCATCTGGTATTCTCCGCTTCCACAATATTACCTTTTGAGCCAAAACTATTGCCTACCCTTGCAGTGGCGTAACTTGTACCCCCGCAACGTGGGAGAGACCTAAAGCCCGACTGACGTACCCTTTGTAAGATCTGACTTGGGAACAAAACCAGACTTTGCGGGGGGGGGGGTGTCCTAATATTTTTGTTATGCCACTGTTTGTTATGCAGTTTTGTTTTATATTAGATGAAAAAAGAAAATAAATCCTATCTCTCGTACGTAGTATAATAACCAAAACCAAAAGGAGAACTTTAGACTATTTTCAAAACATCAGAGGTGCGATTTCCTTCTGAATTCTCTCTAAGCCGAGCACACCCAGAAAAATCAATAAAATCACTTTTCCTCTAGCTTGACAATCAATCATTTAAACACTCACTTCGGAGGGATTTTAAGTGCGAAGTTATTCCCCACCCCTGTCTACCCCCTTCTATCTATTTATACCCTTTAATCTGTATGCTTTTATAATACGTAAAACAAACAAACCGTAAATTAAGCCCGAACCGGGGCTGTCCCCGGCTGACGATTTATAACGAAATAAACCTCACCACTTTGAATTATTAAGCCCCAATAAATATTAGAGCCCTAGCACAAATTACGGTTACGGTGACTGGCCCGTGCGCTAATCCCCCTTCTGCGTGGAGGTGGGTGGGGGGTGCGCAGGCAAAGGTGTACGTTTGTGACTTTTAGGATGGCGCTCACGTTTGTGCTGCTCCAGCAAGGCCCTGTTCCGCCGTGCCAGGTGATGAATATGGCCACCGCTGGACACGTGATGTGCATTATGAAACGCGATTGGCTGGAAAAGTGGTGCCGTGGGCTGTTTTTAGGGATTGGGACTGGAATTGTTTAAATGTGAATGGGTATTAATTGTTTTGCTGCTGAGTGTGAAGTGGTAATGGGTTTGACCATTTACGCTTGTTTAGCGGTGACTTTTAATTAATGAAGGTGGTTATATTGATTTTAGTTGTTTTTAATGCTGCATGAAAGATGGAATTTGTGATGGAGGCTTATAATCTAGCTCGGTTGTTACAGAAATAGTTGGTGAATTGAAAATTTGATTCTTGATTTCATGGAAGATTATGTTGTAATGGAAGATATCCGAAATTTTAAATTTAATTGAATATTTAAATTTTCAAGTGCTGTGGTCTCTTTCAGGGGTACACATCCCTAAAATAGGGATTTATGACCATAAGGTATTCAAGACTAGGTTCACCATTAGGAACTGCGAACGGTGAGGGTGCACAAGCGGCGTCTTTTACTGACGCCGCTTGTGCACTCTCGCATAATGTGGGCTGCCCTCCTCCAGACAAGCTGTCTTCCGGGATGCGTGAGAAACGGAAATTCCACTTAGGCCGGGGAATATGTTCGCTCTCGGATTCTAAGGAATGGTCGTGGGAACATGTCAGAATTCTTGACCACCCATTTAGGCCACTTTTCCCCAGCAATTAGAGAAAGGTAAGCGGGCACATCTCATTAGGAAATGCCAACTCAGGTATCGTCATCTTCCCTTGACCATGGTTCAAGACTGCGTGGTCCGTCGCCAATAGTCATCATGTTGCTTTACAGTGCGATGTTAATGAACATTTTCTCACGTTTTGCGTGTTTATTTGTTTTGCGCCGTTAAACACCACGATCACTCACTTGGCGTGTTTGTTACTGGTACCGGTTTTTTTAAGCATGGGAAAGTTTTACCCAAACGTGATGATGAGTGTTATATATATTTATAAAAAAAAGGATCAACGCAGGGTTATCATCCAATGTTTTCACTGAATGTCGTTTTATTTTAAGTTGTCGTTGTATAAAAAGGTTTGCGTGTTATTTGCGGAGAACAAAAGTATTGAAACGTGTCATCATGTTCCAAAAACATTCCATCCCTAACCTCAGTAACATCCCTTCCAAAAAACCATCAACTTCCACAAAAACAAATTCCGAATTTGATAAAAATTACGTGCTTATTTTTCTGTTTATCCTGACGTACGACGTAACGTAACAAGAACATGAGAAATTATCTCCAGAGAGGGCTCTTTCGTGTGATTGGTCGCACTCCAATGCCGTGACCCCGCCCTCTGGTCTCTTAAGTGAGATGTTCAAAGCAGAACTCGCAGGTATGCCGTAATGTCCACGGCTATAAATCAGTTGGGGTCGTTAATAATATCATTACAGACACGTTGACTGGTTATGTTCGAGGAGGAAATAAAAAATAAATAGATAAAAAAAGACTGAAAAAGAGGGAAAAGAAAGCTTATGACTAATATTGGATAAGATTTAGGAGATGGGATATGATTTTAAGAGCAGTTATTTCTGTTTTTTATGACCTGTGACGTCTGTTTTGGACTCTGGGAAAACAATATTCGAAATGGATTTTTGTGGCCATTAGAATCTAGGGTTAATTTCTTTCTTTCTTTTCCACAAATGGGAATGGTTTTCCTTTTAAAGTAAAGGGTTTGTTGCTCTCAGAAGAGTTTAATGGATTGGTTGAGCTTTCTCCTTAAGTTTGGATACTTGACTAATATTGGAAAAATAGTATTATTATGTAATCATCAATTTCAAGATATGTGTTTTGTTCTGTATAGTTGTGCTTTATATCTCAGGAGTATGAATACAGCGCGTATTTAAAACTCATTTGAAAAACAATTTTAAAAATATTAAATTTTTTCAAAGGCGAATAATTTTTTTTTTGAAAAATTTTATGTAAGTTAATTAATTCCATTGTATAGAACAAAAAAAAATAATTTCATTCACTTTTTCGATTTTTGTTTATCAGGGATAAATTTACGTAGTTGATTCTTATTTTATTGTGCCTTAACTGTAGTTGTTTTGTTTGTCTTAAGATGACAAAACTGGTATTTCGAAGCCATCATAACGGTATCTTAAATTTTTATGTCAAAAGATACAAGGTTTTAAGCAAAAAGAAGAAAAGAATTATTTGTTTTAGAAACATCAGTATAAAAATGCATTTCACATTTAATGATTCGCTGTATGTTTCATTATTCTTTTTTAACGACTTTACTTCCTTAATTCAAATTTAATTGCCATTAGTTTTCCTTTTCGTGCCCTTTTTTAGGGAAAAAATTCTTAAATTCTTTTTGTGATTCGATATTTAAATTTTTCAAAGAAACAATTGCTATACTATGGTAATCATAATTTGTATTATGCTAATATGCGGTAATTATGATATAAAAAATAAAAGAAAGTAATATAAATTTTGTTATTCGTATGATTATCATTTAGAAAAGTTAAATTCAGACATGAAAAATTTGGTAGCCGCCACTAGACGGCGCCACCAATGTCACACTTGGAGATTTGTCGTGTTTGCAAAAGCTAAGCTACCACAATGCAGCCCTTTTGAAAGACAAATATGTTAGGAAGTTTTGTTTCTCTCTATTGTTTAACTAGTTACTGATTTTATTTTATGTTTTTTTATTTTTGATAAAAAATCTCAGAATTTGCTTATTTTAAACTTTCTAGTTTTATCCTTAAATAATTGTTTATTCTAAATTATATTAGTTTTTATTATAGAGAATAAAGGGGCTTTTATACTTTTTCCCGCCTTGAATATTTAATTCTAATCCTCGTTACCATGCCAACGTCACGTTGAGTTTAAAAATACACAATACCCTACAAATTTCAAAACTACCGATTTTTTTCATTTTCATGTGGCCCATATCATTCGGAAACTTACCACCAAATATCAGATCTGATAGCCAATTGTTTTTTTAAGATATTTGAAGTTTTCTGAACTTAGGTTTTGGTTTCGGTTTCATTTTAAAGCATTTTTTCGCACTTAGCTTGAATTAATTAAAAATACTTTTGAGCACAATCAACTCCTTCAGTGTGAAATGGTAAATAATTTCAATTTTCACTACTAAAATCCTTCCTGCTTGATTATGTTTTCTCACAGTTAATTAAGATTCATTTCAAGAGTAATTTTTGTTTTAAAAAATAGTTTATATTACAAAGAAGATTTATCACTAATTTTTTCCCGTTGAGAAAATGCCATGGGCAAAACGTTATCAGGTTGCTATGAAAACCAGTATTTCGAAGAGATGGGAATACTACTGAAAATGAAGTATCTAAAAATAACCCTCAGCTGATACAAGTATTCTACTATTCAATTACCGAATAAAAGTATTATGAATTCAAGCGTTGCAGATAAAATTGAACATTTCCATGATGTACCAAACTACACCATAGTAAACCTATTGTAGGACATATGAAAGGTATTTTAAAGTCGCGCAACAAAAACTCAAACTTGTTAAAACTGTCCCTATTTGAAACTGAAAAAAAAATTAAATTTTATGTACAAACCTAGCAATTTTTAGCTTAAGTTAGTATCACTATCATTTTGTGTATAAATGCTTTGTGTTTCATAACTTTTATGCAACTATTTTGTTAAGATTAAGCCGAATAACATGTCGTCGTAACAAATGCTATCAATATTATGCAAAAATATTTTTTGAATTAAAAACAATGTTTTGAGTGATATTTAATTAAAGTAGTGTTTTAATGTAGAACATACATTGGAGAATAAATAACATATTAAAAAAATTAGAGCTTCAAGGGTATTTTAAGTGTTTATTTTATGCATTTCCAAACTGTAAATACGTTTTTCTCAGACTTTTAATTTTGAAGGTAGAAGTGTTTTCTAATCCCTAAGGCTTTTTTTCTGTTAAAGATAGTTTTGAAATTTTTTGTATATACTTCCACACACACAAGGGTATATACTCTATAAATGTTAGCATAGATTTATGGATGAGGTCTCTAATTATTTTTCTTTTAATAATTCTAAAGATAATATTTTTAAAATGTTCGTGTTTTTTCCAGGTTTAAGTAGAAAAACAATTATTAAAAATCAACATGGGAACAGATTTTCAAATCCATATAGTATCCAATAATCTAAGAAACATGAATCGCTTCAAATGACTAAAAAATTTTAATAAACAAGCAGTTTATAAAAATCTGAAAACTTCAAAATTTCTTCATTTTTTTAAAAAAAATTGTAAAATAATGACTGGTTAAACTGACTTTGTACTTTCAAAGTCAAATTAAATTTGTAATTGGAATATAAAACATCAATTATTTTTACTATTACTGTCTCCAAAATTTTTTTTGAAAGAAGTTTCTGTGTAGCTTTAAGTAATGCTTTTAAGTGGTTAGTTAATAATACATTTATAATACATTAATACAGTTAATAATACATTAATACATTTTGATTTCAAAATGTATAGCTATTTAAAACAGGTGAAAAAGTTCTTTTCAGACACAATTTTACTGTAAAACATTTTAACTTTTTAAAATTAAGAATATAAAAAATTACTAAATACACGCAGTTTTTTAATTCGTTTTTTTTTAAGTGAAAACTTCTTTAGTGGCGTTGGGTACTTTTTGGTAGGGGAAAATCTTATGGGTTCGCATCACTGACATACTCTGACTGGCGCACGCGCAGTGTTGCCGTTCGCCTTGGAAACTTTTTGGATGGATGAAATCTTGTGCGTTTTTGCGTCACCGATATGCTTATAGCAGTATATCTAGGCGTTGCTCGTTGCCTAGATAAACTGCTATAAGCATATCTAGGCAACCTAGATATTCCGAGAATGGGCAATACATTTTAATGGTTGCCGTTTATATTTCGCCTGGAAAATCTATGAGACAGACACAACAATTTTTATTTGAAAATTTGATGATTTCTTCAAAAGAAGGTTCTGAAATACTCGAAAAAAGATTTGGCGAAAAATATGATAATTTACCAATGATTTTAAGTGGAGACTTCAATATTAACTCTGCAGATGATAGAAATCTACCACTAATTGAATTTCTAAATGAAACACTTAATTTAAATATGTCAAATGATCGAAAACTCAGTACTACAAAATATAAAACGACCATCGATGCGGTTTTTACACGATACTTAGATAAATTTGAATCAAACATTTTACTTTCTTACTTTAGTTACCATAAGCCTATTGTATCTTTTTTAGAACAAAATGAAATAGTTGAAAGTACAAAAAGTCTAAGTATTGTTGAAATCAATGATGGCAATGATGCAAACAATTAAAAGAATGTTAAAAATCAAGTACATTGAAATTTAAGTAAATGCAAATACTATCCATAAATAATATGATTGTATATTAAATATTTCAATTGAATTGTGTTTATATTTTGTCATGATCTTGTAGAACCCGTAATTTGTTTGAATAATAACAAACCATAACATGCATTTAGTTGTTGCTCGGAGTGTCAATAGATGTGAAAACCAGATTGATATTGATAATTTTAATTCAAAATTTATGAAATTTCGAATTTTAATACTAAAGTTCTAAGTTTTCACTTCTATCGGCAGTCTCTATAACTGCCAATTTTTCCAATATATTTACGTAAAAACATACTTTATATCGATAACTAGCATTTTTTTTTCTGCAGAAAGTAAGGAACATATTTAAAATTGGAAATGCGTTTCAAAAACTTTATTAGTGATCGTTCGAAATTTGTATAATCAAAATTGACCATTCTTTTGTAATTATGACATTTTTAGGTCTCTTTGATTAATTAACTTGCTTGAAAACTAATTCTTGATTTTTACTTCTTTTTTTGCCGGCCACACTTTTCATTTTCAATTATTTCTCTGTGAATACATAATTAATAATTTGATAAAAAGGGGGGAAAACCGAAAGAGGGGGAAAAATACTTTGTGCTTTTTCAACCCATTTAAAAAAATGGTGAATAATTCTTTTAAAAAAATGAGATGTCTTCTTTTTCCTTTCATATTTTTTCTGCCACCAAGGAATATATATATATTAAAAAAAGATAATAAGCAAAAAAAAAAAAAAAAAAACACATCTGCATTTGCGTTTCATCAGTTTTTCTTTTTTTTATATTTCTTTATTTCACCCTTACTTAAAAAAATGAAAGCTGTTGTTCTTAAAAAAAGGCGAAGGAAAAAAAAGACAACATTCGATTTTTTTTAAAAGAAGAAAAAATTCTTTCTGGCAGGGCACTATCATCAAAAACGCATTAAACCGGAAGAGCTGTTTGCAAAATTTTAAAACAGATCATTTGTCAATTTTTTTATTTATTTTTTCATTCATTTTGAAGCTATTAATAAGCGTTATCCATGACCCTGTCATACGCGCGAAATACAGATAATAGTTTAGGTGCTAACCCTATTATTTATTTTATTTAATAATGAATTATACTTATTGATATCTTTTTCGTATCCTTGAAAATAATGAAGAATTTCTAAGGTCATCTCTCTTAGAAATCATGCCATATTTTATGACTTCTACTAATCTGGCATAAACGTTATCAGCCCTTTTTCATTCTCTCTATGGGAGATATAGCTGAGTGATTTAGTGTTATGGTTATATGACTTTATTTTCAAACTAGCTTTTACCCGCGGCTCCGCTCGCGTTGATGTCTTTAAATAACTGTCAAAGTCAAAATCATTATCATTAAAAGTAAATAATATAATATGGTAATTTATTTATTGCTTGACGGAACCAATAAAATTTAAAAATTATAAAATTGAGCTTAGTTAAAAAAAACTGAAAACGTAATTTAATTAACAACAAATATTCAATAACTTAAACTATTGATATTTTTAAAAATCGAAAGTATCTACGTTTAATACATAATTCCTCTTTAAAAGAACTCAAAACAGAATATTATTCTAAGATGCCACTGTACACATTACTGATATAACATTATCTTCCGTCAGTTGCAAATATGTGAGGATTTGGGCATTGGACACACCTATTAGGCTACATATAGTTGGCCATGGGAAAAACATTTCTTTTCAAAATGCACCCCTGCTACCTGAAATGTTAGCTTTGATAATAGCAACAGTAAAACTGGAAATTGAACTTTTTTGAATTGAAATTGGTAGGTCAGTGGGAATACTTGGAATTCGAGGTATTATAATATTATCCCTTTTCATGACATATGTTCAAGTATTGGCACCAAATATATTCTGCATCAGATTTGTGATCCAAGGCCTCGTTCCTTTACATAGTCGAGGAGCATCGAGATTTTGCATTTAGTTTTAATTGAAGTCTGCGTGAGGGTACACCCGAAAGTTCAAGTGAATTTAAGAACTCTGTGGGATATGAAGTACTTTGTTCTTTATCCATGATTGTATTCATTGATAAATATTTCTTCAATACTCCCCCCCCCCCCCACGTCGTTTAAATATTCAATGTTGATTTTATGGACATTGTCATTGTTATGCGCCAATATTGATCTTGCGCGCAATCACTGATCCCAAATTAAATTTTGTTGCAAGCCCGGGTAAATTTGAGCAATGAGATTTACATTATTTTCTTCTACATTACAAAATTCTCTAAAAGTAAAATAAAACCTCCAGCCGAAAACCATAACCGATTTTTAATTGCGTCTCTGCATAAAGTTCCGAATCTACGTCATTATGAAGATGCACTCTCATATTCGTTTTCAGACTGAATTTTTCAAATTTTCCCCATAAGCTTGAATTTACCAGCCAATATATAATAAAGCTACCATTCCTCCTAAAATATCTGTACTATCTCGTAAATCCTGAAGAGTCCGATTTAACGCTTCTATAGCTTTCTTGTGAGACATCGTACTTTCATCCCACACTAAAAGATTACATTGTGGAAGCATCCTGCCTTGAGAGCTATTTTTTCTGAAATTTCAGATGAGGGAATATTCAAATGCAAGATTAAGTGATAATTTTAAAACGGAATGTGCAGTACGACCGTTGGTCAGTAAAATCACGGCTATACCAGAAGAAGCCATAGCAACTGCTATCTTCTAGGTTTTTCTGGTGGTCATTAATAATAAGTTTAGCAAAAACGTTTTTCCTGTTCCTCCAGGGGCTTCGAGAAAAAAAGAGTGCACCACTGCCGGATTCTATTTTGCGTAACACTTGTTGGAAAACGTGACTTTGTTCTGGAGTTAATTGAGGGATAAGTTCTGTTACTTGTTGCAATGCTGTGAATTTGTAGTTTAACTCTCAAGTAATTTCAATATCGAAGCCATTTCCGTCGACACGTCTAGAGCTAATTCCAAAATCATGCAGCTTTCTCCGAACCATTCCGAAAACCTTTATTGCGTTTCGTTGTAGATGTGTTCATTGAAAGGCATATTTGATTGGTTTTCGTCGCAAAATATGTTCCATGTAGTCTTTGTACTTATTCCAAAAATTCAAAGTAATAAATACTTTCAAAACTATTCAAACTAATCAAAACTACTAAAGTAATTAAAACTTTTTATGAAACTGTCAATTAATATTATCATAGAATTTTCAATATCACGCGCACGCAATTCGCTAAAACTTTATTTCGTTTCCCTCTTTAAAAAGAGGGGGGTAATTTGCATTAAAATATCTGAGATTGTCGGAATAGAGAGCTTCTTAGCCAACTTGGCGATATTTCTCAAAGTTTGAGTTTGTCATTTAACAAACGTAACGCAATAAACGTTAGACGTTTAATAAAAACCATTTAAAAATTGCTTTTTGTTAAGATGCTAAATTACACTATGTTTCAGTTATTTGCTGCAAATGTGTGAAAAAATTTTTATTAAAATTTCCATTATTGATCAAATGCATAATTTTGCGCCAACTTGGCGGGGAGTAAGCAACGTCAACGTTTTACCCTCAGAATTCCCGTTCCCGTTGGAATATGGAGATAAAATATATCTTATGTTACTCGCTGATAATGTAGCTTTCCATTGGTGAAAGAATTTTTAAAATCGGACCAGAAGTTCCCGAGATTAGCCGGAACAAACAGACAGACAGACAGACAAAAATTTTAAAAATTGATTTTTTGATATAAGTACGGTATATATCTTTAAATGCATTTAGTAAAAAGCTGCTAATTTGAAATTACAAACACACACTTCAATTTTATTTATTTGTATAGATACTGCCTTGGCGGAAATTTGGCTGTCTTTGGGATTTGCATTTTCAATGAGCTGCTTATCTTGGCTGAGATTTGGCGACAAAGAACATTAAATGGCTGTTTCAAATTTACATAAAAGCTTTTTAAAAGGGGGAAAAAAAATCGGAAAGATCTATTTAATTAAATAATCTTTCATGTTTTACCATTCATGGTTTTTTTTATTTTTAAATAAACTGAGGGGGGGGGAGCAATTTTATCAGATATCATTTTACTAAATTAATGTATTTTAATTTGAAAAAGTTGTTTGAAAATTTTATTGTATCTTTAATCGAAGAAAGAATTACTTCCAATTATCAGAATAAATCTATTCTAATATTTTTAACATGTTGCCATATTATGATTATAAAATTACTTTCCATACAGTATCAATAGAATTCGAATTATCTCATGAATATTAAAAATGAAAACAATAATAAAATAGAATATATTAATAATTGGTATAAATAGTAATATTTAAGAATATTTATAATACTAAATAGTGTCGAACATATAATGTGAATAAAGTTGAATTTATATAATTAACGTGTAATAAGTGAGTCATTACATAATAAATGATTACTTTTATTAAAATACCTTCTGGGATTCTATACTCAGTAAAAATAATTTGAATCGGATCACATTGTTATACAAGTAGTATTAATTACTACTTGTATAACAATGTAATCGTATATAATAAATAATACAAAACTATTGAAAATGTACGAGAAGTTTTGGTGTCTGGAACTTCTCAAAATTTGTACCTTGTATAATTTAAACACGATAGGAAAAAATAATCTATTTTTGTCAAGTTAATAATATTTTATTGAAAAAATAAAATCCTAATTTAGTTCACATCTTTGGCGATGGAGGGAAAAAAGTGGCGTTAAATTGTTAAAGCAACTCATTTTTCATCGCCAAGTTGACGATAAATAAGATTGTGCATTAAAATAGGATTGATCCGAAAATATTTGCTTTAATTTTTGCATGTTTTAAATTCGTGAGAATGTTTGAAGTCAGAATTTTTAAATAGTTCACGCAATAAATTGATTAATATTTCTCATTTTAAGTGATGTATATCGTTTGTGAGAATAATTTTGAAGCGAAACAAAATTTTAATAAAGATGAAAGCTTCAGTTGCAGACTAGAAGTGTTAAAGGAAAGTTTTTGTAACTATAAAATAAATTACTTTTTCTTGAAATTCTTGTTTGTGTAAACATATTTTCACCGAAGCATGTAATTGGATTAAATGGCTTCTGAAATGGAAAATATTCCATTTTAATCTTCGTAGTTGTTGCTATGAAAATAAAGATTCCTTTTTTCCAAAGTTCTTTTCGAAAATTTTTTTTGCATCTCTTCAAATATTTAATGAACTTAAAAATAAATGTAGAGTAATGTTAGTGAAAATGTATGTTATAGTTTTTTTTATATGTAATCTAGAAAATTTTACATTAAAACGTCTTGTGTCTTAAAAATTGTTTCATATAAGTATGAGTTTAAATAAGAAAAATGTTGTTAGCTTAAAAAATTTGTTATACTGTGTGTAGTAAAATAGCGGCTTTATTGAATTTCCTTTGCAGAGATTTAATTTTATATTTGTTGGATATTCATGAATTTTTAAGTGGAAATCATTTTTACTGTAACATTGTAAGTGGAGATTATATTTTAATAAAATGCTTAAATTTTATTTTGTTTTCTCGTTTATGTAAAATCTCTTCAGTCAGGAAAAATTTCTGCCCTATAAAATATGTTCTTCACAAAACTTAATTAAAAAGAATATAAAGAAAGTATGGCACTAATTTGATATCGGTACGCTACTCGTTTTTGGCGTTTTTGGAATCGCGCCAAATAGGTCTTGGGTGGCCAGTCTAATGTTAAAGTATTGTAATGTATTGCCCCATATTTGCAAAATTTTATTATTTGGCCGAAAAATCAGTAGCGTAACGATATCAAATTAGTTTCAAAAATAGTATCTTTGTACCACTTTATAAATATCTCAAAAGAACAATTCGCTTGGATCCTATTTCAGTGCCCACTTTTACTTACCAGGTAAATAATTGTCAAATTTGATAGAAGTACAATGCAGAACGAATTGTTGACGTAGTTTGGCGTCACTTTCCCCCTGTGAGCAAAGGTGTGCACTAAACTAGGATTTTACCAATACTTTATTTTTGTTGAAATTAAAAACATTTAAAACATTTTGAGTGTTTTAATAGTTTTTTTATATAAATTTTCTAATGACATTGAACGGATATTTTATATTTTATGCATGTTATGTCGCTAAAACATTAAATTTTTATTTAAACTGAAATGTGAGCGTTGTGTTGGGCTGCCTTTGTGTCTGTAACTATTATTAACCAAATATTGTCGAATATTTATCTCTAGTTTTCCTAGGTTTTATTTCTAAAAATTGCACATTGATATAATATGAGCTGCTGCATATTTAGTGCGCTTAGAAATCAGGGATTATCAATGTCGTAGAAGGAAAATTCAGAGTACGATTAAATTTCAAATATATTCTCGTCACTTGAACATGGTTCGAAATTGCAGGGCTACTCATATGATGTGTAATGGGGGAAGAAGTGTTCTATCAATGAAATTTCGAATTTTAAATTAATATTACTTTAAAGTAACAAGTGTGTTTTCGCCATAAACCTCGCAATTTTAAACGAAGGGCAAATGATGTGTATAACATGTAGTTGGTACTGTTGCGGTACATTTTCCTCATTGGTGGATATGATCTAGCTGAATGTTGGGACTCTCGGGAGAATCCGCAAGCAGCATGGACGGAGAAGCCATTAAACGGATACAAAATGATTACCAGCAGGTATTTTCTATAATTTACTTTAATTAATTTAAATTTTAGAACTGATTACGCGATATGTTAACAAAACAAACTAACTAGTGAGAAATACTGGATACTTATCCAAAATGTGATCCCCCCCTCCTTAATGGGCAGCATATTAGCCACTAAGCCTTTGCAGACACGACAAGTCCCCGAAAGTGAGAGCTATTTTAGTGGTGGCACCATCTAGGGGCGGCTTTCGCTATCAAATATGGACACCAGAAATAAATTAATTCAGTCTCTTCGGATGCTAAATTATCTAAATTGAGATGCAACCCCTAAAACTCGTCGAATTGAAATCATTCAATGTGTTCTTCTAGCCAATCGAGGGTGGCCGCGGTAGCCAAGTGGTCGAGTGAGTGAGTGATTTTGGGGTTTATTGGCGCATGAGCCGATTTCGGCTATACTGCGCCAAACATTTGTTTTAATATCTGTGGTCTAGACGGGAAGAGAGAAAGAAAGAAAGAATGAATTGAATGACAAGAAAGAGGGTCGAAAATAGAGAAGGATCACTAGGGTACCCCGGCTTCGTGAAGCCCGTGTTTACCAAAGACAGTAAACCCCGTGAGAAAAGGAAAAGATCACTAGGGTACCTCGGGATTGTGACACCCGTACTCACCTAAAGAAGGTGAGCCCCCTGAGGGGCCAAGTGGTCAAGGTATCGGATCATGGCTAGCGTATCATGAGTTCGAGCCCAGTATCACTGAAGAGTATCACCGTGTAGGGAAGCCGTGTAGGGATCACCGTGTAGGGGAAGCGATGCACGTTGAATCTGTCTTGAGCTCAAGCGTCCTTCCGTATGTGTGGTGTGGTAGTTAGGAGAGGGGGTGCCTGCTGAGGTGTCGATCGCGTCACTTGATCATGGTTTAAAATTATGCGGTCCGTCGCCAAAAGCCCTCGTGTTGCTGAACAGTGCGGCGTTAATATTCATTCACTCACTCACTAGCCAATCGAGCAGAATTCAGGAATTCATCTGTGTGACTTCATTGTCCACAAAACAACACAAATTCTAATATCTATCACACTGACTATTTATATGCTATTTGGTAGTGACTTTTTCCTTTTCGGGGTGGATTTGTACGAACCAGTGGCGAACAAAAGATGGGGATGGGCATCCTTGGGTCCGGATCCCCTCCCCCCCAAATCCCTTGATTTTTTCCCCTTGGTAATCCTATATACAAAGCCCTTAATAATCCTATATACTGAGATGGGCACTGAAGACCTTGGCCCCCATGGGCTGTTGCACCACTGAGTATAGTTTATAATCCCATGTATATGGTACAAAAAAATTTAATAAATTATATGTTATGAAAAGAGGCAAAGTTGCCAAGGGGTAGCGTATCTCGCTTTCACACCACATGTCCGGCGTTCTACCCTCGGGTTAGGCAGGGTCGACTCAGCCTTTCATCCCTTCAGTGGGTTGATAAATGCGCGGCAAGCTTGCTTGAGAACTAAATACTGGGGGCTCCGCTTCAGGCACAGTAAGCCTTGGCCCTCATGGGGTGTTGTGCCACTGAGTTTAGTAATTGTTATTAATAATTATTTTCATTGATCAATTCTAATTATTCATTCAATAATAAATTTTTTGCGGTTTTTTGTTCCCAAAAATCGATAAAATCAAAAGAAAATGTTGGATAGCGTATTGGAGTATGATACGAGAATGGTAGACTTTCGAACGTGGACCCCTCCTCCCCCCATTGAAAAATTCCTGTGTGCGGCACTGGTTCTAGCTCGAAGTGCGAATTTGGTTATACGAAAAAATATCATAGAGATGATAGACCTTACGGACAGCTCATTCTCATAATACCTCGACGCCCTTACACTTTTCTTCATAATTAGACTACACTTTGAGATTTAGTTCAGTTTGAAAATTTGCAGAGTAATGTATAATACATAGTATCATTTTTGGTACAAGGGGTGATCAAATGAAAAGGTACGAAACGACATAAAAATGAAACAGTTAAATATTTGCATATTCCGCCAAGGGAGAATGTAGCGAGACATCTCGGGATGCCATTGGAGACTCTGACTGGGATCGGATCATGCGCGGGTGCCCGCATGCGCAGGAGAGAGCAAAGGCTCTTATAAAAAGCGGCGTCCAAATGATGCGAGCACAGAATTACTCGAGCATAGAAAAAGCATTAACTCCGATGTGTACTGTGAGACACTCCGACGCCTACGCAGGTCCATCAAGAACAAAAGACCGGGACTGCTCACGGAGAGTGGTTCTGCTCCATGATAACGCGCGTCCACACGTCTCCAGAGTCACACAAACGGAACTGGACAAGTTCCAATGGGAGACGTTGGAACATCCGTCCTACAGTCCGGACATGTTACCCTGCGATTTCCATGTGTTTGGTCCACTGAAGAAACACCTGAAAGAAAAGCGCTTCAACTCGGACGACGTACTCAAGGACACTGTGAAGGACTGGGTCTCGTCACAGCCACAGGAATTCTGGGAACAAGGAATCCTGCGGCTTGTTCATCAGTGGGATCGTTGTGCTCAGGCCTATGGTGTATATTTTGAATAAAGTCTATATTTGTACCCACCGTGTCGTTTCGTACCTTTTCATTTGATCACCTCTTGTATGTTCTTATTTGCACGTAGTGCAGAGATGCAGTTGAGTTTAATTTACATTGAACCCCCCAATTATAAATCGATATCATAAACATTCAAATCTGTTTTATTTGTAACTAGCTGAAGTACCCGTTCTTCGCACGGGTTAAATTTAAAAAAATAAATAAAATTCAGCTTTTTTTTGCAAACTTGATATATTTTAAAGAGGATTGAGCCATTACATGGCAGTGTATCCGAAAGTTAAAAATTTTTTTATGAGTGTTCACATTGAAATTTTGCTTAACAATAAATAATGATTTCATAAAAACATATTTGAATGTAAGAGAAAATTAACATGCTAAAAATTTAAATAGGAATGAAGGAAGGAAAATATAAATAAATATAATAACAGAAAAGTAATAATAGTAGCATATTTCTGCTATGGGAACTATGAGTAAAACATGAAATATATAAATCAGAAGAAAAAATTAATTATGATAAACCATTCCACTAAAATACTATCATAAATAAAATATTAGAAAGCCTTCAAATGGAAAAAAATTAAATTAGTACAAACAAAATTTAAAAACACACCTAATATAGGCCTATATTGTGATAAACGAATGAGAGAGAGAGAGAGAGAATTAAATCCACTGCAGCATTAAATTACATGAGGAATGCAAGTAATACTATCCAACATCTACATTACATTTAATATAAAATCTAGATGTAATACAATAGTAAAAAAATTAAATTAGTAAAATCCAAAATTTAAAAAAAACTCATCAAAAACAGAATTAAAAAAAAAACAATTATGAACCTAATGAGAGAAATAAATTAAAAGTAAAAAAACCTTTTTAAAAACAAGCTTTTATTTAAACGCGCTAAAAAGAATAAAATAAATTTTTCTTTAAAATTTTTTTTACTATCAACTTATAACGTCATTACACAATTTATATGATATAAAAGCTCGTCGCGAGATTAAAGGACTCTTATTTACTTAGTTTGAAATTTTTAAAAATTAAAATCAATCAGATCAAGTTTTGTAATTTACTTGTTTATCTGCAGAGGTAAATCTCGCGACAAGCTTTTATATCATATAAATTGTGTAATGACGTTATAAGTTGATAGTAAAAAAAGTTTTAAAGAAAAATTTATTTTATTCTTTTTAGCGCGTTTAAATAAAAGTTTGTTTTTAAAAAGGTTTTTTTACTTTTAATTTATTTTTAACTTTTTAGTTATCCCTGGACTAGAGTTTCTCAGTCTATTCATCTCATTCAAAGCACCATTATTTCTAGGTGTTTGCCGGTTATTTTCGAACAGTCTACCTAAATGAATTCTCGCAAAAAATGTACTAGTCGAAAAACACAATTTTTTTTTAAATCCGTAATTTTTAACCAATTTTTTCAATCTTCATACAGATCTTGGGTAACATTGTCCTACACACGAAAAAAAAGTTTTATGAGATTTTCTTCATAAATGACGAAGTTGTTAAATGTTTAATTAAAATTCTGAGTATTTTTTGAAAATCGTAAAAAAAAAGTTTTTGGCATTTTATATTTTAAATGACTGATTCTAAAAAAGCAAAGCATGAGCTGTTTTAGTACGGAATGTCGATTCATTTAAACAAAAAACAATTCAAACGCAATTATTAATTTCATAAAAACGCATCGATTTTGTCGTATTTAAAAACAAGATATCAATCATTGGCATGGCCAAGTAATTTTAGCGCGTTTTTCACATGTTGTATTTTACAATAATGCAACTAATGAACTTTTTACTAACAGAAAGTAGTACTGTACTAAAAAAAACAAATTTAAAAATGATTAAATTTAAATATGATTCGGCTCATCTAGGGCAGAAATGCGACCCAATGCCGAAAACCCGAGGTCAATTGGTTGCTTATTGGCTGAGAAAAAGGTACGACAAAATATGGAACGAAGACGAAATTTGCGTCCTAATAGCGCTTTTGTTCCACTACGTGAAAAACGCGCTAAAAAATCGTAAGAAATACAAATATTAATATTTTGTAAAAAACATTATACCGTATCGGGACGAAATAAATGATTTTTCCTATTCTGTAATTATTTTTTGTCTGAGTTTCATAGATTAAAGTTAGATAAGTTTTTTAAAGAATTTCTACAATGCTCCATCTCAGTTTAACTTGGCAGCGTTGAGAAAGGTATACAATGTACCAATCGACCTGAAAAATAGCTCTACTTTTTTTGTTTTGAATTTAAATCCAAGAAAATAGAAAGAAATTTGTAATAAAATTGCATACGTTGTAGAAATTAGATTATTTTTACGTTGTAGAAATGTAATTATTTTTTAGCCAAAGTTAATTAATACAATCAATAGCGCAACGTTTTGAAATTCCAGTTTGGCTGAAAACCGATTTTCGATGCCAATTCTTGTCATTGTTGTAACAATAACATTATTACAACAATGCTGACATATCAAAGTTGTCCCCCAAAACTAGTTTAAAGTTTTTAATTAATATCTTTTTAATTAATTGCAATATCTGAATATAAATGGTCAAAACATGCATTGTCATCCAAACTAAGTGTGTATACAAAATTTCAGCTTAATGTGATGAAGATATCAGCTTCAAAATTGAGTTGCATGATTCCACCCGAACAAATTACATACATGCATACATACATACATACATTGTAAGTTAAATAAAAGCTTTTAATAATAATAAACCTTGTTGCTAAAAAATTAATTTTTAAACAATTTTTTGCAATATTTTGATTAAAAGTATTTGTTATTCAGTCGCAAAGAACAAATGAGAAAATACAATGATAAATAATTAGTGATCATTGAAATATATCATATATGGATAGGAAGATTCGTATAAATTATACGATCTTCATAAAACTGAATGAGGAACATATCAGAAGCAAAGTTAAACCGTGATGCCATGAGAAGTAAAATCGCATCAGCAATGAATTTTAAAAAAATCCTAAGAGAAATATCAGAAAATTGAATCAAGCTGCATCTTTTTTTCACAAACATTTTTCGATCACAAATAGTATAAATAAATTTACAAATTTGAAGATTGTCAGAAGCAAAATTAAGCCACGATGCCATGTAACAAAAAATTTGATAAACATTGATCAGCATCTGATGCGTTTTCCTATAATGATGAAAACATGGTATTTGCTGATAAAGGAAGAAAAACAATAACCTTTCCTTTCAATAAAAAAAAGCCATAGAAATGTATGCATATGTAACAAATATATACAATGCATATGTGTAAAATCTTCAAAAATCTATATGAAAAAAAGATTGTCAGAAAAAAAATTAAACCATGATGCAACACAACAAAAAAATTGCATTAAATCAGAATGTTAAAGTGCAAAGAAAAATTACGTAGTTATGCCTTCTATCACATCAATAGTTTCTGTGAAGATCTTCTTGATGAATAAAGTTAACCATCTTTCCATGAGATCAAAAGATGAGTACTTATCAGTTATAAAAACTATGAGGCCCCCCAAAAAAGCAACATGTAGAAAATATACCAAAATGCATTTAATAACATGTTTGATAAAAATGGAAGGTAGTTTTTTTATAAATAATTGCTAATCTGTTTATAGCAAATAGTTTAATTTAGTACTACTTTTTTTTTTGTTTAATTCCATTGCCAAAAAAATCCACTGATATTTGTGTTCATGAATGAGCAATTATCAGTATTATTAATGTCACCGCAGCCAAATTGGCAACTCATGAATTACACCATTTTCTGCCAAAATCCTACTGTGTGTGTGTGTGATTGGTTTTTCACATATAAAATGTTAGAATCTTCATTGTTTTGACATGAAGGTGTGATTTGTTTGGCACCAATTTTGCTGCGGTGATGCTAGTACCTTATAATCTAAAGATTCACAAATCATTTTTTGGCTTAAAAACTATTTTTTGAGTCAGTGATTAATGTAAACTACAACAAAAAGCAAGAAATTTAAAGTTTAGAAAATAAATAAATATAAAACTGTGTGTCACTAACATACAAATTATAGCAATTTATATTAAAATATCTAAAACGGAAAAATTAAGCCCTAATTTTGATGAAATTATCATAACCAGAGCTCTGAACAAACAACACACTCCCAGAATCTCTTAAACATGAAAAATTGAAACGGAAAGAAAGTAAACATAAATATATATGAAGTAACCTTACATATAGTAGAAATTATGACATTAATTCAAACCAAGAAGCAACCTTAAATATAAAAATAAAGGTCTAATTTTGAGTAAACTACCACAAACAGCTCAGAACAAAAAGAAAACATATCAGAAAATCTCATACGTAAATAAAAATTCGTATCCTTACGTATTAGCAGCACCACAACCAAACCGAAGTTGGCAATTGTTGTAATAATACGTCAGTACCTTTTCTTTTAGTTATAAGCTAGATTTTGGTACTATTTTGCTACATCGATGAAACATGGAATTTGCCGATTTAATTAAAACTACAATGAGCAAGAAAATTACAGTTCAGAAAATAAACAAATATAAAAGTGTGTGACACTAAAATAGAAAATATAGCATTAATTAAAATTAAAAGGTTATCAAAAACAAAAAAATTAAGCCTTAATTTAGCCAGAAAATCTTAAACATAAAAAATTTAAAAATGAATAAAATAAACGTACATATATATGAAGTAACCTAGCATATGGTAGAAATTTTAACATTAATTCAAACTGAAAGGCAGCCCTAAATAGGTAAGCAAAAGTCTGATTTTGATTAAACTACCATAAACAGCTCCCCTCAGGGGGCTCACCTTCTTTAGGTGAGTACGGGTGTCACAATCCCGAGGTACCCTAGTGATCTTTTCCTTTAACCAAGGGGTTTACTGTCTTTGGTAAACACGGGTGTCACGACCCCGGTGGGCCCTAGTGATCCTTCTCTATTTTCGACCCTCTTTCTGTCATTCAATTTTTCCTTTACTTCTTTTCACGTCTAGATCACAGCTTAAAAAATATTAAATTTACTTGTATGTGTAAATGTGTGCGTTATTTATTTATTTCATTTGATTACTTATCCATTAATAACATATTTTTGTTTTTATTTTGTATTGCGTTAATTTAGTGTCTTTTTTCTTCAGTTTCATTAATTATTTTGCTTATGTTGATATTCGTTTTCGACTAACACCGTTGGTTTTCCGACCCGCATGTTTGCCGTGTGCGGCGTCCCGTAAGGAGGAAAATGGTGTCCTGGGGATACCTTTTGCGTTCCCTTTGGCCCACGCTTCGCTGTAGACGGGTGGCAGGAGTGAGCCCGCTCCTGTCAATCGGCTAGTGATAAGTCTCTTCGGAGACATTGCTGTAGGGTTAGTGCTGCAGATAAGGGGTGGCGGGTTTACCCGTTGGATCCTCGCCCTGATGCTGTAGCACTATATTCTGGGTGTACTCCAGGTAAGCGCCGTGCCTGACTATTCAGTTGACCGGCTCACTGCCTCCCTTGTTGGACTCCGTGGTGGGTGGAGGCACGCCAGGACGAATTTTCATTTTTTCTTATGGATCCAAGTCTGATGCGCCAGGGTAAAGGCCTCGTATTTCCCAACCCTAACATTGATCAAGTTTCAACTACTACTAGATTTTTATTGATTTCACTTCCTAACACTGGCATGACAAAAATATCACCTTTTGCTATTCATAAAGCCCTCATTGGAATAGGTGGTGAACCGAAATCCGTTAAACGGTTACGTTCCGGGGACCTACTTATAGAAACTAATACTTCTTTACAAACAAAATCCTTTCTCCTCGCGAAATCCTTTCTAAACAACCCTATGACAATAAGTCCGCACAAAACTCTCAATTCCTGCCGTGGTGTTATTTCGGAACCTGACCTGTTGACTACCCCTTAAACGGAGATCCTTGAGGGTTTCTCTACTCAGGGCGTTACTCAGGTTAGAAGAATCACTATTAGAAAAGATGCAAATATTATTCCAACCAAACACATTATTTTAACTTTCAATAGCCCAAAACTACCCACATCCATTAAAGCCGGCTACCTTAACTGTAAAATACGCCCATACATACCGAATCCTCTGCGCTGTTTTAAGTGCCAGAGGTTCGGACATTCACAAACATCCTGTCGTGGACAACTTACTTGCTCTAGATGTGCGTCTGTTGGGCATTCCTCCACTGACTGCAATCTAGAGCCAAAATGCATTAACTGTTCAGAACCCCATCCATCCGATTCCAAACTGTGTTCAAAATGGAAATTAGAAAAACAAATTCAAGAAATCAAAACACATAAAAATATCTCGTATCCAGAAGCACGAAAATTAATAGCTCCACAGTTACCTCAAAGCTACGCTCAGGTTGCCAAACCCTCAACCTTAACCAAATCATCCCAAACAGATGAAAATATAACAAAAATAATTTGTCCACCTATAAAATTACTTCAACCAACTTCATCCCTCTTGAAACAAAATACATCAATATCCTCATCATCGTCAACCCAAACAAACCTCTTGCCTGCCGCCTCTTCAATAGCAGATACAGTGTCGGAACCTGTACTTTCCACCACCAATAATATGTTTTCACCTATTGAATCCTCTTCCAAATCAACTATTCAACCTTCTTCTGTTGTTGTTGAAACTCCCACCTGTACAACATCTAGTACCATAGCTGCTATCTCAGAATCCAATAGCTTAGCATCAACAGATACAACTTCTGTATCTCAGGTTTCAAAACGTCGTAAAATAAAGCTTCCTACCAAAAAATTATCTAACACTGGAAAACCAAAAATAGAGATAAAAATGGCACCCCATAAACCGAAAAAAAGCTCACCTATTCAGGACACCTCAGATGAGGACATGATTATGTATGACGTAGAAGAAGAGGTGGAAACACCGAAAAAGAATATAATAAAACACTTGTCGGAAGAGTACTGGAAAAATGAGTGCTGGAGACAGGAGGAATTTTTACACGTTATTACTCCAAGAAAGCGTGTAGAAGAAACTGAAAGGAAATTATTAACCCCGACGAAAAACAGAAAGTGAAATTATTCAATCATACTTGGTGGGGGTAATCCCCAGCAAAATCTTGTTATATAAATACTTTTACCTAGATATAAAAATATTTTTTTTCTTTGAATTATTTTAACCTTATTTGACTTGGTGGGGCATTCCCCACCAAAATCTGTTTGCTGTATATATGTGTGAACTTTTATATGTGAGTATTTTTAATGATTTTTAAAATTTTAACAATTGATTGGCGCAGCTTAGCCGAAATCGGCTCTTGCGCCATTAAACCCTACACTCACTCACTCACTCACCATAAACAGCTCAGAAAAAAAAGAATATGTAAGAAAATCTTCTTTATAAATAAAAATTTGTATTCTTATGTATTAACATCACCACAGTCAAAATTGGCACGCAAATCATGCTATTTCCCACCAAAATCTAATTGATCTTTCTTTTTTTAAAAAAAACACGTAAAAATCTTCGTTGCTTTGATATCAAGGAGTGATTCGCATGTCACCAATTTGGCTGTGGTGACACTAAAAGTATGCAAGACGTACCGGTAAAGTGTACTGATATTCAAGCGATGATTTAGTTCGCAGCTTTACTTACTTTTGGGCCGATTTCCTTCTGTTGTGATATCAAAATCACATGAATTGTAGCCCAAGCACAACCATAGATTGATAATACCACCAACATTCAGGTTAGCGAGAGTAAGGAAAAGCAACCGTGCAAACCCAAGGTCCTTACAACTGTTTTTTATTTTTTTTAAATTTTTTTTTTAACATTTATAAACCCCGTGCACCACCGAACGTATAACACGGGGGTAAACAACACAGACAGAAGAGAAAGGATTACAACACAAACATCCATGCCTTCTCCGGGATTCGAACCCAGTCCCTGCGGCACCGCAGTCAGCTTCACTGACCACTATACCGGATGGGCGGCTTACAACTGTTTAGTACCAAAATATGTACATGTGTTTTTGCATTGTTTACTCTAAAAATAATAAAGTTAATAAACATAGGGGAAGCAAAAATTTTACAGATAGAGCAAAAAAGTTTAAAGATGTAATCAGGCTTATAGTACAGCTAAGATTAATCAGCATAAAATTAAATAGAACATTTAATGGGAAGTAAATATCTTTAAAAGTGGCCACAACAATAAAAATAGTAGCTTTAATAGCCTTAGGCATTGCAAGATGGGTACTTTTTCTATTGCGCAATCAGCATGCATTATTACAAATCACAAAAGTTGATAAGAAAAAATTATAAACAAAAATTATACACAGATACATGAATTTAATACGGTGGCGAAACTTCAGTATTGTCCACTAACGTTGGCTGGCTAACAATCCATCTGATGCTGATATCCCGTCACAAAATTTTCGGCGCCAAAAGTTAAGCGAAGAACGAAATCCCATCGCCTTAACTATCAGTATACTTTAACGGTACATATTGCCCCACATTTTTTTAAAGTACCGAAAAGAATTAAATACGTTGTGAATCAAATACAATTCACATTTTAAAACATTGAAAATCTACTGTTATCAAAGTAGTGTTGCCAATCGGAAAAATGAAATTTAGAAAACACATTTTTTGACAACGATTTTTTCGAGAAATAAATGTAATTCCTACTCAAAGAGCTGAAAAAAGGAATAAATACAACCATAAATAAATATATTTACAGTAAAATGTGCTAAAATACCCTCCAAAACTGCTCAAAATATTAATTTTCACAATGTGAAGACTTGACAGAGCTGATGACGTCATATCTCCATTTAGCTGAAAAATCGCATAAAAATTGAATTTTAAAAAAATCTAAAGCAAATTTCGAAAAAAACTCTTCGAGGTTAATAGCATAACGACCTATAGCTTCTACATGCCAAGTTTCATACTTTTGGGCTGCTTAATTTGGCCGGAATAGGTGAAACACGCACACACACACACAAACTCTTTCTTTTATATATTAGTATAGATAACATATTAATAAACACATTTGTCAAAATTCTTTAATTTCAAACTTGTTCCAAATGTGTTATTTTTGAGAGAAAAAGCAGATTTATTTTTAAAACGTCCAAATAAAACTTAAAAGAAGAATATTTTTTATTTTTTCCGGGCTTGGGAGGAAAGGGACAGGGCTGAAAAATTTTATGAGACACTTTCTTTGAAAAACTGGCAATTACAATAAGCAAACGACAAAAGACCTGGCGAAAAACTAAATGCTTCTCTTTGTGAGAGAGAGAGAGTGAAAAAAGGGAAATAATGAAATGACGTTAAAGACATTTTCTTTCAAAAACTGTTGCCTTGGGGAAAAGATTATGTTTATTTTTTAAGTTTTTCCAGATTTAGTTTAATTCATTTATGTTTAAAAAACGTCCTGAAATTTATTTAACTGCCCGAAGCATTTTTTCCTCCTACTTTTTTTTCCAGAACTTCTCTCAAAAAGAAACTTTTTTCAACTACTTTTATTTTAGAACTTTTTTCTCTTTTTGTAAGTGACTCATTAGAACGAAATGGAAAATTGGAATGTTTTTCATTAAAACGGATCTGTTACTTTAAATCATTGCAAATATCCTTTCTCACTTTTTGTTGCCTTGGAAAAAAAGTTTATTTATTTTTTCATTTTTGTAGGAATTTTTTTTGGTTGCACTCATTATTTCTTATCTGTTAGGGCATTAGGAAGTAATATATGAATATTATTGCAATGTGTGTCCATTTTTTTTAATTAAAAGAATTTTTTAAGAAATGATACTTATACTTTTCCCAAAGCAAAATCTCTACGTGTATACTTAATGAATAATTGTAACAAGTCTGTTGTGGAACGTTTGGTTCCATAACGTTAAGGGGTATAGAAATTTGCGGCCAAAAATTCGAAGTACAATTTTTTTATTCCATTAGGCTTAGCTGCGCTCACATCAAAACATTGCAACTAGTCTGATGCCAAAATACGGACTGTTGCCAATCTGGTAAACTGAAGAAGTTTACAAAGAAACTGCTTACAGATTCACAAGTATAAATGTAGTAAGTTCATATAAAATACAAATGCATAAATACAAAAGTATGAAATTCATTTTTAAAATTAATTATTTTACGAATTATATGTTCTATTATTTTTTTACATTTCTGTTTATTAACTCATTTGGCTTGAGTGGTCATTAGTTGGCAACGAGTTGAACAATATTTGTCTCAACAAGTCTATTAGAGCTTAGAGTCTATTAGTCTACTTATGTCATCAAGGCAAAAGGGCTCAAGACTGTTGATAAGTGTCCAAAAGATTGATTTTATATTTGCCTTTTCAGACTGTTTGGTTGGATTGTCAAATCGGCCACTTATCCCGCCAAGTGTTTTCTCGCCAAATCGATAAGTGCGCCAAACCTGGCAACTCTTTTGATTTTTGTATCAAGGAGGGAGAAGTCGGATCATGTTGTGGTAGGGTTGCTACTCCAAGACACAACACGGAAAAACGCGACAAATTAGCAATTTTTCTAAATTTGGCGTACCAATGGCCGATTCTACAATTTCACCGATTGTTTTTTCTGATCAAACGTTCTCGAATGGAGGTTCGGGTTGTTTTTTCGACCACTCCAAGTGATGCAAACTACTAACAAGTAATCGGTGCTGGAGCCATTGCCTCTTGCTTCACTTGTGAACTTCAGGCGATATAATTGAGACTCTTGATCTATATAAAATTCTCCTTATTCTAGAACAGGTAAAGGTTTCATTTTTCGTGACTCAAAAGCAACCCTCCAGGCAATTCTAAATGGAGGTTCATGGATTACTGAAGAGATTTGCTCACTCCTGTTTAGATTACATGAGTTAAATAAAGTCTGTTTTCTCCAGTGGTTGGCTGCACATGTTGACATTACAGGCAATGAAAATGCGGATAAATTGGCGAAAGAGGCAAGAAATCACAATTATGACATCTTTGTCAATGTTACCTTATTAGACGCAAATGGTGTGTCTAATTTCAAATTGAGAGAGAAGTCAATTTCTGTAAAGCATAAAATCTGTAATATAAGTAGAGACTGCCTTATAACAAAGACAATTGCTAGACTAAGAACAGGTCATCACAGAGGAATGAAGATTGATAGGAATGGTAGAAGAACTTATAGGAATTGTCATAAGTGTTCAGATACAGAGCTAACACCTTCTCAAATTTTTGACTGTCCAGCTATTTTTGCTGCTCTACAAGAAATAGGAGTTCTGTTTTGGTCAACAAACAGTATGTGGAAAAAATTGAACAAATTGACAGAGCAGTCATCTGGGCCCATGGTACTGTCTGATTTAGTCTCGTCATGGTCATCCTCATCATCAGTAATGAAAAGAAATAATTTCTTCATGGTACATCCTTATGTTGGTTAAAGTTGAGATCTCGCTGATTGTTGAGGTTCCCGACGGATCCGAACGCAGTAGGGATTGAGAAGCCATTAAATCTGGTATGAAATGATAAATAGATCTTCACAATTATTCACTTTTATGAATTTAAGGCTATCTTCGGCTAATATTACAGAATAGGAGCCAAAGTAGGAATATTTTTTCAGATATAAAATTACTCAAACGTTAATATTATATTCTAGCTTCGCGCCATCCTGTAGAGAATTATTTATTTTGTCATATTAATCTCTTTTATCCGAAACTGAGACATTTTTTTCTTTTATAAAATTTATTTCGCATTTTTTCTCCTATACCGTAATGTTAAATGAGCAATCATTTTACATGTTAAAAGAAAAAACTAATTATTAATGAAATATTTTGAAATTTTAAAAACACTCCATTATAAACAAATGCATGAGTTACAATGTCACAATTTTTTTTATAAAAATTGAGGCATTTTTTCTGTTTGAAAATATGTTCCACGTTAAGTTCACGCTATCGTACGTACGGCAAAAACAGCCCTAAGTGTTAGAACTAAGCATGCGAAATTCAGACAAGGCATATAAATAATAAGAAATAACTTACTTATCTGATATGAGATGTAACTTCTGAAACTCGCCAATGATTGAATGATTGATTGTTTGAAACTCGCCAAAGAGAAATTCTACAATATGTTCTTACAGCTACCATAATTCAAGAACTCACTATTTATATGCTATTTAGTAATGACACTCATTTTTGGAGTGGAGTTGTTCTAGTTCAAAATGTCAATTTGGCTGGACTGAAAAAACCTGAGTTAAAGAGGATAGCCCACTGTTACCAAATGTTGTACCTTTGCTACTACATATGGTAGCCAAATGGTCATGGTCGCAAACTCGTGGCTATCGTTTTCGAATTGTGGGCACGAGTCGTACTATCACTAAAGCCCTCCCGTGTAAAGGGATTGGTACACTTTAAATGCATCGATGCTTGACTTTCTAAAATAGTCAGTTGAGGGAGAGTGGGGAGCCAGGACAGGTGTCGTCCTCGTCACTTGAAGGTGATTTAAAATTATGAGGATCGTCGCCTATAGCTCTCGCGTTGTTTTGAAGTGTGACGTTAAAAAAATTTAAAAATCGGAACATTTAAATTTTAGATACGTTTGTTATATCCAGATTTTGATTTCAGAAAAAAATATGTATCGGTTTCAAATTATTTGATTTATTTTTGAAGGAAAAATATCGTAGGAAATGCCTTTCGATAACTATTGAATTTATCTTTTTAATCCGACTTCCCCTATTTAAAAACGTTTTAATAAAAAATAGAAATGTTTTTTTTTTCCGACTCGAAACCCACTGAAAGACGTCAAGACTCACTTTCGAACATCTTTAGAATTCTTCCGGAAACATCAAAACGTTTTCTCAATTTTAGTTTTGAACCAGGCTATTTTTTTTTTTTTTAACTTCTACTGCGCTTGAAACCCTGAATGAGATTAATTTTTTTTAATTACTAGAAGAAAAGACGTCGTGGTTTGTCTTCCGCGTTAAGTAAAATAAAATAAAGTAAAATTTTTTCCGGTTTTTTTTTTTTTTTTTTTTTTTTTTTAAATTCTACTATGTATATCTTCTAAGTCGGATTTTGCGATTTTCCAATTTCTGTAAGTGAATTTATCTTCCCAATTTTTTTTCTCTACTTTTATTTCATAATATGCAATTAAAAAAAATCGTTTGTAATTCTCTTTGGGATACATTTTTTTTTCCATGCGGGAATGCTTGCCGAATGCTGCTTTCATTCCGGTTCTAAAAAAGAATTCGAAAAAAGAAATTAAAAGTCATTTTTTTTATTTATGTAATTACTTAAGATATTCGCTAGGGATGTAGTTGTAATGAAATGGAAAGTTTATTCAAATATGTTGAATTCGAATTCGTGTAGTGGCAGAGCTAAAAAAAAAACCTTAAAAAATTAGATTATTTTTGAATATATCGGGCAATCTTAATTTTTTGTATATTACTTACTTGATCTGTATAATTAAAGTCTATATATAAATAAATATATATAGAATTGTTTCATTTTAATAATTATTTTAATTAAGGGGACGTGGTACAATTTAAGCAAACATTTTTAATTTAATGATTTTCATAGTTTTTTTGGTTGCCTCCTATGTGTATGTATGATTTTATCAGATTTTGTGCTAAAAATTTCATAAGCAACTAGACATTTAATTTTTTAAGGAAAAAACTTAAAATTTTTTAAGTGATTTTAAAATGCTTTTTCATACAAAAATTTACGTACACGCATAAAGTTTGATTGACAAGTACGTCAAACTATGTGTAACAAAAGATGGTATGAGTTTTGCGATAACATGATTGGTATTCGTACAATACTTCTTTTTATGAATGCTTATTGAAAATTCATTAAAAAATGTATAAATTCTGAGTTTAGTTATTTTAAAAAAAATAAATATTGCTTTGATTCAGAAATGCATACCGACTTTTGTTGCATGTTCTATTAGCAATAGGTAAAAAAAAAAAAAAAAAAAAAAAAATTCAAAGCACAATAGAAAAAAAGCCTTAGCCTTTTAAATGAAGACAAATAAGTTATTTTATCTTTCTGAGATAAGTAAGTTTAAAAGTTTTAATTTTCCATAGGGATGTGAATAAAAACGAACGTAAAATCTATCATAATTATGCGTCTTAAGAGCTTTCAAATTTTGTGAGTTTGTAGAAAAATATATAAAGAATAATTTATGCTAAAAAGTTATTTTTGATTTTTTTTTTGACCGATTTTTGTTTGTTGATCTTAAAGATGGAAAAAGGCTGAAAATTTGAAATACATGGCGATTTTTGAATCTTTCTGTACCCCGCCCCAAACTTTGCTTTTATTCATATATATTATCATACCTTCTATATATACCATATTAAAAACAAACTTATATATTTTATTACGTGTTATGAATTAAGTTCTATCTCTTACAATCTTGCTACAAAAAGGAATTAGCTGCACTGCTCAAGCAGAAAGGCATTCACACCAGCTTTCGAATTTGGCCAAAAACCAAGTAATTGTCAAATTCAGCAATACTCAACCTGCGGGCTGTATATGGCCCACCGGACCTTTCTGTGTGGCCCAGTCATGGTCAATTGCACTAATAAATTCAATTATTTAAGAACAATGCGTTAAAAATTTATCAAGAAATTCTATCAGTCGAGGAATCCAATTTGTAAATTTTGCTATCGATGTCGTGTTGGTACAAATTACGAAATAATTCTCTTTTTGTAATAGCAACGGTTATTGATAACGCACAACAGTGGAGTAGTGACCATTTTATGGATGAAACTAATTTTTAATTAACCCTCATGTCTTTCAAGCGAAAAATACGAAGGTTGATCAGAAAAAAAGGTTACAAGTCGAATAAAGAAATCTTTATTATCAATAGACAGAAAATACAAAAAGGAATTAAGAGATATACGTGCCTGTCACATTTCAACATAATCACCAGGTCTATTTAGGTATTTATCAGAACGCAGAACCAACTTGTTTAACCCGTCTTGGTAGAAATCAGGTCCCTGTTCATTGAGCCAGGTCTCGTCGGATATTTTCACAGCACTGCTTTGGAATATCGCAGCACATATATTGCTTGTACCACAGCCCAGTCCCAGCTCTGACGAGATTTCACTCAGTTACCCGTCAATCATTTTGAATCATTTCCTCCATTCGTGCCGTGTTGATATTTGTCGTAGAAGAACTTGGCCGGCTGCTCCCTGCCATATTGCGGTTTTCGACATTCTGTCTGTGTCTGATTGAAAAGAGAGGCATGCTGTCTGCTCATTGTTTCTTCATCATAAACTTCCACGATTTGATTGTGAATGACAGATGCGGACACATTCTTTGCCCATAAAAATCGAACCAGGGTTCGCACTTCCAAATGAGACCCTTTTTCTAAGCTCTTGCCATTTAAATCGTCCTGAACCGTCTGGGAACTTTCACTACCTACCCGCAAACCAGCTGTATGACAAGTAGCACCAATAACAAAATGTCTCCACAATATGTAGTTTTCAAAGGCTGTGGCCTTGTTTGGTATCTTGACTCTTTCGTAAAGAAAAAGAAGTATGCATCAACCAACTTGTTTGATTTGTCGTGAAAATGATATATTAAAAAAATATATAATTTTGCTTGTCATTATACCATTCTGCACAAATCTTTCAATCGCTCTTTTTCTTAAGAATCACTTTCAAGACTAGATAAATTGGCTTCCTTAAAAAATATTTGATACAGTAACATGAAGGGCTCATAGTCCTCCCGTCTGCGTGGTGTGGAAATTACAAGGTGAAAACTCAGTTGTCGTCCTTGCCACTTGATCTTGACTCAAAAAGACGAGGTCCCTCGCCAATAGCCTTAAGTGTCTTATTTAAGTGGGATGTTAACCCCTTGCGTACTAGACTGCGCTTTCTACTATCCCCTGAAATCTGGAATTTCTGGGGATACTGACTTTGACGTTACGAGGTACATCTTATTTTTCTATTTGACTCTAAGGCGTATGTTCGTCCGTGTTTCATTTCGCTTTCTAAAGTATGTATAACTATTTTTGTTGTTTATTTTTAATTTTTCTTGCCGATATTTCATTGTTCTTGGATTTCAACGAAAGTGATACTGAACGAGAATATTTGCCTGAAACCGATACAGTCTCTCAGGCAGATACTCTGATACGTATTTATTTCTTTGTGATGAAGAAATGAAACAAAAATGACAATGCACTTTAGGAATGCATGTGGAAAAACTTTTTGTTCCAAGGAACATTTCACAGAGATTTGTAATTTTAACTCTAATTTTCCTGTTGTTTTCAAATTTTTGTAACCAAGACATTTTGTAACTTTTGTAATTCTATACAATCCGAATACAGTAGAATGTCGTTTATCCGAACGTTTATTATCCGGAGCGTCAAATATCCGAACCAAAGTCCGGATCTGTTTTCGAACAGTGCATTGCTCAACATTTTTTTCCTGAGAGGCCAAAAGTGACGGGAAAACTCAAGGTGAGGGGTATTTGGGGAATTTCAGCTGTGTGATTTGGTAAAGATCTGCGCGGAATATTAGGCCAGTTTGTGAGGTGGTGTATACGTGCTCTTTTGGTGAGTTTTGTTGATGTAGAAACCTGGATAGGATGCGATGCAGAAGATTGTGGATTTCAAATGCTAAATGATGACGAGATTGTGACTTCCGTGCAAGAAGAATCCTACCCTGTCGACGATGAAACGAATGAAGACGAGGACAACAACGAAAGTAGCAAATGCTGACGCGTTTCCGCATTAGAGACAGCTATGGAGTGGTACGAACAACAACCAGAGTGCTGTTCTACTCAACTACAGCTGCTGAAGAGAATCAGAGACCTTGTGACGGTTGCTTACGCGTTTCACTAACCTTCTCACGCCTTCTTTAAATGTTTTATTTATTTCAACCAATCTCCTCCGAGAGCCAAAAGTGTGACTTATGCAAACGAGATATTTTCGGGTTTAGCGAGTTCGAAAAAGATATAAAAGGGAGAAATGAAATGAAGAGAATAAGGATGATTTTGAGAGAGTAGTTTATCTAGTGGAAATATATTCGTCGGGAGAAGACTATTGAAAAGTATTCATTAATTCGGTTCGGGACGGAACTGAAAGATAGCTGAGATTAAAGCCGCTCCTTAAAGCAATCCAGACATAGAAGAAACCTGCCTTAAGAAAAGGTATCAGGTCAGTTGTTTTCATAAATTAAATATAAATGTGTAGCTTGATTGTATGCGTCGTCCTCCGTGAATTCAGTTAGGATTCCGTCGTTCATAATCAGATTCTTCTCGCACTCCACTGTATTTTATTGATCTTAAAGTTTGAATAGTATTTGTGTAATCTCTCAAATAAGAAAGGTCAATAAATAAGATTGATTTATTAATTTAGTTGTAATTAATTATGGAACCAACATATTCAGATTTAGATAATACGCGAAGGGGAGTTAATAATCATAGGGGTAGCGATAGGCTACGACAACCTTGCATTGAAAAAACGTAGGTGTACAATGGTACAGCGAAAAATACATGATTATTTTCCACAATCAAAGGTATAATTGCAACATTTTGCACTTATTTTGCTTTCTCTTCAAGCACGTTTCCCGCATGTGATGATTTTCAATATTTGTATAGTGTCCAGCATCACATACTGCATGGATCGCATTCGGTTTTCGGTTATCCGAACAATCGCGTATCCGAACGGTGTCCGGTCCCAATTGATTCGGATAAACGACGTTCTACTGTATAAGAAAATCTACTTCATAATGTGTCCTGTGCTGGTTACAGCGGTTATACTTCTAAATAAGTCATGTATCCACATGAGGTTACAATGGGATTTTTCCCTATTCATAGCATGTATCTACTCAAGGGGGGAATAAATACTCTCATTCGCTCACCCTTCAGCACAACATACAATCGTTACTAAACTAGTCTGGAACATCGAATGCCACGAACTTAGTTTGAAATTTTAACTGTAGAAGTAAATGGGGACTGTAGTTCCTGTTAACAAAACGAACCAGAACATTTTTAAAACTTTTAAAATACTTTCTCACTTGGGAAAGAGAGAGAGAGAGAAACACGATTTCATTCAAACTTTAAAATTGCTCCTCAAAAGAACACCATACTTCTTCCCGCACGACATTTTCTATTAACTTCATAACTTCCCACCACACTTTTCTTGGAGAGAGAGGAAAGAAAAAAAAAGTCAAAACTTGTTAAAACTCAGTTGCTTTCCGAAAATGAGATAGAAGGTAAGTCCGCGGCATCACCGTGGCAAAAATGAAACATAGTTACTTTCTCTCTCTGGTGGTTGGGGGGAGGGGGTACTTCAAAAGTTTTGAGTGTGGGGTTCTCCCGGAGAGATAAATCTTTTGTCACATATGTTTGTCGTACCCATTCTGGAAAGATTTATCGACTGCGGCTCGGACTGTGACGGAATTTGAGTTACGTTTGTGGAAGGAATTCGTAAGTGGTTTGCGTCACGTGATAGAATTTGCTGTAGGTAATCTCTCGGAATTCAAACATTGTTATACCGTTGGTTAAATCTAGATCTTAATGTCAAGGGTTTTGGAGTTATATAGATCAGAGCTTCGCAAACGTTTTAGTGTACCCCTTTCACTTGAGCAATAATTTAGCGACCCCTGCTTGGATTGCTTGAAATCTTTGACATTGTACTCTCGTTAAACAGAATGCAGAAAACACAAGGTTAAAAAAATCTTTTAATGAATTTGTACAATCGAATTATTTTAATTTATTTTGTAGTGTGGGTACAGATTTGAATTTAAATAGAATTTTCGTACTGTAAAATGAAAAACTGATCTAATGATTTTAATGACATGTATGAATAGTTTAGAATAGATCATTAAGAATAGAATTTCGAGAGAATAAGAATTTTAACCTTGAGAATTCCACAAGGAAAAAGTTTCAACGTACCTCGCTTTATTTCACGATTCGATTAATTCACGCTGTTCTAGAACATTGGCCTTTTAAACGTTCTAACCATGCAAAAAGTTACTGAGGCTTTTATTAAGATGATCTCGCTGTGAAAGAGTTCGTAAGTAACTGTGGAAATATGGTTCACACAGTTATTATTAATACATATGTGTTGGAAATGCATTATTTTTTGTGACTGATGTCGCATTATAAAACCTCACAAAGACTTTCCAAATTACCACAAAACGCCATGGAAGGATTTAGAAAACTTCTAAATATTTAATGTACATTAGACACCTACACAGCGGGTCTTCAGTGGCACTAGGTTCCAACTCATAACACGCCATCCACGAGTTCGTGACCGTGGACGCGTGTCTCAAATGGACTGAAGATTTTTGTTGTTGTTCCTTATGCATGCACATTGATTTCCCATAGCGAATCCCGTAAAATTAAGAAACCTTCAATAAATGTTTTATGCTTCACTAAAATGTTTTTAACCAAAGCACTTATTTCTCGAAAATTCCGTCTAGTGACTTGACACTACACCTAACTTTCCGCAAAATCTTACTCCAACTGCACATGAGGATTCCATCCGTTCTCTGTTTATTTAACAGCGAGAAGAAACCGAAAGATCTCTCAACTCCTTCCATCAATCCAATTAGAAGCAGCATGGGCCCGGGGCGACCTTCTGATTGCATTAGGGCCGCCCCGGGGCTTTTGGTTTTCGCGAGGCTGCCAAACAAGGGCTGTGAAAAATGGACCAAATTAGATAAACATAACAGTGGCAAGGGATGAGCCAGAGGTGTTGTTCTCGTGAAGGAGATGCTTTAATTTTTGTTCTTGAGGGGGGAAGGGGTGTTCTGAAGGGAGCTTGTTGATGTCATATTTCAAATATGGAATTTCTCATTAGTGGCCGTTGTTGTTATTAACAGACGAGGATTGTGTTGCCATTAGATTTTGAGATGTTATTAAAAGTTTCATTTATGTGTGAGTGGAATGTTATTATAGCGAAAGATTGGTTTTTTTAATTTAAAAAAAAAAGGAATAGGGTTCGCACCAAGGTTGAGACGGAAAAGAATGAATTAATTCTCTAAGACGGGCTTTAGTAATTTGGTATTTATTTGGCGCTGTTATGAAATGGGGAGAAAGAGCCATTTTAAATAGATGAAGAATTTATTTGGTTTTGAATTGAGGCTGAGGCTATTTTAGAGCCCTTAATGATTTGGCGGAAGCTGTTGGGGAATCTTGACAGGGGTGTTTATTTGAACCACAGCTACTCCGTGCATGTCTTAGATGACTGGAATGGAAAGGAATCACTTTTCGGGCCAGTTATTTACTGCTTTTATTCCTGTCCTTCGTTGTTTTCGACTTGCTGAAGGAGAAGTCGCTGCATTCCTCCTTCCTAGAGAAGAATTCAATTTTGCTGCTGGTGGACTTTTTGAGCGATACTTAGAGAAAGTGGTTATTCCAACCGCTACTGCTGTTGATATACATCTCCAGTATGTTTTAAGTGTCGTTAGAACGTTTAGTTAACATTGTGGAAGATTCTGATTCTTGCAGAGAGCATGTTTGATTGCGATAATCAAATGTAGTCAGGGTCATGAACTCCGGTCCGACTTTATTTTGTCAAGTTTAGGGTTCCACTAAAGTTTCGCCGTGTAGATAAACTGATTCAATCTAAATGTCTCAAGGCTCAAAGACCTCATTGTGATTTAGAGTGTTGGGGACCACTTCAGGTCACTTGCCGTTATCACTTGACCGCAGTTCAAAACTACGAAGTTCATCGTCAATATCCTTTTTGTTGTTTCAGAGTGTGACGTAAAGAAGAAGTCATAACAAAACTCCTGTAACTAAATTTACCACCAGATGGCGCGCTCTGATACAACACAATAAAGCAGAAGACTGAAAATAGTGTAGATCGGTCTACGAAGGATTGATGGAACGATGGGAGAGTTATGAATTGTTGCAACGCACAATGGCACTACTCACTTTACTCAGTATTTACTTATCAGTAATTATAAATTTTGGTTATTTATATTGTAGGATAATAATTTTGTGTTTAAAATGAGCTAACCAAAATGCAGTATTTTTCCCGATTCCCCCCCCCCCCCAGAAAATTCAATCGTTTTCTGTTAAAATTTGAAATATTTTTTTAAAAAAATATTTTCCCCTTATCTTTATACCATAGGACATCTTGCGTAGGTATAAATTCTAATTAATAGTTTTTTTCTTCTCCGTACCACGATCCACTGTTGTAAATTATGGACCAGGTGGTCTGAGTGGGTGGAGTGTAGTTGACACCGCGCTCAGACCCCACGTTGTCTATCTCGACAGAAACCATATGTAACGGACAGTAGCGCACACAAAATTTTTTCAAGGGGGGAGTCCATGGTCGAAAGTTCCCCAGACTCGTATCGTACCTCAAGACAACACCTATTGATTCGTCTGATTTTGTTAACAAAATATAGTAAAAAATAAATTATTGAATTAATAATTAGAATTAATTTATAAAATAAATTGTTAATTACAAGTATTTAATTAAATTTTACGTTATATATAAATAGGATTATCATCAATCGAAAAAAACTCATGGGCTTTAGGGGATGTCCAGACACCCACTACCCCCTCCCTCCTTGTGTGCGCCACTGCTAATGGATTCTGCCTCAGATCCATTAGCAGTAGCACTGCTAATGGAATCTTGAACTGGGCTTCGGCATAACGAAATGTGCTGTTGTTTACTCGTATATTTTAAGTCTTAATATTGTTCTTGGCTTCGGCGTACCAGGTGCCGTTGTTTACTAGGGTTTTTATTTCGAATTTTCAAATTTATCCTCTCTAATATTTTCAGTCTAATATTTTAATTTTTGCAATTTAATTTGTTAAACCTTATTAAGTTTTTGTTTATGTTTAATGTTACCAATAAATCCAGGAAGAAGACGAATCCTAAGACTCCAGAATTATTATTTTATAACACCGCACACACGCAGTATTTATTTTATCCACCCTAAAGTACAATAAGAGTTGCATAACTTTTAAGCCTACATTTTTTTACAAACGGACAAAAATACACTTCACAATTTATTCCCAACATAAATCTTTTTCTATTAAATACTCTAAATATTCTTGAAACCACAAAAAGCAACCTTGATGCTTAAACAAACAAAGCTTCGATGACCCGGGGGGGGGCGACGGGAAGAGACCCCTCTCCCTCCAAGACATTGACGAATGAGACTCAACGATGCGAGTGGAGCACGTTCAAGTCAAACGTCAGATAAGGTTGAGCAGCGACCGAACCGTTGACAGGGTGGAAAGCGATGCCCAATGCGATACGTTATCGGATGTCATCTCTGGTATAAGCCCCCATGAAATCAATCTGCAGGGCTGGGATGGACAGGGAGTTACTGAAACAGAGATGAAAACATGAGATATGGTAGGTATGTATGTCTCTAAGGTCCCATGCATGGGACAGGTGTAAGGTCGTGTTTGGATGCAAGGTGAAAAAGTCGAAAAGCTGATTGAAATCAAATGGAAAAGGCTAATTTTTTTCTTGGTTTTGCCTCAAAAACTTTCTACGTGACAAGGAATACGAGGCATATTGGCTGAAGTTGTTTTTTTGACTAAAAAATTTTAGATTACGTTGCACTCTGAAGCTACATGAGGTTTGTTGGTGATGGGCTTCGTCATTTTACAGCTCAACCAAGTTACGAGGACGTTACCCGAGATGGCACTCTCCTTTTCTGTACTTTCACATCACGCTGAAGAGAGAACTTTGAGCCTATCTAGATTTAACGCGCATAAGCCCCTCCACTTATGTTACAGTAGAACGTCTTTTATCCGAATCAATTGGGACCGGGCACCGTTCAGATGCGCGATTGTTCGGATAACCGAAAACCGAATGTGATCTATGCAGTATATGAAACTGGACACTATACGAATATTGAAAATTATCATAGGAGGGGGAAAACTTACTTGAAGAAAAAGCAAAATCGGTGCAAAATGTTAACATTTTACCTTTATTGTGAAAAATATTGTATGTCTAATGTCTGTATGTCTTTTTTCGCTGTACCATTGTACACCTTCGTGTTTTCACTGCAAGGACCCTGATTCTCTTGAGCAGCAGTAGTTGAGTAGTACAACACTCTCATGGCTGTTCGTACCACTCCATAGCTGTCTCTAATGCAGAAACGCGTCAGCATTTACTACTTTCGTTGTTGTCCTCGTCTTCATCCATTTCATCGTCGACAGGGTCGGATTTTCTTGCACGGAAGTCACAATCTCGTTATCATTTAGAATCCATTGTCTTCTGCATCCAGGTTTCTACATCAACAAAACTCAACAAAAGAGCACATATACACCCCCTCACTTGGAAACAAACTCACCTAATATTCCGCGCAGATGTTTACCAAATCACACAACTGAAATTCCCCAAATTTGCCTCACTTTTTGTTTTCCTGTCACTTTTTGGCCTCACGCGAAACAATATTGAGCGTTGCACTGTTCGAAAACATATCCGGACTTTGGTTTGGATATTGAACGCTCCGGATAATAAACGTTCGGATAAACGACGTTCTACTGTAGTTACTTGAGAACGGAGATAAATAATAAAAATGATCTGGTCCCAGAAATTCACAAAAGAATCATTGCTGCGAATAGATTTTGTCAAATTGTAAGAGCTAAATTGCCTCTTTACAAAAGTCTCATAAGATCTTTTCTGAGTTAGACAACAGAGACTTGGGCATTGACTTTAAGTGATGAAGGACTTTTGGTAATTTTGGAGAGAAAGATCTTGCGTTGCATTCTTGGTGGGATCGATGAGAAGAGATCACGGAGAAGATCTAATTTAGAATGTAAAGTTTACAAACAACCTGATATTATAAAATTCTTCAAATTATCGATTCTTAAATGGTCTGTTCATATGGCTAGAATGAATGAAGAACGTTGCTGCAAGAAATATTTCTGGCAAAACCCATGGGACTCGGATCTCGCGGCAGATCCCCGCTAAGATGGATTGATTCTGGGGGAAAAGATCTTATTATTCTAAAGGTCAAAAACTGGAAAACAGTTTCTAAAAGTAGAGATGTCTGGAGAAGGCCACTGGACTGTTCAGCCATTGAAGAAGCCGCCCCTCTCATGTCCAGTTTTCAGTGGCACTAAAGCTCGAACTCTTGACACGCCGGCCACGAGTCTGTGATTATGACCACTACGCTACCGCGGCTTCTTAAAAACAAAAAAAGCCAACGCCTAAATAAGATATAGTATTTCGTGTACTGAATTTTGTTTGTTAAAATAGTGGAATATTTAAGCAAAAAATGTAATTCAACTTTAGTTACTTCAGCAAAATAAACTATGGCGCAAATTTCTTAAAATCTTAACCAATTTGTGATAGCGGTCTATTCCTGCTTGACTCTGAACCTACCTGTAAACCCGGCTATGTGTGTGGGACTAACTGAATGATCAACAGACATGATTTCAATTTAATTAATTCATTGTTACTAAAATATCAATCAGACACAATACCAATCTAATTAAAGTAGGTGATTAAATAGTAGAGTGTGGAAGTGAGATTCTATAACTCGGGGATACTACTACGGACCCTCAACTGAATCTAAGACAGCTTAAATACGCTCAAATATAACTATGTCGCACACTAATAAGCTAACTTCTAATTAATCAAGCTCACAATACCTGTACTTTTTATGCATCGGATCCTACACTTTAAACTTGCAGGTGATCTTTATCGGTCTTGATCAATGTCGTTGGATCCACGCTCTGTAATATTTTTCCTGGACAACTCCAAGACCTCTTACTAATTCCACTATCTTTCAATCTTCAACTAACAAACTATCTCGCAGGCTCCATGCTAACTCCTACTTGCCAACTCCAACGTGCCAACCCACAAACTCGCGAAAACAGAATTTATATAATATACTTCATTTACATAATCACGCTTTCTTGTTTCGGCGAAAGTTGGTTGAATTAATTATTTTTCCCCAGGAACAGTCCCCAAGGTGTTAGTATAGTCGCGGATGGAACTGTCACAAATTTACTGGTCGACCGTCTGATACATAAGATCCAGAGAAATACGATATAAAAATATGTTATGTCTTTTCCTGCAACATGTTTAACTCAAATGACTGCCGTAAAATCCCGAGGAAAAAACAATTTGCTGAAAAATACTTTTCAATATAGTCCTTTATAAATGAATTCTGAATTAATTTTCTTTTCTTTTTTTTTATCGTATCTATCGCCAGACAAGACAACCAATCTACATTTACGGCTGCATTTTTCCACGGGTGTCATCTGCTTTACATCAGTTTCAGCGGTTTCTGCATGTCGCCGGAATTCCACGGTCTTTTTTTTTTTTTTATCTTCCTATTTATTTATGCTCTTCATTTTGTGTTATCTCGCTGGCCATTCTCTCGCGTACCTCAAATTCTGACAGTTAGACAAGGCGCGAGCGAAAAGGAGATGTAATTAAATTCTTTTGTTTGGTTCCGTCACTGCGTAGTCGCGAGCCCCATCTGGTGGACGAGGAAGAAACATTTTTTTTAAAAAAAAAAATGTTATTTTTCAAATCCTCGTTCGCAGAATTGTTTTTCCAGTAAAAATTTTGTTCTTATTTTGTGGGAAAACTGAATGTGATAAAATGTTTTTAATCCAAGCTAAAATCATTGTTTTAACGGCTACTAAATTGTCGTACTTGTGTTTTTTCAAATTAAATTACATGTATCTTTGCCCTTATAAAGATTTATTTTTGAACGTTGACTCCACTGGTTAGTCAATATATGTAATTGCGGCAGTGGTGTAACGGATAATGTTAGGGCCCCCATTTAAAGTCAGGTTTTGGGGCCCCAAGCCGGATCTTACAAAGGATAGGTACTTGATGTCAGGCAGACTTTGGGCCCCTTAGAATCCTGGCCTCCCCCCCCCCTTTGATGCGGGGGTTACTAAGGTGTACGTTACGCCACTGGATTGCGTTACCTCAGTGATTACGGTCGTGAACTCGTGGCCAGCATTGTTTCTGTCGGGTTTAAGTATTGATGCCACTGAAGGCCCTCCGTGTGGAGAGGCTGGCACACGTTAAATCTGTCGTCAGTTTGTCAAAATCACTTTTTTGGCGTGTTGGGGAAGTTTGGAAGGGGAGGTGCTTGCTCTGATGTTGCTCTCTTTACTTGATCGTAGTTTAAAATTAGGATGGTTGTCCCCTATAGACCTATTCCGTGACATTATATTGACCTTGGCATGGGTGTTTTATTTGACCCCCCCGGTAAGCAGCCGTGCTGTGCACGCGTTAGACGACTGGGACGAAAAGAAATCCCTTGATGGGTCAGTCGCCTACCACTTTTATTCTTGTCCTGTGTTGATTGCGAGTTTGCGATGGAAGGAACCGTTGCATATCCCGATCCTATGTAGGAAAGTCTTTTTGCTGTTGATGGACATAATAAATGCATTGAGAATGTTATTTTATGATCATTACTTTCCTGGAGGATTGAGCACCGTCGTTGTGAACTTTTTCCATTGACGTTGTGGGTAATCTCTTGTTGGGATGGCGAGTCTGGTTTAGGAGGACAGATTTTAAAGACCGTGAAAGACAAACGGTTGAACCTGTGGTAGCGGGCAATTGGCAGCGGTATTACGATAACACCTTCCCTCCTCTCATTCTTCACTTAGTATGACGCACCTGTGATTCGACAAGCCTCCCTTCTCTCCCAATATTGTTCCATGGGATATCTTGATTTTCTTGGCGTTAAATATGTCCCTGAAAGAGACCAGATTTCAATCCAGAGATGACTTGCAAAATGTGACTATAAAAAAAGACTTCCCAGTGCTGCTTGCGGCAATGGTAAAGTCGTTTGTAAAAGTGTCTAACTGAAGGATTGGAAGAGATTTTTAAGATAAACGTGTGTGTATGCTCTTGCTTCATCGATGAATGTAGGATATCGTTTAGCTTATTTCGTATTCTTTTGTGGAATTTACACCTGACTACAAATATCGATTTGCAAAGCTCACCAGCAAACCCTCGTGTCCCCTTTCTATCTTATAGTCAGCAGTAACAATGTACCACTGTATCGAATAATAAAGCCTGGGATACAAACCAACCCTATACCAGCAGAATACAAACCCAGAGCGAGAATTTCTCATGAAAAATGTTTACCACTCTCTAGACACAAAACGGGGAAAAGAAAACAACCACAAAAAAATTGATAAAGCCGTGACGAGATATACGAGGGTAAGAACACACCCTGCATATAAATACGGAACATTTCGGTCCTTGTAAAAACGCCACGTTATATGCATTTGCATCTAATATTTTCGCACAACACTCCCGACTGTGAGGAGAAAAAAAAGTGTATACATACACGATGCAGAAGGATTTCAAATGGAAAAAAAATATGGGGGTGAATAAGAATAGTTTTCAGACGATAAAAATGAGAAGGGGGAGGGGGATGTTAAGCATCTGGCAAGCGAAACGCGCTGAGAAAAAGAGAACCTTTTGTTTTATTCATACCCGAAGCTCTATATTTTTCTGCCGCGATTTCTTTTTAAATTTCCACTTAACAGCCAAAGCAACATAAATTTATTCAGTTATTATTATTATTATTCCATATGGGTACGTGAGAGGGAGGATTTTCCATGTCGCCCCCCCCCTCCTTTTTTTTGATGCCGCCGTTTGGAATAACCCCTTTTTAGAGCGATTCGAATGGACATACGGTGGTTTTGGTGATGATTTAAGGGGATTGTTAGTATTGTTCGACGACTATTTGGAAAAGATAGAAATATTAGTCGAACACAATTGTTTCTTTTTCTTAAAAGAAGAGTTTAATATGGCTGTGGTGACCTCTCGCGTTACTCCTAACATCCGAACCCTCTTATCTACCTGTAAACCCAGCTAGAGGTGTAGGAGGAATAAAATAATTCACAGACATTATTTCCAATCTAAGTAATTTATTAATTCTTGTTAACAATTACCAAACAGACAAAATACAATTCTAATTAACGTACATGAACTATGGTAGAGTGCAGAGGTGAGATACTCTAATACGGGGATACTATTACAGACCCTCAACTGAATCTAAGACAGCTTAAATGCGCTCAATTACAACTACGTCGCACACTAATAAATAGCTTCTACTTAATTAAGAACACAGTACCTGAGCCTTTAATGTAGCGGATCCTACACTGTAACATGCTGGCACTATCTTTGGCTTGTTCAATGTTGTAGGTTCCACGCTCTGTAATCCTTTTACTAATTCTCGAACCAAGTTCACTCCTACTTGCACACATCTAATGTATCAACTTCAGCTTGTCAACATATCACTTGCTCCCTTCACTTCACTTGACTTAACCTCTTCACTTTTTGACAACTCGCGAAAACCGAATTTATATAATATTCCTCATTTACCTAAATCACGTTTGGTTTCTCGATGAAAGTTGGTTGAAATAAATATTTTGTTTTAAAGAGAAAAGAAGATATTAGTAGAACCGCTTATGGATCCGTCACATGGTTTTGGAAGTTATTCAGTTTCTTTGCATCTCCTATGTGTGTGCTGGACGAGTTCGAATTAACATGTTCATAACTGTTTGTAACAAATAAGCTCTGCTTTGAGTGAGAGTTATATTTATGTCGTACTATATAAAACTGCGTGAAGGCAATTGACGATAGCTCGCAATTTTGAACCATGGTTAAGTGACCAGCAGATGCCTGAGCTGTCATTCCCTCTCCTAACTTCCACACCATACGAACGGGAGGACGCTTGAACCTCGACAGATTTTACGTGCATCAGCCTCCTCTGTATGGCAGGTCTACAGCGGTACCAGGTTCGAAACCGTGGCATGCCTGCCGCGAGTCCGTGACCTTGACCACTTGGCTATAGCGGGCACCTCTTGTTTTTTAAATCAGTTCCTCTGGAACCGCTTCCCCTTAAAACCCCTCTTGGAGGGGTTTAGTTACAGAAGAAAAGTATTTAAAAAGCTCCAAATTTTGAAATATATGGTTGTATTCATAAATTGGTTGTTAAACAACATTATTCTGCGAAGGATGTTGGTGATGACCTCGTAATTTTTACCCTTGGTCAAGTTGTAACGGGTTTATTCGCGAGCCTCCTACTAATTAATTCTTTTGGGGAAAATCTATTTCATTAAATATTGTTCTATTGCAAACATGCTTCCGAAGAAGAAGATGCGGTTTATGTAAATCAGGGTTTATATATAAGAATTGAATTTTAGGTTCGAGAGAGAGAGAGGTTAAGAGCTAGGCGATAGAAGTTAGTGATTAACGTAAAGTAGTAGAAAGCTAGTCGAGAGTGACTCGTTGATTAACTACTTAATATTTAAGATTGACAATTGACGGTTTAGTTAATAAAATATATTTGAATTAAATTAGTATCGACTGGAAGTCGAATAGCAGAGAAGGAATTATGAATATTTAGAACATAACGAACCAAAACGTTCCAAAAACTAGTGATTTATTCATAATTAAATATTAAATATCTCGTCAATCACGCTTTTGCTCCAGTACTTATTTATAGGTGCATTTCCTACCCTGGGTCATTTGAATTGGATAGATATCAAGATTATATTTTTGATTATGGATGGTTTTTTCATTCTAATTTACAAACAGTGATGGATGTGAGAGGACGTCCGTCACAAATTGACGAGGACGACACCTGAGCGCAACAGATTAAACGTGCATCAACCTCTCTATGTAGTAAATTTTAAATTACACCAGGACTTCAACCCACGAATTCATAGCCATAACCTCTAGGCCAGTGGTCCCCAACCCCTGGTCTGTGGATCAAATAGTACCGTGCCAAGGAGCATTAAGTTATCTTCATTTTATTTAGTGTGGTGTATTTCTTTCGGGAATGCGCCACTTTTTATGAATATCTCTTTATATTCCTTTAGGCTCATTTTTTTGGTGTGATTGTATTTTATACTGAAGGCTTGTTTAAATAGAATTAAATTAAAATTACAGTCGACTAATAGATGATTCAAACCTTCGATAATACGAACCTCTCGATAATTCGAAGTAGATGCTCAGTCCCTAGAAAAACTTGATATTTCGAACTAAAACAATACATTTTGGTACACTCAATAATTCGAAGTAAAATCTGTGGCTGGCCAGACTACAACACGCGATAATTCGAAGTTATCTCACGAAACTCTCGACAGTTCGAACACTCACTATCATGTGCAGTCCTGTAATAAACAGGTTGGAGCTTACAAGGTTTGCGTTGTGTTGGTTGGTCCGCTATTATGAAGAAAAGATGTGTAGGATTGTGTATGGATGTATGAATGTATTCTTTTAATACAGGGCATTTAACTTCCGTAAAATATTTATACTGTTTTATTTGTACTTTTTAAAAATGCTTTAAAATAATTTTATACATATGTACACAATTGTTGTTTTATTACATAGTTTCAAATTTAAATGTGTTAGAAAAAAAATTTCTCTTAGTGTACTTTGGGAATTTTTTTCTCTACCTCTTGATAATTTGAAGTCTTTCACTGGTCCCTCCAACTTCGAATTATCGAGAGTCGACTGTATTAAATCAAAACAATCTTAAATATAAACAATCAACGTCTCCTTCCCTCCCCCCTCAACGGGCCGTGGTAAAATTATTCACTGTTGACCGGTCCGTGGCAGTAAAAAGGTTGAGGATCGCTACTTTAGGCAATCGCGGCCACTTTCATCAACAACCTGCTGATCTTCAGTATTTTTTGCGCCCTCTTTATAAGTATATATCGCAATTTGAATACAGATTTTATGGTAAAATTCTTTTTTTCCTGCTGAGGAGAGGAAAAACTGAACAGATGAATTCTAAAGATTTTATGTATGCTAAAAACATGTTTTTACAACACGTTATAGTAAATTTTTATTTGTTCTAAAGCTTTAAGAGATTGTGTATTTCGGTTTAAAATTTTCTGGTTCATTTACAATTGATTTATTACCTCTTGATATCGGTTTCCCATCTATTCCGAATTCAAAAACTGAAAGAATGACTGTATTTCATACCGAAGAGAAATATTTCATTCGTTTTATTAATGGAGGAGATAAAAGTATGATAACATCTTCCGAAGATTTGATCTATGTTTTATTCTATTATGATGTATGGGTGAGGCAATAACATATTTCAAAAGATTTTTCAAAATGGAAAACAGTGCAAATGATATGTGAAAGTTTTCCGAGCCGTATCTTTAATATTTCTTAAAAAGCGCGAGGCTCCTTCAGGAAAATAATATTCCTTCGCTATTTTCACCTGATCAATAATAATCCCCCAACCCCTAAATGTCATTTAGAAGAGAGTCCCTGTCAAAAATACTGCCAAGAACGTTTACCCCATAAATTCAAACGATTCTAATATCGTCATTTGGAACAAAAGTCAAAATAATGCCCGCTTTCTTTCTCATAACTCCGTTTGTTTTTTGTTTTCATTTTTCTTTCATTTTTTAAATTTTTTTTATTGTTATTTTGCCATCTTTTTTTAATGCTTAAACCACTGGAAACAAGAGGTCCCTCTTTTATCGTTTGCCTGCCAATGATAACTCAAGCGTTCTTTTTTCGAATAATTCATTCGTTTTTAAACCTCCCTTTTATTTATTTACATCAGAACGTATAAATTCTTTTAAACTTAGCCTTTTGTTCCTTTTATTCGTTTCTAAAAATAGGCTCCTTTACCCCTTCACCCTTTCTGAACAAAAATTCTTTTTTTTTTTTTTAGATACATTTTCATCAGTTTATTTAACATCATTCCTGTTTTTTTTTTTTTTTTTTTTTTTTTTTTTTTTTTGCTCTTTCTCATAACCGTGGTTCCTTCTTTTTTCGAAGAACCACTATTGTTCGATTTCTTTGAAATCGTTTGTTATTGTTGTGCAGCTTTTCCTTTTTGGAATTAATGTTATGGATTTATTGTTAGACTGTCCTCATGGCTTACAATTGTTGTCTTTTTTTTTCTTCTTGTGTATGTGTTTCGTCTTGGAAATTTTTTCCCGCCAAACATTGATCTCTGTTCGTTAGAATTTTCGACGCGTCATTTTTATTTTCGTTCTGTTTTGCTTCGGTTGTAAAATTGGAATTTAACTGCCCACTATTTTATCTTATTAGAAAGGAACGACTTTTGTGAAGCCAAACGATTTTCTTCGCGCTCAATAAATTTCGAGTTAGTTAAAAATGGCTTTGCAAAAGCATGGAATCGATAATTCTTTTCGAATGTTTTCCGGGGAAACGCATTTGCTCTCTGTCTTCTGGTTGTTCCTTTCGCCAAATCCGTTTAAAAAAAAAAACAGCATAATTTTGCATTTTTTTTGTGTTTGTTTGTTTTAAAGCAACTTCTGTTCTGTCAGTGTTGGAAATCATTTAAAATAAATATGTCGTTTTGAGGTTATAAGTGTACATCGTAAATCTCGCTCGTTGTAAAAAAAAGAATTGCGCGCAAGATAATTCCAGTCTTCATTGTGTTGTTGGGCGTTTTTAAAGAGAACAGAATATTGATTTTGTATATTTTCAACTTAAGTTGTAGAAAAGGGGACTGTTTGCTTAACCATTGTATTATAAAAATCAACATGGTATTCCTTTGAATTATTTTTTGTTTTGCGCAGTTTTGTTTGTACTATGCTTTAAACGGAAACAAAATATTCAGACCTCCTAGAAGCCTTCTTAAGATAAACTATCTCCACAATTACGCCTAACTTTGCTCTTCTTACGATTATTTTTAAAAAGGTGGAAAAAATTATGAAAGTAAATCAATATAAAGTAGTTGGATCTCACAGATCACGAAATCTTAAAAATATTCTCTTGCATAAAATACTAATGTCTACTTTTAATGGGAAGTTGATAAAATATGGACTAAAAGTTAGGGTGCGTCTCAAAGTGAAGTAGTGATATCACAAGCGCACACAAAAAATTTTCAGGGGAGGGGGAGAGTCCATGGTCGAAAGTCCCCCAACTCGTATCATACCTCAAGATAACACCAATTGATTCTTCTGATTTTGTCGATTTTGTTAACAAAAAACAGTAAAAAATAAGTTATTGAATTGATAATTAGCATTAATTAATAACATAAATTGTTAATTACAGTACTAAATTAAATTTTATGTTTTTTATATATATACAGGTAAGCCTCCTACAACGCGGTAGATACGTTCCTCAAAAAAGCCGCGCTATAAGAAATCGCGTTGTAGGAGATATAAACACCACGTAAAGCAAATCACAAGTGACGTGTAGATATTAACAGAAAAAAGTGAATTGTGAAATGCGTAGTTTACCTGATTGATTTTTTTTCGATAATTCGAGCAGTCAAGGTTGCCAGTGTTGGAAAAAATCTACAGTGATGCCACTTTATGTAATTTTTTTTAATTTGAAGCGTAATAGAATATGTAACAGCAAACGCGTTGTAGGAAAATTTAAACCGCGTTATGGAAAAAAATACTCTATCTGAAACGCGTTGCAGCGAAATCGCGTTGCACAAGTACCGCGTTAAAGGAGGCTTACCTGTATATAAGATTATCATCAATCGAAAAAAACTCAAGGGCTTTGGGGTTGTCCGGACCCCCAGGACACCCTCACTTGTGTTCGCTACTGAGTGATATTAGAAACGCTTAGTTATTGAGGGAGCCATGCTGAAACCGCATGTTTAGCACACTGGCATGTTCCTGAACTGCGTGTTAACACAGTCTCACTGTAGTTACTAAAGGATAGAACTAAAAAAAATTTTGCATTGGCCTCGGCAATTAAAGCAAACGATAATTTTGCACGATACTAATCTTTGGCGATAACATTTAGAATAATTGTAATAAACGTTCTATTTCTTTTATCGGTGTTTGGGGATTAGAATAAAGATCAGCCATAACCAGAACAATTCTGTTTTATTAATCTTTCACTTAATTTTAATAACCCAGGGGTGGAAATGCACTTTTTATTAAGTTTAGGAGCAAAAGTACGGTTCAAAAAGATACTTAATATTTAATTATAATTCAGTTAACTTACTCTTAAAACGTTTTGGTTATCTATGGTCTAAATTACCGTAATTCCGTTCTCAGCTATTCGACCTCTGGTCGTTATTAATCTAATCCAGCTTATTGACTAAATCGTCAATTAGCGATCTTTAATTATTCATCAATTAATCGCCGAGCAACTCTCCACTAGTTTACAGCTACTTTCCGCTATCCACAAACTGCTAACTTCTATCTCCACGTACCTAAAAGTTAATGCTTAAATATCATCCTTCATCTACATAAACCGTGTCTTCTTCGTTAGAAAGTTTTCAATAGAATAACCTTTAAAAGAAATAGTTTTTTCCTCAAGAAGATTAGTAAGAGGCTTCCTTACAAACCCGTTACAAAATAAAATAGTTATTCTATTGTTTTTTCTTTAAGCTGCATTTCTTTTCCGCCAGACATTATCATCCTTCAAGATTTGACTTTTTTTTTCACAATATTGAGCTTGCTCGCTCGTAAACTCTTAAGGCGGTATCACACGTAAATTTTCCGTGCAATTTTTTGTCCCAACTTTTCCCCGAATCTGAGGGTGAAGGGTTACCGTAAACAAAACGGCATGCTCTGACTTCAGCCACGGATTTTCTCCACATTGAAACATTACTCGCTGATTTATCTGCTTCGAAAACGACCAACCAATATTATTCCTTTTATTTTGCTCGCGTTTTTGTTTATGGGGTAAACAGAAATGGAGCATCACTCTGATTAAAATAGTATACGCCGTTAAAATAGTGTACACCATTAAAATATTATACGCCTTATCTGATGCGAAGCTACCGCCATCTTGTTTATGACGTAGGACGCCGAAGAACCCCATTGGCTGGAATTTCAAGCAACTTTCTCAGCTCACTGGCAAAAAGTTGTTCGAAAGCCATCGCTATGGCAGCGGAGCAAAAATTGCACCAAACGTGTATGTGTGATAAGGCCTTTAGTTTCCTAATTCACTGGGAAAATAAAAATGGTGCAAAATTTTCCACCAACTGTTTGTTTTTCTGTATTTGACTTCTACCTCATGTGGAAACAACAATTCGCCAAGTTGATGATAAATGTGGACGTGTTCTTTAACAGTATCCAACTGCTAGCTCCCCCCCCCCCCTCCATTTGAATTTTACTGAAAGTGAAAATAAATTACTATTCCCAAATTTAGTAATTCGTTGTTTCCTGTTTGAACAATCAATTTAATAACAAGCACCATCTATCTTTGGAAAACAATCTGAATTGACAAGATTTATGCTGAAGGATGATTTATGTTCTCAAAGTCATTTTAACTAATTTTTTTTTTTAACTTAAATTTTTATTTTTTATTCAAAGAACAAAATGAATTCCCCCCCCCCCCAATAATATGTATTTAATTTTAAACTATCTCTTAACTGCAAGAATTTTTCCCGGTCGTAAAAAAAAATATGTACATAAGGCTTCTGTTATAAATGTCCCATTAAATTTGTTTTTCATTTGTGAAATTCTTCACATATGCGTTTAAAATCTCCAGTTTAGCAATATTGGTTTCAAATTTGACTATTGGAGATAAAACTTAACAATTGAACTCAAATATCATAAAATTATATAAAATTGAAATTCGCTTTCTTTGAAAGTATCAATTCAAATTAAAAAAAAAAACAAGATGTTATCAATAATTTAATTTCTCCTTACTATATATTCAAAACGAAAAGGATTACTAAACCTTTTAAAATGAAGCAATTTCAAAAAAAATTCGTAGAAACAAACAACTCATTTCAGTTTTAACGTTTCATTGTTTAGAAAGGGAAAGAAGCCACGATAAGACGGGGAAAAAATTTGAAATAAATATCATTAAAGAAGATATTGTAATCAATTCATGTCGTATTCTTTCGAGTCTCTAGTTGTTTATTTTTTTATAATTCCTGAGAAATTTTAAGTGATTGATTCAGTGCTTTGTTCAATTCTAGGTATTTCTTTATTATTTTTATAATAAATTTTGCACGTGGAAGAATGTATTTTAAAAATAAAATCGAGGCTGAGTAGCTGCGTGTGTATAATTCATTTGTCCTACATTCAATAATTTCATAAAGTTTTACTAACCGTTCCTTTATGGCAATCCATTCTCTTTTCCCTTCAACAGTTCGACATAAATAATACTTGAGTGGATTGTTTCCCGACTGCTGGCTTAATGCTTTTCTTAGATTCTCAAATCGACGGGGCTTCTGTGGGATTCTATAATTTATTGCCCAGTTTTATTGATGGTACTTGTTGTTGATTTCAGTATTATTGTGCCAATAAATAAAATTTATGGGGAATATTATCGATTTAGATTTCATACCATTCATATGTATGTTTGCCAAAGGAGTCAGGTTGACCCTTATGAGTCATGGCTTAGAACGGTTTTGAATCTCTAGGGCCTATCTTTCTCATTTCAGATCCACGAGTGGAATATTGCGTTTTTAAATTTCGGAAAGTTTCGCTCTTTGTGAAAATTAAATGAAAAAGGTTTTGCCCTGGTTTTATATAAATAATAGTCTTTACCCATATCCCCTTCGCTGGGTATTCTTTCAGATTGTAAGTCTGTTCTTTTTTTATTGTTATCCAAGTCCTATCATTAAGACTTCGATTGTTTTGAAAAAATGTTCTTAAACCATTCACTTTGTGGTGACCTGTAGCCACCCCCTACACTAATACCTTCCTGTCTATCTGAAAACCCGGCTAGATGTGTAGGCGGACATAAATGATCAAAAGACAATTCCAATTCAAACTGATTTATTGATGCTTATCAGTATATAAGATCAGACACAACACAATTCTAATTAAGATAAATAAAAGAGAGTGGAGTAAAGAAGTGGGGTATCAATACAAGCGGATAATACAGAATTTTTCAACTGAATCTAGGAAAGCTTCAACGTGCACAATTACAACTACGCCACACGATAATAATCTGATTTTCTTCACTAACCTTATATTTTACGGCTGCGGTTCCTTCGTGACGAAATTCAGGCACTTTAATTAGCTGGATGAATTGGTGAAGGCTCCACGCTCCGTAATAATGAATTTCACTATTTTAAATCCGTTTCTCTTCGCGTACATCAACACGTATCAGGCTCGCTTCACTTGTCAACAACTACGTGTCGACTTCTCGATCTTTAATTCACTTGACTTCTCACTTCCTCTTACTTAGCTTCTACTTAGCTCCCTTCAACTCGCAAAAACTGAATTTAAATAATATTTCTTATTTACACAAATCACGCCTGGCTCTCGGTGAAGATTGGTTTAAATAAATAAATTGCTTTAAAGGAAAAAAGAAGAGGTTAGTAAAAGACCGTATAGATCCGTCACAACTTCTTGATTTTAAAAGGACGGGGCTTGAATTTATTAAACAAGAGTATATTTACCATTGACGCCCTTATAGCTCTCGTAGTCGATTTCACCAAAACTCACTCTCAGTGAATTTGTCTTCAACAAAGGAAGCATGTTTGCCAAATTCTGAGACTGATAGTTCAAAAATGGGAACGTTTCAAACCTACAACGTGCCCTTAATTTTTCATAATACCTCTTAGGTGCCTATTTAAACAATACTCGTTGTTAGAGGATAACCACTTGGCGGAAGAAGCATGCTTGCCAGATTTCAAGTATATGTCTAATACAGTAAAATACGTTTAACGCGACAACGCTTAAGACGAAATAGCGGTTAACACGAAATAATACAAAGGTCCCGAAAATCTACTCTGTATTTTCATGCATCTTTTTCTTTCAAAACACCAAATGAAAATTGCTTAACACGAAAAAATGGGAATGAACAAAATACGGAAAACACCAGCCGTGCAGGCTAGATTTAAGAGGGATGCGAAAAGGAGATGTATTTTCACATGTTTCATTGAAAGGATGCTAATTTGGCTTTGAAATACCCGCGAAATAGCCTGTGACACGAACCAATTTTGTTTCACCCTCTATCCCTACGAACGCCACACAAAATCATCTAATCTCTCAACTTTAAAATTGGGTGATGAGAATACGCAATGTGGTTAATAATCTGTAAGTTTAATTTACATTATTTTTCCTAATTGAGAAGAATTTTTTTGCGAACAAATTGGCGAAGAAATCAGGAGGAAATCAAATTTCTATTTCGCTTAAAATGTGGATAAAGCTGTTGATCAAAAACAAAAGACGAAAAGGAAATCTGTTAACATTTTGCTATTGCTAACTCTCCTTTTTTCAACAATAATAAAAAAATAGAGAGCAAATGATGTAAATGTTTGAACGGTTTTTATTAAATATATGCATGTATACATATCTACGAAATAAAATGTACTCTTATAAGATTAATTTTGTTGAATATATGTTTTTAAAATATTCTTAAACATGAAATTCTCATAAATCGAAAAAATATTTCAGTACCCATCAGTTTCGTGTTAAACAATTTTCACTTTCTTCAAAAATGGTTTTTTTTATCCATAACACCCCCATTAACTCTCTTGGGAGTCGATTTCCACTAAACTCGTTCTTACTGGATCTGTACTCAACAGATGAAACATGTTTGCAGCCAAGCTTGTTGATATAATTGTAGATGTGTATAGCCTTTTTTCCTCCTATTAAAATATTTTAACAACACAAATTTTTTAAAGAATTTTAGAACAATATATATATATATTTTTTTTTGATAGAATATCATACACATCCCACTGGATACAACTGACAATTTTTCATTTCAAAATTGCATTCTGTTTGTAGCATTACTACTTTGTTGGAACTATTATTGCAATAAACTAATCATAAATATTTATAACAAGTGTTCCGTTTTACTCTTACTGTCGCGTTTGACGTTAAATATCTTTCCCCCCAAAAAAGAACTTTTACACCAGCATCTTTTCAATTCCCTTTAGACTGAATACCTTTTAAATATATTCTAATTTATGCATAAAAGTTTTCTCCCAAATTTCATTATTCTTCGTATTTAATTAAACTTGAAAGGCGATTATATTTTACATTCTTCCGCCTTTTGAAACAAAACGGAATATTAAAAATCTTTCAATTAACTCTCTGTAACTGCATTTTCACTTCACGTCAGTTCGTTCGGGACTCTCGAGAATAGGAAAGTTCGAAAGAATTAAAACAATTGAAAGAACTCCGAAATTAATAAATTCATTCTGATTAAAATTTAGCTATAAAGTGAATTGAAATTAATGGACGTGGTTCCGTAAATTCACTTATTTTTACTTCTTTCATGAGAAAATCAAAAGAAAGAAAAGAAAGAATAAAGAATAAAACTGCGCAATTGAGCGATAAGTTTTCCCTTTTTAAGTACTCCATTTAGTTCCAAAACTTCACAGAAATATGGCTAAACTATTCGTAAAGAATTCCATTAAAAACAACATTCGTATTCGTTTTCCCTTGGGGAATATAATAAACTCCCTAAAAACGTACTTCAGCCCTAAAATGGGCCAAAAGCTTCAAACACATAACAATTGCTAAAAAAAATATTAATATTGCGAATAATTAACGATGCGAAGAAGCACGTTTACAACTCAGCTCGTATCTTGATTGATAATTTCACTTAAAAAAATTTGCATTTCATACGCGCAACTTAAAAAATGTTTTCGTAGACAGAAACGGTTTGAACTTTGCGCAGTTTTTTTTCTTTCTTTAAAAAAAGATAAAAACGTCATCAAAAGAATTTCATTATTCTTTTATTTTATCCTGTTATATATATTTAAATGTATTGTTTTTTTTTTAAATATATCTTTTTCCTTTTTAGAATGAGTTTTTTTTTAGTAGTTTTCGTAACTATCTGTTTTTAAAACTAAAGTTATCAATGTTTCAAAGCAAGAAACAAGTTTTTTTTCCTTTCTTTTTCACTTCTTATCTTTGGCTAAAAGTTTTTATCTTTAAGGTTTCCTTACTTATTTTATATTTTCCTTTTAAGTTTTTTTTTTTTAATCTTATTTTCATCAAGTTAATTACATTTCATTTTAGTCAATTGGTTTGTGAGTTTTTTTCCTTCCTAAGTTCGTTTTTAACTTTGAAGTCTTTTAGTTTCGCTATAGCTTTTCGAAGTTTTCTATTTGTCGTGAATTTCTAAAATTTGTTTTAAAACTTATTGAAGAGTTTCGAATTTAGAAGGTTTTTGTTTTGTTTGCTTCTTAATTTTTTTTCTTTTGTTCAAATGTGGTATGTTTAATTTAGTTGTTTGTTTAGCTCTGTGTTCTGCAGGAAAAAAGAACTATTGTATGTTCGTCAACTATCTTGATTTTGTCATATAAAATGTGTAATTTATTTTTATGATACCCACATATAATGATAATGACAGTTAATTAATGTCTAGTGAGAAATAATTAAACACATTTAATCAACAACACAATTAAAACACAATTTTAAAATCTTAGTTTAAAAAACCATACAAATATTGAAACACAGTAATCACATGTTCGCATAAGGATAATGAAGCTCATAGTCGCTGTCAGATGTTTGACTTCAATGTTGCTTTTTTACATCGCCGTTATACGTACCGGGAAACATTAAAAAGCTACTGAAGGGTTCTCGTCGAATAATCACCTTAGAAACATGTAGTTTTTTCTGTTGGGGTCTATTGTTGATGAAAACTTTAATTACTATTACTGAAAGAGTAATTTCTTCTGGCCTGTGTACAAATGATTGTTCCGACCAGAATGACCTTTCGGCAGAGAAACGGTAAAAAAAATCCCATTACAATGTAAAACATAAATGAATCTCATTACAAAAATACATTTTTGTTATTAACCTACGTGATAACAATGCATCCGTACGGCGAATTAATGAAAACTATATTACACACACACACACACATATATATATATATATATATATATATATATATATATATATATATATTATGAAGAATTTATAATGAGAAGAAACTATATAATCTTCAAGTGTATAAAAATTATAACCTTTTAAAAAATTTTAAGAGTTTTTCTTTGAAATAAAAAGAAATGGTTTCTTATTTTGCTCCAATGATCTTCCTGCATTTTAAACGGTCTTTTAATTCCGTCTTTTCATCTCTGCAGACATTTCATGACGTCACACTCGCTATTATCGTTCGCTCGTTTTCTTTGTTGCCATCTGGGGAAAGAATCTCTTCGCTTTTGTCGAATTCCCAGTGTCATGGCGTCTTTTTTGAAAAGAGCCATTACTGAGGGGATTCGTGAGCTTTTGGATGTGTTTTATTATTCGAAACCCATTTTCGGCGATTACATTTTTATTTAGTGGATGACTATTCGTACTTGCATTTCAGAAAGAGGAAAAGGTATCCATTTGTTTGAAGCTTTCCGTGGAAATTTATAGCTTTACTTTTATAGGTCATAAAAATGGTAAGCTTTGAAAAAGTGGATGGGTTTAAAAAAAATTCCAGTTACTACATTATCACTGAAAGCTTCTGTGGAATTTTGAATTTTTCATACGCCGGTATTTTGGTGCTTATACTTCATGTAATGTAAAGGGGGGGGGTAATAAAAGCTTGTTTATTTTTTGTATTGTTATCGATAAAACAAAAACTTAACTGATTGCGTTTAAAATATTTTTAAAAATAACTGATTTTAGTACAGTTGAGCCTTGAATTTTTGTAGTTTTGGAATCTTTGTAAAAAAATGTTTTTGGTTTAATCAGATTATGATTGGAATTTCGCTTGAAATAAAAGCATATTTTTAAAAAAATTTTTTTTGGTAATTTGTAAATTTACTCGTGAAATTATGTACTCTCTTTTGCATTTATTTTCATTGTGTTCTTCTTCTTTATGTTTTAATCGCAAAATGGTGAAAGTATACAATTTAGAAAATATTTTTCTGCAAGTATATACCGTATGTTTCCATGTATAAGACGAGAATTTTCGGAATTTTTCTAAAGTGAAAGAGTAATGGTGTAGGCTTAAAATCGGAAAAATGTAGTTTTAGAAAAACAGTCTGCAACACTTAACGTTTTTCGCTAGCCATGCGCCAGCCACTTTGTTAATCATTAATTTTTTTTATTGGAACTTATATTCTAAAAGAAGAGAAATAATCACAAATCCTTTAAAGTCAGCGCCACAACTCAAGTTTTTGAATAGTTCGCAAAAATCTCAATTCATTTTTGGAATGCCTGAATGCATTTGTGTGATCATGCAGCGAATTTTTTCACCAGGGCATCAGATACAGGTCGACGATCACGTGCTAGGTTCGAATTTTTCCTCCCTCACATTTAAGAAAAAAGGGCGCAGGAACTATGCCTAGCAGAGATATTGCACGATGACAAATGAATGAAAAAATATTTAAAGTGTGTGGATCGGTTTATCACAGAAATAAAACTATCATCGTTATCTTTTTACTTTATAGCAATTAGATTGGAAAATATTCCACTCGCTTTCATACACTTGTATGAAAGTTACATACGTAAAAAATTCAGGAGTTTATCAAACAAAAATGAAGTTGGAAATTCATGATTTAACTCTTTAAGACCCAGATCGCGCGTTTGTACTAAAACATCTCACGTTTCAGGGTTTTTGCAAAATTTAAAAAAAAAAATTGTGCCGTTAGCGTCAGTTTGCGTTAATAACTAGAAGAATGTAATATTTAAAATAAAAAATATTTCGTTATAAAAAGGGATAAAAATGTCTGACCCGCACAATCAGGCGAGCTGGGTCTTGAAGGGTTATAGCAACTATAAATTATTTTTTTCCCGGTAAAATATTGTTTATTCTTATTGAAATCATTTTAAATGTGTTTTGTTTTAAAAAATTTTTTGTCGACAATCTCTCACAAATTCAAAATAGTAATTTCAGATGTAGGAAAAATCCTCGCAAATTAACTGGTAGGTTTTTTTCCGGTACTTCGTAACTTATCGAGAATAAATAGTAGATTTAATCAACGAGAAACAATTAACATGCGTAAATCCGCATGAAAAACGTTTGAGTTCTACAATGACACAAATTCACACATCAGTCTGCGTCTCAGTTTTACAATCTCTCTCAAGCTCTGACTGATTTCCATTGCTGCGCTGAATCGTCCATATGTAGGCTGGTCAGAACCTTGAACTTTCAGAATTTTCTCGCGAAATAATCATTCTATACATTTTCTAGATTCTTCTAGAAACATCATTTTTTTGTCACCAAGCCTGTCGCCGAAGTCTTTCTTATTGTGGCAGATTTGTTTGGAGGAAAAGCACTGGACGACTCCAATTGTTTGAATATCATTTATTAATGGACAAAGTACGAACAAATAACTACACGAAGACGAATCGACGAACTACAGAAAGAAATATTGGATTGTTTACAATAATTGAAAGCGTACTCAAGCTTTACAGCTCTCCAGAAACGTCTCTCTATAACTGTTCCACTAGCCGGAATTCAGACACATTTTAAAGTCTCTCTGTCTTATCGCAGATTCTAGTATCGACTGACTGACTTCTGAATTCCGCCGACCTTTATATAGCCTCATGGAAATTTCTAGAAAGGTGACTTCTCGACATTCCCAATGACTTCTCGAAACATTTATTTTGCCAAATGTGTCGCCAAGAGCGATAAAGTCGTCAATCTGGCAACCCTGCTCACATCTTCTGGAGTTGCCATCATCTTATGTTTCAAGTTCATGCTGGGAAGCGGACTATTCCTGTAAAACTCAATTTTCCTATTTGCAGTATATTATTGCAGAGAAAACAACATACGTGGCGTGTGTCATTATTAGTTATGCCCAAATAATTTTTCTTCATCCTCAAATCATTTTTCCTGCCACAGTACCGTTTCAGCAGAGAAACGAACCGAGTTCAAAGTATCCGGGACGATATTTTTAAAAAGTTTTTTTTCTGGAAAAAGTGTTGTTTTTTTGTTATCAGAAAAAACTCACCAACATTCTTTTCTTGAAATATTCATCTTTAATTCATAAATTTTAGTGGTATAAGCAACTGCTCTTGTTTTCATTTTTCCTTACCTTTTTATTACTTTTTCCCCCCACATTTTTTCCTCCAGCCTTGTTAAAAAGTTCCGCTAAGATAATGCGCGTTATAAATGTTTGACATTCCATGAACTAGTCTTTTTGTGTGTGTGTGTGTTTCCATTTCAGTTTTGTTTTCCTATTTACTTTATTTTCTTTTTTCCTCCCTTTCACATTCCTCGCGTTGTTACACTAAACATGTTTAGCATTTGCTCATTTTGCTATTTTTCCTTCCTTTTCCCGCTAACGATAATGATACTTTCTGAAGAGACTTATAGGCTTAATTTAAATTTTGAAAAGGAACACAGAGGATTGTTCACTCCTCCCCTTTGCCCCAATAAATACTTTCGTCACTAAGTTTCATTTAATTATGTGTACAGCTGGAATTTTGTTTATTTTGTTATTAGTTGTCATAACTTTCGAATTTTCTGTGGGGCATATTAGATTTCGTGATCAGGATTTTTTGCTTGGCTCAGTTGTTACGAATTTTTCTTTTTCCTTTATGCTCTATTATATATCTCAGGAAATTTCAGTTCCGTGATGAGTGGATCAGCACAGCGCAAATGTACCAAAGCTTTTGGCGCCATTGATTATACAATATGGAAACTAAAATGATCGCATAGCTTGATCATTTTTTTTATCACTGTATTGGTCGATCGATTTTTGCTGATCTCATTTCATTTACATTTTGGATAATTTTAACTTTTGATTTCTTATTATTTTTTGTTCTATTTTGTAAATTGTTTTACTACCGTTTTATTAGAATTAGTTAATTTGGTTTTTAATTTTTTTGTGATCAACTTTTTTCATACTTCGTATGAAAATTGTTTTCTTAAATGGAGATTGAAATGAATATTTGGCTAGCAGCGAAATAAGCTGCTCATTTTGTGATAAAGTCCTTACTTAGACCTATTGTTGGAAAAGTCGTCTAACAGTAAGAACAGTTGATCATAAGTATTGTTCTGATCATAAGTATGAGTTAGAAAAAATTATTCTTACAATATACTTCTAAAAAGACCACATGATAAGTTGACATATTCCTTACTTCTTTTGAAAGAAAAATAGCATTTAAATTTAGGTAAAATAATTTAAATTTCGTACATAAATTAAGGTTATAGGTCTAATATTTTAATGAATTTTATTTTTTCTTCAGGCAAAGCAAAATTGAAGATGTTTTAATGAAATTTACATAATATCACATATTTTTCTTTTTCAGTCATTTTTATTTTACTATAACCAGGAGGAGCACCCCCTGTCAGCCTGACGGCGGACCAACCCCCTATTGTACAAATTGTACAGTTTTCATATTCATTGATTAAATTGTAAAACTGTAATTTACATATATTATGTAGTCCTATTGATTTATCTTTGATGTGTTCCCACCATAAGAAAAGCATCATAGTTTTCAATGATTAACAGGTACACACAAAAAAAAAATTTCTTCATCTGTTTAATCGTCTCGGCAACCACATGGAAAATTTTCTGTGGGCATTTGTGCTGTCCTGATCCATTCTTTTATCGTGGCACACATATGGCGAATTAAAATTGTTTTAAGTCTGGCAATGCTGTGAATTGTTTAATTTTCTTTTAAGAGACAGTTCCAATGAGTAAATGATAGCAATTTATGCTTCAAAAAATAAGATCACGGTTGGTATTACGGATAAATCCACTTTTGTTTATACAATAAATCACAACTCTTATTTAATGCTGAAGTTTTAGCTATGTTCCAAGCCTTAGATGATTTGACTGATTCGAACAAAAATTTGCTCATTTTATCCAATAGTCTTTCGGTATTCTCTGCTCTTCAAAATTGCTCCGTTAAATGGCAGTGCAAATCACAGATTAGCTGGGAAAATTTTCATGCAATTCCGTTATAACAATCAGTTGACTCGACTATGGATTCCAGGACGTTCAAAAATATTTTAGAATAAACAAGCGGATTGTCTAGCAAGTCAGTCCTGGAGTTTAATAGACGAATATGCCCAAACTGGACTGCTTCAATAGAGATCCATAAGAAAATAGGGTAGTTTACTGTTTCCTCGGCGGAAATCTCGCTTAGCTTTATTGGCGGCAACATACACATAGAAACATAAATAAATATTAATTCGCATTGGTTTTTCATCCATTTTTGATATGTTATGAAAAAGACGTTACTGATAAGAAAAGACCACGATTTGTTTGTAAAATGGGGGTGGGGGAGCTTACCACAGCGGGAATATTCTATTTGGCGTCGGTTGTATCATTTTTAGCTTCTTTCTCGCCTGCGAAACAGAAAATATATAAAAGATAATTAAATAACAAATAGTAACTTATATTCAAGAAAATATGGTACTTGCAGATTATTGCGACCATATTGGCAGCATTATATGAAACGAAGCTCATGGTGTCCAATTCAGCCCATAAAACACATGTAAAATTGGGGTTGCCAACTTGACGAGTTATCATGAAAGCTAACATTGTTGCACTTGTCGGTAAGTACTGAAAATATTTTGAAAATTTGGTTCATATTCCGAACATTGGTATAATTTCTAAGGGGACAAATAGTGGAAGAGAGACTGTGTACTAGAACCTTCAGCAAAATGATCATAACTGCAGAACTTTTGTACAAAATTTAATTTACAAGACAGTGCTACGTGGAGAATTAAACTGGAGAAGATACATATATCATCGAAATAAATTTTTCCTCAAAATTCATTCTCATTGCACCATCACTTTCAAAGACTCATTGAAACAAGCTGTGTCAAATAGATCATCATTAAATTGTTTTGTACGAAAACTGAAGCATTTCAATATCAATTACTTTATTCGGTACTTACGCATTATTCCAGCATTGCCAATGTTCAAGATAACTCGCCAAGTTGGCAACCCCAATTTCACATATTTCGTATGCGCTGAATTGGTAATCACATGCTTCGTTTCATATAATGTCTCCAATTGGTTGCGATAGTAAGTTCCAGTGCGAGTTGAAGCTTGATTTTATTTTAGGTGTACGTCATATTTTGTAGAACTTTATTGCAAGGTAAAATCGTAGTCCTCGTAGTCCATACCTTTGGCAAAGAAGGAAAAAAAATGACAAATTGCGCCAACAACTCATTTTTCAGTCTTGGACTTCTATCCCATATGATGAAAAAAATTCGCCGAGTTGGCGGTAGTTAAAGTTATGGCCTGAAATAGAATTCAACCTAAACAGGTATACAACTTGATTGAACATAGCTGTCCTTTTTGTTTCTTTTCTGAAACTCTTTCCCGTTACCTTCTATCATTTTCAAACAGATTGTTTCCAGACAGATCGAAAAATAATAATACCAATAAACGAACGCAAACCTTCCATACCATAACAAGCCCCAAGTTTATCAACATACTCTCCCAATGATTTCAACTTGTTTTCCTTTCCTCTCGAAGAAGGTGAAAACTCGGGACTATTATCGTCTCAAACCGTGGCCTAGGAAATGGCATTAAGATTACAAGAGAGAGAGGAAGAAAAAAATGGTTATAAACCCGAAAGCGACCAGAAGCCTTCGTTTATGTAAATTCCGCGAACCCAACTGTGTGGGGATGATTAATTAACAATTGCGAAGAACATGAAGTTATAAGAGCAAAATATCCGCAGGCGCTATTTTCCGAGTTGGAAAAGTCTGGTGCTGGGATAGAAGGGATCTTGCACTAGTTTCCGAAACTCTAAGTTTAGATGTTGTGATTAATGTTTCATTTTTCTTAGTAAAAAAAGTGTAGGATTCTCCCTCAATATAAGAAAGAAACATTTTTATGCTGCAAATTCGCTTGCCTAGAATTGGTTTCAATAATTTTTTTAATGAAGGATTCGTCGACCATTTTAAAATGATTTTGATTTTCGTATTTTGTTTATTTGTTCGTGAAGAAAAATTCTAGTTTGGTCAATGCATTTATTTTAGTTGGAAAAAAGTGTATAATAACCGTCGATCAATTTCACCAAATCAAAAGACGGTATATTCGTATTTTTGCAACTATGCCAACGTTCAAGATAACTCACCAAGTTTGCAGCCCCTATTTCGCATATGCCGTATGCGCTGAATTGGCAACCATGTGCTTCGTTTTATACAATGTCGCCAATACGGTTGTGATAATACGTAATTACCCAAAAGACATTACCAAATATTGTCATCCTATACACTAAAAGACTCCCTGTCAGCCCTTCAAAGCATTGTCTCTTTACATTCATCGTCTCATCCCATCCTTGTGGACATCACATATGCTTTGGCTAATCATCTTAAGAAGAAAGATCATATTTTGTTGGATCCCAGGACATGCCGGAATAACTGGAAATGAACTGGCTGATACAGCTGCACGATCAGGGACAGGCTCTTCAGAAAGGTTTCCTATTCCGCACTCTGACTTGAAAGCTTGCTTCAGGCAGAAACTGCAAAGTGTATGGCAATCAAACTGGGACCAACAAACTGAAAATAAGTTGCATAGCATCATGCCCGTTCTTGCTCCAACTGTGCCATCATCAAGCAACCGCCGTGAGCAGGTGATATGGACTAGACTACGCCTAGGACACACCCGCCTAACGCATAGGCATCTTCTGTTTGGTGAACCACCACCCTATTGCGAGATATGTAATGTCCCCCTATCGGTGAAACACATACTCTGTGATTGTCCACATTCAAATCATCTTAGACATCGGCTTTTTAACTCTGTTGATTTTACTATATCCAGTATTTTAAACAATAGCACCAATTCCTCACTTGTGTTTAAGTTCCTAAGCATCAAGGGTTTTATTCATCATATGTAATTTTAATCTATAGATTCTAAGAAAGGCGTATATAGACTATGCCCGACTAAGGCTTTATGGCCTGCAAATCTTATTTAACTGTTCTTATTGTCTCCCTTGGCGCATTATGATCTAAATTGATCCTTGCACTATAAAAAAAGAAAAAAATCAAATCAATTAAACCTATACACTAAGAAGATTTTTGCATTCATAAAAGCTTATGGGAGCAGTTTTCCATTATTAGTTGCATATCAGGGAATTTGGCGATATTTCATCTGATGAATTAAACGACTGTATAATGCTTAAGTACCAAAATAAATGGCATCTGGTTGCGCCAACGTCTAGTTCTACTGAACTCTTGAGATAGATCGTAATGACTATAATAGTAGTGGTACCTCTGTCTGAATCAACAAAGTTTAATTCGCCAATTTGGTGATAAATAGAAGTTGGGCGGGGATGCTAAATTCAGCTTTAAAAATCTCATATAGTATCTTCCAATGATAAATCAGATTTTCTTAATGTGCCTAATTTGGTTTGGATTCTGTTACAGCCTGCATCTTTGTTTATCGCCAGTTTGGCGAATTAAATTTACTAATTTATCAGTTTGGCGATAAATAAAAGTGTGGAATGGGGCTAAATACAGCTTTAAATATCTCTTGTATATTGTCATTCAATGACAAATTAATTTTTTTTAATATGCCCAATCAAGTTTGGATTCTGTGTTAGACTACTTCTTTAGCTACGCCAAATTGGGGATAGATATTACAATCAAAATGATAATCTATGCAGAATAAAAAAAAGCGTTATTGGCATTATTTTCCCATCATCAATAAGAGTAAGGACTAAACTAAGTTTTTATCACAATTTGTTTCGGAGTAAATCATTACCATAATCATTTTTTTCTTTTAAAAGAATACATCAACAAATTTGAATTCTTCAAAAATCATTATTTTTATCAATTCTCAAATTTATTATTTTTTAAAAAAATATTTCTACATATTTAAGGAAAGCAGGTACTTATGTATTTACGTCACCGCAACCAAGTTTTGGTCACTCCATTTTCTGCCAAAATCTGACTGATTAGTTTTTCCCCCCCAAATAAGACATGTAATATCATTTTATTGCTTTGATATCATGGCGTGATTCGTGTAACGGAAATTTTGCTATGGTAATACTAATATGTAAGAAGCGGAAAGGATAATATAATGTTGAAAGTTTCTACCCAGCTTAGAAATTTTAATTACAATACCAAATTTGCCGAGTTTTTCACTATATCGAAAACGAATTTCTCCTAGCAAACTTTTTTTTAGGTAATCCTTACAATGTTATGTTTGATAACTCTTAAGATAAATTTGGCGAACTACTGAAAAAGATTGCCAAAAGTCGCCAACCTACACCTGATACTTCATTTTTAACCTGTTATGAAACAAACGTCACCTGCCTCATGGGAGGGGGGAGAGAAAATTCCCTTAACAACTCCAGATCCCTCAAGCGGTATCGCATGCCTATTTCATCAACTCCCATTGCTGCTCTCTCAGTGCTTTTATTCTGCTGATGGCACTATCTGCAGCTACAGTTCTCTACTACGGTTAGTTAGAAGTGTCTGTAGTAATTTTCTAAATTGTTTGTCGTTTCGAAAGAACCGGATGTCATTTGAAATGATTAAATAATAAAACAGTCTGCACGAAATAAGGATTCTCCAAAAACAGCGAAATTGTCAGAATATTTGCTAGAAGGGTTGAACCTTTTCAGGTGAATAGATAACTTGAAGGTAAATTTCCCATCTACCTGGCTGTCTTGTATCAGTGAATATAATGTTAATCCTAATGGAGAGTATCTCATTACTTTCTCAAATTCAGGTTATTACATTACTAATGCAGTAACATTTTCTGGAAATAGTAACAGATGAGCAAGGTCTCTATCGATTGAAAATATTTCTCGATTTTATGGAAGATTTCTAGGTACTTTATTAAGTTTTGATAATTCACAGGTGCTCAAAATTTATTATCGGGGCTTTGACGTTATGGAATAAAAAAAGTATATAGAGAGAAATCCTTAATTTTTTAAAATTCCTTCCGCTATATATAGTGCATTTCAGTGTATTTAGTAGATTAGATTTGACATAGCAATTAAAAACTCCTTAGAATTTACATTACGTTCATTAACTCAATTCACTCAGCTCATTCACCGGTGGTAAACAAAAAGCTTGTTTTGGTCGATATATCGACCAAAAGAATAGTTACTCCTTAGAATTTACATTACGTTAATTCACTCAATTCCCTCAGCTCATTCACCGGTGGTAAACAAAAAGCTTGTTTTGGTCGATATATTGACCAAAAGAATAGTTTACTGGTTTGATTGGTTCAAAAATCAACCAAGAAATACCTTTCTTGCTTTTTAAACACCTTTGGCACTGTCAAAACCCATAAACGTCGACCACTTGCAGAACTACTTCTTGTTTTCAAAAGAGAATGCTATGAAATCCTAAGATGGCTAGTAGCCGCGTTAGCCTTGTGGTTATGGCCGCCAACTCGTGATTGGCGAGTCGAGGGTTTGATTCCTGATGCCACTGAAAACCCACCGTGTAGAAAGGGTTGGTGCACTTTAAATCTGTCGAGCTCAAGATCCTTCCGTCGGTGTTGTGTGGTAGTTTATAGAGGGAGTACCAGCTCAAATGTCGTCCTCGTCGCTTGACCGAGGTTCAAAATTACGAGGTCCGTCGCCAATAGCCCTGGTGTTGCTTAATAGTGTGACGTTAATATAACTCTAACAGTAGCTATCCTTTTGTGGCTTCTTGTTTTTTAATACAGATTTCATATTTGTGAATCACCCCTCAAACAAATGAAAACGATGCACCCTCGCATATTCTAGAAAAGAACAGACTGAAGAGAACGAATTCAGCTCCACCCCCCGAGGTAACAGAAGTTGCAGAAAATGCTAGTGCCGGGGGGTGTAAGATTCGCCAAGTTTTCTGAGCGCGAGAAAGGGGTGCGTGCATGCCAACTCGACTCACGGCAACAATTTATTCTTTCGCAAATCTCTTCTTCTGCAAAAGGGGGCTGGGACTTAATTGTCCAATCACGTGATCATATCCATCCCTACGGAGTTTCGCGTTCGGGGTTAATGGACCAGGGCTTTGTTTTCTTTTTTGCTAAATCTGAAGAAGGAGGGGGGATTGTTGGTGACCGTTTGGCCTTCCCCTTCGGTGTCGTTTGGTGTATAAGGAAGAGATAATGTGGAAAGTTTAGATGGGATGGGTGGAGTAAGTTCGATTTTCTTGGATCGTTAGGAAAAAGATTTTTTGGAATTTTTCCTTAGGGTGAGATATCAAAGGTGAAGTCACATATCGAAATATTGCTGTAGTGTGTAAAAAGTAACCGGTAATTGAAAATACCATCTGATGTCTGAAAAGTATTAAAAAGGTGTAGTAAAAACGTTTAAAAAATATTGAAACGAAGTGTTACTTTCCCTGTAAAACTGCCTTTCCCCTTTGCAGTGTGTCATTGTTGGGGAAAAAATACTTCGCGTGCTTCAATATTTTATACATTTTTTTTTTGTAGCCTATCCTGTATAGTGGAAAGCGACGCTGACTGCTGTGCCGTAGGGCCTGGGTACGAATCCCGGATGCGTGGATGTTTGTGAATGTATAGTGCCCTTGGGAGGCCTGAGAGTACTCTAAATAGTCGTCGAGCCGCAAGTCCTCTCGTGAGATTGGTGGAAGGGTAAGAAAGGTAGAAGCCCCTGACCTCCCTTGAGGTGTTCTCTCTCAAAATTGGGGTGGAACCCAGCCAAAACGTACTGTCACCTGCTTGGTGCTTATAACTATGGATATCGACAGGAATACGTCTAGCCCTTTTTTGCCTTTGCCCGGGTAAATCTGCCTCTGCTCTTCCGTGCCATCTCAACGCCTCCTAATTTTCTCTGTGTCTTGATTATCAAAATTCATTGAAATAAAATAACGTGGTCATGGGTGGGGGGTGCATTGAAATAGAAATAGTCACTAGGGGTTCACGGCCGAATTTTTGGTATAAAAATAAAGACATAGGTTCACTGCAGTGGCGGGGGTGGGTCCTAGGGGTCCGGACCTCCCCCCCCCCCAAAGCCCTTGAATTTTTTTCAATTGATAATATTTTTATATAACGTAAAATTTAATTAAGTATTTGTAATTAACACTTCATTTTATTAATTAAGGCTTATTATTAATGCAATAATTTATTTTTTTTGTTAACAAAATCGACAAAATCTAAAATCATTTGATGTTGTCTTAAGGTATGATGAGTTGGGGGACTTTCGACCATGCCCCTACCCTTAAAAATTTTTTGTGTGCGCTACTGGTTGTAAGATGTAACAGACTTTACTTATCGGCAGGGGGTCTACATTTTAAAGAACATGTAGACGAAAGCGCCAAGGAGTAATCTCTATCCTATTAGAAGTGTGATCCCCACCCCCTCATTTGTACGTCACTGACGCAAACTAAGAGAGAAAAGACAAATTTTCATTTTATAAGGCACCTGCTTTCACCAAGATTCTAAGATTAGTCGATACATCAGTTACTTTGAAAAGTTCTAAATAAACGAAAACTTCGCAGAATAAGATCTTTGATTTAATTTGGGAAACTTGCTAAATTATCTCGCTGATTAAAATTGATCATCCAACGAAAATCAGTCTAAAGGTACAATTTTCTTCACATAGGGGGGGGGGACACTCGCCAATTTGGCGACTAAATTGAGTGACTCAAAAATCTACTTTCCTCAGCAGAATGAAAACTATATCTTTAACCAATGCGTAGTACGTTTGTGAGTACACCTTTTTTTCTTTGGCTTTTTCCAGCTAAAAGCCCCAAGAACCAACATCTACCAGTCAAATGAGTAAAAGAGAGGAAAAAAGAGGGAATAACCTAATCAAGCAGCTAAAAGGATGTTGAATCCTTCCCTTTTCTTTCGATGGAATAAATAGATAAAGGAATGGGCAAGAACCTTCCAAATGAAGATTTATGATACCGCTGGGAATGGTGCTCAAACATTCAGAGTTCCCCTACAACCAATTCGGAGATATTTTCGTATGCATCTATCTGTAGATCTCTTTTTCCTATCAGCCCCATTTGCCTCTCGGGCCATTTTTTTCTTGCTCAGGGAATGTAATTATTTGATGCATATTTCATTTTGGTTAGAATATTTCTCGATTTTTTTCTCTTCTTCTGTTAGGCTTAGTTAGGCCTAATACAAGGGGGGGGGGATGTAGTTAGTATTCTTAACATTGGAATACAGTAATATGATTATTAAGGCTTAATGTTAAGCCTAATACTAAAAAAGAACATATAGTTAGTATTCTGTCCATTAGATTATAGTAATATAATTATTTTTACTATTACTGTTATTAGGTTTGTAGTGGTGGCTTTATCTTAACCAATACCTATTTATACACAGTGTTAAAAATTTTCTTGGTGGCTATGTCTGTTACGAGTTATTAAAAAAGTCTCCAAACTCAGGATCTGTGTAAGAATTAACAATAATAATTAACAAGGAATTTTTTTTAAAAAATGTTTGGACCACATTTGCTTACGTATGCGTTATGTAATTTTACAATAAAGATTCAACCACATGTGTGCAACAAAAACTTAAGAATATATATTCTGTAAACTCTTGTATGATTCTAGTGTAATGTTAATTAGACTAATCAAATTGTTATTTTGGCGTGAGATGTTAAAAATAAAACGTATGCTTCACTTTTAAATGCATAATAAAATAAAAATTTTACAAAATATAAATCTTTTAACTCGTGTATATTGTTTTGTCTCATTGCGATCAAAATAATTCTTTAAATTCGTAAGGAGTGTTGCTTGTTCATTCGTCTTTCTAGTACAGGAAAAGTCTACCCAATATGCAAGCATTTTCTTTTGGAATAAATCGTATTTTATTTTAAAACTCTGAAGAAATTACAAGGTTTTTTTCCTAATAGGAAATAATTAGTATGTCTGTATAAATCCTCAATAGCACAGATTCAAAAATTACATAGACATTGAGTATGATAATCACAATTTCGCATAATGAAAAAGAAACGTACAGTAGCTTCAAAACTTTGACTGCAATATTGTTTCCCTCCATTGTCTGAATATATGCCGTGAAGAACCTTCTACAAGCTCTTGTAAAGTTTTCTTGTCAAATAATCAACTTAAAAACTTCTGGATTTTTCTAGGGGCATCAATTTTTTGTTGCCAAATTTGGCGATATCTCAGCAATAAAATGTATCGCCAAAGCCACTCTTCTCTTGTTGTAGTGTGTTTAATATTGGGATGTATACGAAAGAGACAGATGAACAGAAACATACAATACAAACACAGAAGAATAGAGAATTTTACAACAAAAGATGATCCCAGCATAGAACAGACGGGGTGCGCTGCTTTCCATTCGAGACAGGAATCCATTTCAGGTGAAAGTCCGACTTCTTTTTTCGAAGATACACTTGTGTCTTATTCGGGATTCGAACCCGAGCCCCACTCGACTACAAGTCGAGTGTCATAACCACCATACCAGGCGGGCCGGCCACTCTTTTCTTGACTGTTGATGAATATTCTCTCTTGGCCTTCAAACGATCTCTCAAGTCACAATACCCTTTCGGCAGAGAAACGAACACAGTCCAAATTGTGATTTACTTCTCCCTGTTTAAATATATATATATATATATGTTTAAATTTCAAAATTTACACGTTTCATTATCTTGTTAATAACGAACAAAAGAAAGCGGCTGAAACTGAGAACTTTGAATGTTTTAGAAATATCATAGCCAGAAAATATCTTTGCTTAAAGTTCTAGAAACATGTTTTACATATAAACGGAATTTCATTTTCATTTTTATTGGGGAAAATGTTTGTAACGAAGAGAGTTGAGACAGCCTTGAGGGAATATAAATTCTAGCAGATTGTGCGTGTTTTTACCGCATCTGCCACTGATTTCCTTTTATAAATGTAACAAAAAATGAGCTTCGAACTGTCGCATCATCTAAAAATAAAACCTTTTCATAAAAGAAGTTAAAAAATACTTCCATAAAAAAGCATTTATTTCATTTTTAAATAAAATTTTATTAGATTTTCTTAAAAGATAAATTCTTATTACAACTGATTTTTGTAAACCATATAAAAAGGATCATCAACATAAGGTGAACTTAGATACATGAGATAATTATTACATTTTATAAGATTCTTCATTAGAAATAACTTTTTTCAATAAATTGTAAAAATTCGACATTTTACTTCTTGTGTTTCATTCCAATTGTTACAGTCATGTAATGAATGAAATACGATGCTTAATTATCGTAATTTATTTAAACTTAAACGGCTGACATTATTAAAAGGTGAAATAGTGTGTATGGGGGGGGGGGAGAAATGCTGAAAAGATTGAAGAAAAAGAATAAAAATTGTGTGTGCATTCAATTTAAAAAAAAAAACTTTGCACGTTAGAATTTATGTATTAAATCTATAAAGTATTGGATTTACATATACTCAGATACTTTCATATCAATTATTATTATTTCTAATGTTCTAAAGTAAAGCAAAGTAATTTGTTTAAGAAAAGCATGAAATATTACAGAAAAGTTAATAATTCAAATGTATATGGTAAAAAAAAAGGTTTGTTAAAGAGAGAATGGGATTTTTCAACCTCAAGGGTACGTCAAATAATCTCGGAAGGGCACGTGAAAAAATATATAATGATGGACATAAATACATAGATTGAACGTAAGAGACAAAGAATTTTTATTATTCTAAAAAGGGGCTTAACAAGGGGTCAGTCGTGGCATCACAATTCTTATTTCTTGTATTATTGTAATTCAGGTTATACTCCTTTTTTTTTTCATGTGACGGCACGATTTTTTTTTAAGAGCAACTATTGATAAATTTTTCTTATTATCCTGGTGCCACTGAATACTCTCTGTGTAGAGAAGCAGATGCACGTGAAATCTCTCAAGGCTCAGAGTCCTCATATTAGCATGGTGTAAGCTTAGAAAATGGGGTGCTAGCTCAGGTGTCCTCCTCGTCACTGGATCTTGGTTCAAAATAACGAGGTCCGTCGCCAAAAGTCTCTTTGCTCTTTTAATGTTAGACGTTAATAAAAGATGAAATCGAACTAAAAATTAATAATGGCGTTATGAAATGTTTTTTTTTGTGTGAATTCGGTAGCCTTATGGTCATGGAAATGGACTCTTGACCAGTCTATCATGAGTTCGAGCCCAAGGGATACTGAAGAGCAGCTGTGTAGAAGGGTCTGCTTCACGTTGAAAATGTCGAAACAATCCTTATGTTGACGTGGTGGTGTGGAATTTTAGAAAGGAGGTGTCAGGTGTCGTCCTCGTTATTTGATCTTGGTTCAAAGTTACGACGTCCATCACCGATAGCACTCAAGTTGCTTGATAGTTCGGTCAATAAATACTCTCTAACTTTGTTTTTTTTTAAAACCCGTTATATATATATATATATTACACATATGTATAATTACTAATGTATGTGCCATTTTTTCATAATTGGTAAAAATAAAAATATATCCGTATTTATGTAGTGTTTTGTTACTGTACATGTGCATGTTGATATTAGCAGTTATACGTAATGAAGGTGAGGTACGTAGAAGAAAATGACGGTCAAAGCGTACACAATCAAAAAATTTTGAAAAGCGCTGAAAGGGTTTTAATTGAGGGTTTTTTGTGAGGAGTGGAGAGTGAATATAAATTAGTGATTGTGTGTGTACCTTAAATTGTATCTAGTGTATTTTTTCCGCTATTAGATTTAACTAATAGCGGATAATTTCATATAATTCAATTCCGACTTCTATAATACCTTGATATCAGTAGCACACCCAAAAATTTCTCAAGGGGGGGGGGGAAGTCCATGGTCAAGAGTCCCCCAACTCGTATCATTCCTCAAGACTACACCAATTGATTCTTTTGATTTTGTTAACAAAAAACAGTCAAAAATAAACTATTAAATTAATAATCAGTATAAATTAATAAAATAAATTGCTCATTACAAGTACTTAATTAAATTTTACGTTATATAAATATATATATATATAGAATTATCATCAATCCAAAAAACTCAAGGGTTTTGGAGGGGTGTCCGGACCCCCCCCCCCTTGTGTGCACCACTGCTTGATATAGATGGTATCTACAATACTTTGATATAGATGGTATATAAAAAAATTAGTACAACACGGTGAAGTAATAAAGTAAAAGAACAAAGCAAAAAAAAAGAGAAGTAATGTCTCCCAATTCGTTCTGTTCTATTGTCAAGACTATTACATGACTTACTCTATTTTTTTTTTAATCTTGCCTTCATCGACTCTGAAGAAAGAGTTGAGTTGTAGAACTCTTGGGCGTCTCAAAACTTTTGTCATGCTGCCAACGAAAGAAAATAAAAATAAAAGATGGAATAAAACCTTCCTCTCTTTTCTGCTGAGTAAAAAAAAGGGAGTTGGCCAAAATAAAACCAAAAGAAATCGAATGAAATCGGAAAAGAAAGAAAAAAACTATAAGGAGGGGGGGGGATCGTCTGCTTGTAGTAAAAGTAGTAAGAAGTCGTTCGAAACAAGATCGCATCATCGAACCAAACGATTCTTCTTCATCTTATGACTTAGCGTTTTCGAAAGAAATATCATGGAATATGTGGAATAAAAGTAAAAAATGGCGGGAAGGGTAATTTTTTTTTCTTATTTTTAAAGTTTTATGATAATGTTTATTTTTCGTGCAATAAAAAATACTTATTTCGAGTTTTAGAGACGTATTTTGTGATACTTGAATGGCAATTGATTCTGAAACAAAATTTTTATCGTCTGCTTTTCTTCAAAAAATTTTTTTATCATTTTCCCTACAAGTGGATGCAATACTTATATTTGTTTTATTTATTTAAGAACATTATGGTACAAAATAAACCCATTAAAATAATGCGTCATAAAAGATATATATACGTATATATATATATCATATTTTATGCAACTGAATTATATTCCTTGTATTTATTTTTATATAGCTCTCGTTTTTTCTTACGTTAAACTCAAAATGTCACAGCCATAAGCTGACATGCAATCACTGTGTCTATATTTCTGCGTATATGTCGCTAAACTTTTCCGAATATACTTTTTCTTCGTGCCTCGGGCCATCATAGGACGATGAGGGGTGGAGAGAGGCCCCTCCCCCCAAAAAAATCGCCGACGCAGTTTATTCCAATTTCTAAGAAGTAAGAAAGGCCCCTTCTTCACATGCAACTACACTCAGAATGCATCAGTATGATAAAAGACTATTTCCTCTCGCCCCCCCCCCCTTTTCCACCCCTCGTCCATCAGAGGTGCTATTGGACTGTCCATCTGCCTGCTCTTTTCTATCCTTTTTCATTCGGCCAGATATACGTCATTGTAAGGTTTACTAGAGTTTTCTTGGCTGGATGGTAAATACATTTTTCTTTCTTGGCGAGTTTTCTTGTCGCCAAATGTTTGTTTTTGCTAAATAACATTTTGGATGAAAGGCATTCAACATTTGATTGTTATCTTTCATTTCAAATTGATCTAAACACTGCCTCTTAAGTTCGAAGACAAAACATTTACAATGTTGTCGTTTTTTTCTTTTGAAACTTGATTTATTTTTACGTTTTTATTTGTAAAACCTGCTAACCACCATGAATACGCTTCGTGGTTTTGAATCGCGGTCAAGTGACGAGGTCGAACAGCTGAATGGGCACCCCATTCACCACATTGCTTCCCTTTTGACCAGCAGTTATTACAAAACATCATTGTAAAAAAAGGGCTAAATTCATGGCGGTCACGTGAAAAATATAATCACGTATTCTCCATTTAATTTAAAACTGAGTTTAGGCTTGCACTTGTTGTTCTTCTAAAATTTGGATAAAATTTCGAAGATGATAAAGACGCACAAATATTAAGATTTATCAAACCTTTTTAAAAAAATTATTTTATTATACGTGTATTTCAAGTACATTTAAGTGCACTTTATTTTTACCTTTGTGTATTTTTATTGTTTTCAAATCCATCTTTTTAAAAAAGAACTGCAAAAATCTAAAGTTAGCAATGGACTAAATTCATGACGGCCACATGATAATATAAACAAGTGTTCTACATTGAATTCAAAAAGGACAATACACTATATATAGCTCGTTCTTTTTATTCTATTTGTAAAACTTAGGTAAAATTTCAAATTGTATAGTTGGGTAAAGATGCTCAAGAGTTATAAAAAGAAATTTCTGCAAAAGGATTTTGAAATTAAAGAAAAAAAAGTCTTGTTTTATACATGTACTTTTAAATAAAGTGACAAATATTAATTTTTTTTAAAAAAAGTTTCTGTAAAAAGCGTAATTTGGCAACAACGAAGTGCATGAACTGATTTGATGAAAATAGATACTTGCATTTATCGTGACTATTACGTCACATGTGTTTTTTAACTTGATTGGCTAAGTGGTTTAAAATTATCATGTGATTATGATGTCACATGAATTTAATCCATAGCGAAGCGAATGAGCTGATTTGCCTGGAAACACGCGATTGCATTTATCATGTGACTATGACGTCACATAAATTCTATGAACTGATTAGCTAGAAACTCAGTGTAGTACTTAGGAGACTATGACATCATTCTGTGTTTGTGTGCGAGTGTGTTTTAAAAATTTCTAAGTGTTTCTAAGAATTTTAAATTTTGCTATTGGAATAATATTTTAGGACTTTAGTTATTCGAATACATTTGAAAAAGTTATTATTTTCCTGAATGTTATTTTTTAACTACGTAGTATTCCCTGAAAATACATAGTGTAATTATTGTAGAAGATCATGAGTTTAGTTTAGTAATGGTATAATATCATACGGATTGAATGGATTTGGAGATAAAGGTACCACCCCAGGTGTTATCCTCGTCTTTTTACTATGGTAAAGTATTACGAGGTCCGTCGACAACATTTTCTTGTAACTGCAACGTCAATAAACAATGAATTAATGAACGTATTAAATAGTTGTATGAAATGTTGATGACAGGATCGTGTAAGAAAGAGTGTATGAAGTTTGTTCGTATGGGTGTCTATAAAAAATAAATAAGGTGATTGATTTTTGAAAAAGCGCATATATATTAATGGTCATTTTTTTACAGTAGAACGTCATTTATCCGAATCAATTGGAACTGGACACAGTTCGGATACGCGATTGTTCGGATAACCGAATGTGATCCATGCAGTATATGATACTGGACGCTATACAAATATTGAAAATCATCACATGCGGGAAACGTGCTTGAAGAAAAAGCAAAATAGGTGCAAAATGTTGCAATTTTATCTTGATTGTGGAAAACAATCGCTTATTTTTTGCTGTACCATTGTACACATTCGTTTTTTCACTACAAGGTCTCTGATTCTCTTCAACAGCAGTAGTTGAGTCGGACAGCACTCTGATTGTTGTTAACTGATAGCTGCCTCTAACGCAGAAACGCGTCAGCATTTGATGGACCCTTGCTACATTCTTTGTTGTTGTCCTCGTCTTTATCGTCGACAGGGTTGGGCTCTTCTTGCACGGAAGTCACTATCTCGTCATTATTTAGCATTTGAAATCCACAGTCTTCTGGATTGCGTGTCATCCAGGTTTCTAAATCAATAAAATTCAACAAAAGAGCACGTATACTCTCCCTCACTTGGAAACTTAACTGATCTAATATTCCGCGCAGATGTTTACCAAATCACACAGCTGAAATCCCCGAAATATCCCTCACCTTGGGTTTTCCCATCACTTTTGGCCTCACAGGAAACAAAAGTTGAGCATTGCCCTGTTCGAAAACGTATCCGGACTTTGGTTCGGATATTTGACGCTCCGGATAACAAAAGTTCGGATAAACGACGTTCTGCTGTGTATGTTTAATGTCTGTTAAAGTAGAATATCCTTATAAAATGGTTTCACGAATATTAATACCAGAAAATAAAATATTTGAACGCAATTTTTTGGCATAAAATAAAATAACATTTTTAAAACGTTCACCTTTTTTGGAAAATTGTTTCTGCAGTCATATTTCGCCTATATATAGCTACTACTTCTGTGTACAGGGGATGAACTAGGATTTTTGAAATATATTATTTATAGAAGTGGATTTATCTATTCATATTTTATTACATTAGAGTAGACAACCGTTATACTATATCAATTGATCGTAACTCTGAAAATAGTGATTTCAGAGTTACGAGAGTGATTTGAGTTACAACCCCCCCTCCTTGAAAAATTCCTGCTGGCGCTACTGGCCTATACGTATACATCAAAGTATTTTTGAAGCATTTTTCATAAAAGGGCTAATGTTTTGAATATCTGTCATTCTTTCTACATTTTCTGCCGAAAAAAAGTTGCCTTTGAATTGTTGTTTAAATTTCTGCCGAAATAAGTTGCCTGTAATAATATTCTTAAAATAATTTATGTATATTCTATAATTCAGCTGATACTAAACATCAAATTATTATTCATTTATGCGCTTTTTCAAGATCACTGATCCGAACGTAAATGGTCACTTTTAAGTGGAAAATCGCTTTGCACGACGTTGTATGTTACAGTCATTCAAAATCCGAAGATATGTAGCGGAATCTTTGCATGATAAATCTATCACATCTGTAACTCCTCATGGTACTGGGCCAAGGATAAGGAGAGTCAAAACTCCATTTCAAGTATCGATTTCTTTATCTTGTTGTTGTTATTAATTCGGGATTTTTGCCTCAAAAATCAGTGATCATAGTCTCGAGATGCATTATTAGTGATATTTAAGTGCAGTCATGGTAATTTGAATTCAGTACTAAACGGGGTTGAAGGTTCAATCCCCCATAGACCAACAAATTTTTTATCTTTACAGCATACCCCTTGGCGCTTCCGTATATGGGTTTTTAGAACATACCCCATGAAATAGTTCCGTGTAAGCCACTGTCTGGATTTCATTGAAAATTCGCTGTATGGAATCACTATGGCTCAGTAACCTTACATGGTGCATTTTAGTCGTTTGTATAGTGGGATGCTAACTTAATTGACGCTCTCGTCACCTACAGCCCTCGAGTTGCTTCTGATTAAAATTAAATCTTAACGCATCACTAGTTTCGAATAAATTAATAGGCACTCGCCCTCATCACTGCAGACGATTTTATTTACTCGACTTCTCTACTTTCTTCCACTTCCGAATCCACCATCAAAACCAGAAGGGAAACACCAACTAATTATCGCGCCACCTCCCCTCAAATAATTCAAACTCACTGATCCATTCCTCTGTGAAGCATTTTCTACGCCATCCATGATACGGAGGCCCGCATTTTTACCACCCCCAAACAAACATAATTAGTCCCTAATTCTGGAATGTTTGCCTTCGTTCTTAATTCCATCTGACCAGAAAATAAAAGAAGACATCATTACACTGCATTTAATTCCATTAACCCAATAAGGTTATTCGTAAAATATGTTTATGATCCTGGAAAAGGGAAGTCAGACGATAATCAGAAGTCGTTAACGAATTTAGGGGTGTAATTATAGGGATGCAAAGGGGGAGGGAGAGGTTATGTAGCAGATGAGAGATGGAATTCTTGTTATTAAGGGAAACGGATTTGGATGGGAAGTGTATGCTCTTCCGGATGGTGGTGGTGTGTGCAATTATGGTGCTGCTGAATTTAGCTAATGCTGTTGGAGGGTCTTCCAGGATCGTCTGATTGATAATATCGTTTGGTTTAAGGGGTGTTAGTTAAGAGAGTGTGATGAGTTTGAAATAGTTTGGTGGGAAAATGTGGTTTATGAGTTAAAAGTCAATTTTTGGTGAATCGTATGGATCTGTTCCTTCTAGGGTGCTGGTTTACTTAAGGGATTTGCTTTATAAACGGGATCAGAGGGAAGGGGGAGGTATTCATAAGAAATTGAGGTTATCTTGAATATTTTAAAAGGAGTTTTTGATTTATATATGGTCATTTTCTCTTTGAAGGTTGATTAGGCAATCACAATTTGGGTAAAATGAGATGGAAATGAAAAAGGCAGAGCGTCATTAAAGATTTATTTTATAGCAGAAACACCCATAACTATTCCTAACTCTTGGTTAATGAAATCTGTAATTAAATAAAGACTGTATATTTTAGTTTTGAATTATCGTAATTTTTGCATTAATTCAGCTGCTCGTACGGTTCTTGAGTCAGCTAAGAAAATTATTCGATATATATATTACATGAACCCCAGTAGCGCACACAAAACTTTTTCAAGGGGGGCGGGGATCCAGGGTCGAAAGTCCCCCAATCTCGTATCATACCTTAAAACAACGCCAATTGATTCTTCTGATTTTGTCGATTTTGTTAACAAAAAACAGTAAAAAATAAACTATTGAATTAATATTTGGCATTAATTAATAAAATAAATTGTTAATTACTAGTAATTAATTAAAAGTTACGGACTATCATCAATCGAAAAAAGTTCAATGGCTTTCGGGGATTTGGGTGTGTTCTTGTCGAGACATTCTTGAAATGTAGAAGTAAGGAGAGTGGGTTGCCAGCTCAGGTGTCGTCCTCGTCACTTGACTTTTATTCAAATATATGAGGTACGTTGATAACGGTTTCCAGTGAGTGATTGTTTTTTCTGTAAGCAACGTGAGGGATATTGGAGGCAAGCACCAAACTCTGAATCACTGTCAAGAAACGAGAACGACACCTGACCGGCAACCCGTTTCCGAATTTCCACATTACGACGAGTGGGGATTTTGAGTCTTGACTGATTGAAATTAGCAATAGTCCTTCCACATGGAGGTCCCCTCAGGGGGCTCACCTTCTTTAGGTGAGTACGGGTGTCACAATCCCGAAGTGCCCTAGTGATCTTTTCCTTTTCCCACGGGGTTTACTGTCTTTGGTAAACACGGGCTTCACGAACCCGGGGTACCCTAGTGATCCTTCTCTATTTTCGACCCTCTTTCTTGTCATTCAATTCATTCTTTCTTTCCCTTCCCGTCTAGACCACAGATATTAAAACAAATGTTTGGCGCAGTATAGCCGAAATCGGCTCTTGCGCCAATAAACCCCAAAATCACTCACTCACTCACTCCACATGGAGGTTCTTTAGTAGCATCAGGACTCGAACCCATGACTCGACAATGGCATCCACGAGCTCGTAACTATAAATACTAGGTTACCGTAGTCCCGTCAATGGTTTCGAAGTGCTACAGTTTAAAAACAATCAATCAATCATTTCAGATTTCTACATCACATGTAATAAGAATTTTGAAGCGTTTGTTTTTAAATGTATTTAAGGTACAATAGATTGGGTAAAAACACATGATGGACATAAGATGAACCTCACGAAAGGTTCCGGATAATTTTAGAATGTTAAGCGACGTATGGTCCAATCATAAAGGAAAGAACCTTGTCGTTGTTTCTGAAAAAATAGGGGAAAAAATAATAAAATAAAAATTTTGTTTGTTTGTAGGAAAAGATATGAGAGGGGGATAAATTTTATAGTAAAAGTAGAAAAAATTCTCATCGACGTTTTAATTTTCATGTTTTCCAAAAGAAATGATATAATCCCTTAGCAATTACGTGATTCGCTCCATATAGGCGCGCGTATAGGGTGTATTGGGGGGGGGGGGGTATGAAAGAGGCACAAATAAGCATATGTTTCACTAAAATAAGTAAACACTTCGTAAACATTATCAAGGTTATTTTATTGCATTCGAAACCCTTCGGAGAAGTTTTACTTTTTGCCGCGCAAAGAAAAGAATCGTACGCATCAAAAAGACGTATATATACGTCCGGGACAACTAACTCATAGGTTGAACGAGACGGATATATACGCCGGTGTCAGTTAAAGGGTTTAAGTGTATTAAAAAATGTCCCTTTTAAAGAATAATAAACATAATTACAAATAAGAAATATAACTTAAATATTTTTTATCATAATTGTTTTAAATGCATTAAGAAATTTGTAATTCCGAATTAGGGGGGAAATGCGAGTTAGGCTGAGATCTTAAGATCTCGTATGATTTGGTGAGTGAATATGGAGCAATGAGGTATAAACTAAACAATTACATTCTTCACCATTTCATTTTTGCATCAATTGACAAAGTCCATTTTCACATTGTTATCGTTTCAATACAAAAAGATCTCAATACTTTTACGTGTCATCTTTTGGGATCGAAATACAAACTTAAGTGCCATCCTCGTTTACAGTAAGGTCAAGTGCCATTCTCTTTATCACTTGACCTTGGTATGAAATGATATGATTTTTAGCCAATATTTTTTAAAGCATCAAACTATTTTTTTAATCAAAAGAAAGTAACCAAAGCGGGTCATGAATCTCTAATTATGACAACCCATCTAAAAGTTGCGGCCACAACACAGAAGCCCCAAGAGGTGCCGCACGATCCCTCCCTCTTTCCTCAAAAGAGGGGGGAGGTTCAGAGGTTAAGTGCGCTTTCCGTGCTTCAACCATTTCTCACACTTTCACGAGGGAAAAGGGGGAGGGATCAAATAAACGCGCAGACAATTTTCGGAGAGGGCAATTCGAGACGCTTCAAGAAAAGAGCGGCTTTTCGGTGGAACGTTCTCTCTTTTCTATCGTGAAAGAGAAACTGTCGTTTCTGGGGATATTTTAAATGCCGCCGCATTTCTGACACTTCCCCCAACCTTTAAGGGAGAAGGGGAATGAGAAGTTAGTAACTGTGTCGAATGTGAAATTGAGATGGAACGTAATGGGGGAAGGGATTCCTTGGGGTTCCAAGTTCAAAAGGTCTTCAGTTTCAGTTGTGAATGAATAAATTCTACACCAGTATTTTTTTATGTGTGTGTGTGTGTAAAGACACACACACACACATAAAAAACATGAAAGGGTAAGGGATGAAAAAGAGGAATGTTCTTTTAGCTGTGGTTCTCAGATTTTTCTTTGTTGTTGCACCCTGCGACTGAAAAGTTTGATTTGATGCAGTGTTACCCGAAGATAAAACCAAATCGAAAACTTTGTCTTAGGATGATTTTAAGGGCGATCGCTTTATGAGTTGTAACTCCAAAGATGAACCCTAATGACGCCAGACATCGCCATAAAACTCATCTGTTCAGATGGAACACATGGGGGGATAATGTACGAATTTGACTATTTGAATGGACTGCAGACAAAATAGCAAAGTTTGGTTGTTCGTGGAGCTGTTATAATCCAATGCATTCGCCCTTACATAGCATCACAATAAGAATAAAATTCTCCATAGGAATTAATATATGACAGAGGTTCGTACTTTTGGGGGAAACAGCTATTAGAATTTATGTACATATTTAAAGTTCGGCCTTTTGTAATGAACTTTCTCCCCTCACACGCTCTTTGAAAAATTGGCATGCATCCTCAGTGATAGGAGTGTCTCAGTTTAAGGCTGTCTTCGCGCGACAAAAATGCGAGAGCCTGAACAAAACACATTTCCAAAGAGAAAAATGTCTAAATTTTTATGAAAATTTGGAACATAATAACTCGTACATCTGTTAAAAACACAGTGTTTCCAAAATTTACCGTGAATACTTTTTTTCATTTTAACACGTGAAGGGATTACTCATTTAATATTACGGTATAGGAGAAAACGCAAAACGCACATGATATACCAGAACCAATGAATGAATTCGCTTAAAAATGTGGAGTATTATAAAATTTGCTGCTCTCTGAAGGATAACGAAGCTAGAATATAATATTAATTTTTAATTTCTTTTATATCTCAGAAAAGATGCCGAATTTGTGTTCTATTCTTTACAATTAACTCAAGACAACCTTAAGGATTATTGTTCTACAAATTATTATACTTGCGGTGCCCTAGTGGTCTTGGCGTTGAAAGTTCGGTGAGTAGAGTGCCTGCTCAGATGCTATCCTCGTCACTTGACTGTTGTTTAAAACGACGAGATTCGTCGTCAATACCCCTCGTGTTGATTTATAGCACAACGTTAGTAAGATCTCACTCATCCGACGGTACCTTTTTTTTCTCCAATGAGGCTGCGAATTGGTACTTTTATCATTCCAGACATAGTACATTCTCCAGGAGCTGGTATCACTTTTTATTGCGCCACATGGCACTATTAATTATTGAAAAAATGGAAGAGAGAAGTTATAATAGTAGAAAAATACCATCCTGAAAACTAATTTCTTCTCAAAAAATTTCCTTGAGGTAAAAACATTCTATAATAATTTTTGAGGCTACATCTGTTTTTTAAATTACTATTGGAATTTTAACAAAAATCATTTGATTTTCTTAGTAGGAGGGGGGCTCGGATGTTCTCAGCAGCTCAGGTGGCTTCCTCATCACTTGACCGCGGTTCAAAATGACGAGGTCCGTTGTCAAAAGCCACTGAGTAGGTGAAGAGTGCGACGTTAATATTCACTCCCTCACTCCAGGCAATTTTTAATTTATTTGTAAAATCCACGAAAAACGATTTTAAGAAATTTAAATCATAAATGGATCTTTATTTTGATTACCCTCTCAAATAGACCCAAACTCCCATAAATACAAAAATCCTGCTCATTTTTAAGTGAAATTTCGCCAATCCATCGCCAAATCCGCCAGTGGTCGCCAAAAGCTTTTCTGTAATGCAGTCGGTCATCGCTATCCGATACTTTTCCTGAAGTTCAAAAACACTTTTATTTTCTTCACAGGATGCGAGGATTGAAAAGGATGGGTGGGGAGGGGGAGCATTAGGGATTTTTTTTATGCTTCCAAAATAAAATCTAGAGGTAGTGGAAGGTAGAAAAGGATTTAGGGTGGTCCGGTGAGAGGATTTTCGAAAAATAGATTTCATATTGTGAATATCCTTTTTCGCTTATAGACAAGATGAGAATATAAAATGTGCAAGAGTATTTGGTTGATATTCTGCGAACATCCAATTTCTTAGAATAAAAACAGGACCAAAAAAAAAAAATATTAATCTTTCCACTCCCGGCTTTTTATTCTTTTTCCGCATAAAAACTTTCAACCCTTGGTTCTTCGAGCTTCAGATAACTTGGATGAATTTTAATACCCAAATAGAACTGCTCAATTCGAAAAACTATTTTAAAGAGTTTTTTCCAGCAAAAACTCTGGTTAACATTTCTTTTTTAACCTGTAGCCGTGGTAGAACTCGTGTACGGCATGCCATGTGTTCGATCCTTCTTTGAGATACACGTAACTGACTTTACTGACCATTGCTTTAGGATAGTAACGATTAGGACTTAATTTGTTAAACATCATTCCCTTCTCTCTCTGAAGCCAAACAAGGGCTATAATTTTATGCCATGACCAAGTGACGAGAATGACTCCTGAGCTAGTATTATACTCTCCAAATTTCTGCACATTTCCATGGGTAGATTTCGAACCTCGATAGGTTTAGGGAACATTGCAATTCTATTATAACATTTATCCTTAAGGTTAAATTCTGAGAGGCGCAAAGAAACAAATGTGTGTTTGTGCAACTCATTTGTGAAAGTTTATTATCGTATTTTCGTGTTTAAGCCAAGAATTTTTGGAACTTTTTTGAAAGTGAAAGTATGGAGCTTGGCTCGTGTGTGTGTAAGTTGTGTAAGTATATATGCATATATAAACTTCGTGGCGAGTGGTATGATTTCTTGTAATTAACAACTGATCATTTGAACGAGAATGGACGTCGGTGTAAATGATGTTGGAGTGAGAAGGAATCATTTTTGTAGATGAAAGAACACAAAGACAAAAGCCAGATGCAGGCAGTTACATGGTTTTTACAATAAGCGGTTGTGAATTTTCCATAAAATGGACGTTTATGTACAAAACGCCAACCGGAAGTTCTAGAAATCATATGGCATTTGTGAAAAGCTTCTGTGATTGGCGGACAGCTCTCGTATAAGGTGGCTTACATAACCACAAATCAAAAAACGCTGACTACATAATTTTGAATTCTTAAAAGTTACGATTAAAACCCGTTAGGTGGATAAGCTAAAAGTTAAGCATTTATGCGAAGTTATAGTGGGCTCAAGGCCATTACAAATTTGAAACCCTTAAAAGAAAATTAGCGTGAATTATTATACACATACACACATTTCTATACATAATATGTAATAAATTAAATTGATATCTTCTCATAAATTCGAGTCTCCTTTATTTATAACATCTAATTCATCAATCCTAATACCCTATTTCGAAACGCTTCTCAATTTATCTTTTTCTGAAGCATTAAAAACATTATGTTGGTACATTTATTGCTGATTCTTCAGACCTTGAATTTTGATTGATTTATTGGGGATTCTGAGAAATATAAGATCATGGATCGTTTTCATGTGCCTTACTAATAGATTTTCTATTCCCTTCACAATGTCATTTCAATAAATAACTAGTTACTCCTTAAAATGCATGGTGCCTTCGCGGCATAGAGGTACTCTAAATAGCCGTCGAGCCGCAAGTCCTTTCATGAGGTTGGTGGAAGGGGAAGAGAGATGGGAGCCCCCTGACCATCCCCAGGGTGTCCTTCCTCAAAATTGAGGATGTAAATGAGGCAAATCGTACTGTCATCTGCATGGTGCCAAATCTACGGCTAACGACAGGCGTTAATTAGCCTTTTGCCATGATGAATTTCGTGGGCCTCGATCTGGCTGGCCTTTGCCGATCAGGTGGCATTATTAACAACAACAGAGTTTTATTGGAAATTATTACACCCGTTCTACCCGCTAGGTAACATATTCTCTCTCATGGAAACCCCTGCCCCCTCCATATTCGACGTATTTACTAATTTCGAATTTCGGTGAAATTTTTGAAGAAAAAACACATTCTTGGCTTCTATTCGAATATATACAGTATATATTTGAAATAGATGGAATTATAAAAAAAAAGAAGAAAAACCCTAATATTTAAAGCATGTGAATAAATTGAATTTATTACGTAGGAAAAAAAGATATGCATAATCATCTTTATATAAAATATTTTTTAAAAAAGAAAAACGAAAAAGCACTTAGGAATCTTTTTAAATAATCCATAAAAGTATTTTTAGTTTTCACAAAGAGAAAAAAAATAGAATCCCTTTATTTATTTTCGAACATCTTTTATTATTCATCCGTTAATTAAAAAAAATTTTTTAAGAGAAATAAAAAAAGTTTAAATATATAAAAATCCTTCAGGATTAATATATTTAGGGGCTTAAGATGACGGGTAGAACGGTAGTAGGAAGAGAATATAAGATGCTAAACACACTTCCCCCCTCATTATCTTTAATTGAAGCCCCCCAATTACATGTAGTGACAGGGTAAAATAATAATTATTATGATCTCGGCTGCTATTCAAATATTTAATAATGCATTAAAGCCCCCTATATTACTCTTTCTTTAAAAAAAGTGAGAGATATCTATTTTATTCATGAAGAATCCGCCAAAATTTTTCTCTTCTATAAAGTGTTTAATCAGTGAGGGGTGTCTATGAATATTTTATTCAATAAAAAGGGATGAGAGGGTGGGGAAGAAACAATTTCTGGAGACTGGAAACCTCAACAAGATTATGGACTCTATTACGCAGACGATAAGCATCGATTATTGGTGACTTTTCAATGTGGGTCCGATTATCTCGCCAACATAATCGAGTTGAGCAAACAGTTGATTTTCTGTTGAGTATAGCATTGAAATTTTTTAAAAAAACTTTTTGTGTGTGTTGATGAAGGGATTTGCATATTTCGGATCATAAATTGAATACTGATGACTCCATTACTTATTCATTGGGCGGTGCTGTGTTTAAAGAGTTGTTTTTCTTGCTTTGGCTAAGAGACGAATCTTATCTCTTGGTTTTCTTCTTAGGAGTGGTTTTTTGGGTCACGGTTGTGAGAATTCGTTAGTTATAACTGCCGTGCCATGTGGAAGTTTTAGGTCAAGGATTGCCAATTCCTACATACAAACATACCGAAATTAACCTTTGAAGAACATGGTTCCAGGAGTTCTTCCTGATTTATTTGTCCTGGTTACATCAGATATATTTCTTGCTGTTTCTGGATTGTGTGGAGATTATTGTTCCATGTATGGGTATAGGTTAGTAATCTCCAACCTGTGTTTCACGGACTCCTGCGATTCTACGAGGTATACCTAGGGGTTTCATGAATCAAAATAAAATGGTCCATGGTCGAAAGTTCCCCAACTCGTATCATACCTCAAGACAACACCAATTGATGCTTCTGATTTTGTTAACAAAAAACAGTAAAAAATAAAGTATTGAATTAATAATTAGCATTAATTAATAAAATAAATTGTTAATTACAAGTACTTCATTAAATTTTACGTTATATAAATATAGGATTAACATTAATCGAAAAAAACCTCAAGGGCTTTGGGGGGTGTCCGGACCCCCAGGACACCCACCTTGTGTGCACCACTGCCTGAAGAAGTTCGTGAAAAGTTATACATTATCCGTATTTTGTTAATAATTCATATATAGAAAAGAACACAGGTTGAGATTCAGCGAAAATGACGGTAAACAGCGTGTTAGGGAGAAATGTGTATGAAGTAAAATTGTGTCAAATTTAATCCAAACTGTTTCCTGGACCATTCATTTTTGTTCTTTCCTTTTTTTAAACAAAGGCAGAACGCTAAAAAGGCCAAAGAGTTCTTGCCCGGCGTGTCATGAGTTCGAGTCCTAGTGCCACTGAAACCTCGCCGTGTAGAGGGGCTAATGCACTTTAAATCTGTCCAGTCTCAAAGTCCTCCCATTGACATGGTGTGGTAGCTTAGAGAGTAAATGCTAGCACAGGTGTCGTTCGCGTCACTTAACCTTTGTTCAAAATTACGAGGTCTGTCGCCAATAACCCTCGTGTTACTGTATAGTGCGTCGCTGATAAACGCTCATTGAAAGATCAATAAAACATTAATGACCACCCCCTACAATCCTTCTCTACATGCCCAATCGAATCCAGCACTCGCGGGTAATATTTCAAAAAGTGCACCTCTCCAATACGTAATTAATCACTCCGGCAGTGACTTAAGTACGACAGCATTGTGCAGGCGAGAAAAAGCGTTATCGAGACGAATGGAAACCCGACCGATTGCCAGTCGTCATGACGAATTAACGATGCCGTCGCATGTCACGATGCCCACGCGCCACCCTGTTCCATGGTGTCCGAAAAAAAGAAGAAACTCCCGTGTCTCGGCGCACGAAATAATAAAAAGACTTAAAGCAGCGTTGGCGTTTAGTTCCTGACACACAAATTAAAGTGGTGCAGAGATAATGGCGATTTTGAATGACGTCCATACGAGATAGCTTTAATCCCACCCTATGACAGCTGGTACTTGAGATGTCAGTGCGGAAGGGGGTATTTTTAAGGCTCGTGTGTTTTTGCACCTTTGGGTACAGTAATGGCTGTTTGCTCCCCTCCCGACGTAGTTAAAAGGCTTCTGGTTTAGATAGGAAGGTTTAGAGTTGGGATTCGTGTGGTGGATAGTGTATGTTGGGTGTTATGGGATGTTAAGATTGACGTCAAGAAATTGGGAGTGTTTTTATTATTTTTTTGCTCAAGGAATTCATCTAGCGAGGGCTTAGGGGGCTAAAGAGAAGTTTGAGAATCTGGACGAAAAGAATTTGAAACTATACGTGTTGGATCCGATTACGTTCAGAACCATGATTTTTAAAGAGTGTTTAAATGAAATTTTTTTAAAAATATTTACTGTCACCTGAATTATTTGTCAAATTGTTTTGAAAATATTATTACATTAAAATATTACCTAAATACAATTTTTTTGGCAATAAATATAGAAAAAATGACGCTTTTTAAGAAAAACACTGAAAAATGCTTCTATGATAGTTATATTTTGCTTCTATGTAACTAGAAAATTCCATACAGAGGCTGAACTAGAGTTTTGAAAAGTTACATTATTTTAAGTTTTCGGTACAGAGGTCTTAGCTACATACGAAGACAAAATATAATTATAGAAGCATTTCTCCGAAAGGGGGAAATGATTTGAAAATGGCTATTCTTTTTTCATTTATTTGCCAAAAAAATTGCTAGTGGATAATTTTTTTCTTGTATAATAATATTCTTAAAATAGTTTTATATGTGTTTTATATTTCAGGTGACCCTAAGTATGAAAAAAAATTATTCTTTTATACGTTTCTCGAAATCACGGTTCCAAATGTAGTCAGGTACCTGAACATTTCACATGTATTATTGAACTTCATCTTATGTTAATTTAGGGCATATATAACTGAATTCTTCGCAATAAGTATAGTTTAGGATATTACAACTATCGCATTTGTTGAAAATATTTGAAAATGGAAATAAAAATTGTTAATGTGGGAAGCAAAATTTTTTTCTTTTGCATAATTTAAGTATAATTTTGGTCAAAAATTAACTTTAAAATACTAAAGTCAGTGGCGGAACAGCCCATGGGTGCCAAGCAGTAGCGCACACAGGAATTTTTCGAGGAAGGGGGGGGGGTCGAATGTCGAAAGTCCACTATTCTCGTATCATGCTCCAATACGCCACCCAACATATTCTTTTGATTTTAGCAATTTTGGAGAACAAAAAAAAAAAAATTATTGAATAATCAGCATTAATTTAAAAAATTAATTTTTAATAAAAATAGTTTCATTTTACCTACTATATACATAGGATTATAAACAACCGATGAAAAAAAAATCCCGAGTACAGGTGACCATTGGGCGCTGAGGTGCATGAACAGATATCCCGAGCAGGTGGTCAGTGAGAAGCGAAACCCCCAGTGTTAAGTCCCAAAGAAAACTTGGTACTCATTTATCGACCCAATGAAGGAATGAAAAGCTGAGTCAACCTTGCCCAGCCTGAAGATTGAACCCCGGACCTGTGGTGTGGAAGCGGAACACCTACCACTGGGCCTTAAATTTAAAGTATCCAAGGATAATCTTTTCCCTTCGTGTTAACGTATATATTCTCAAATTATTTTTGGTTCAACATGAAGTCGCTATGCTACAAAATTTTAATAAAGTATTTTATGGTTAAATTAATTAAAATACGGATTATTTTTTTATATTTTTGCTGATACATTTTACATTATGTTTTTGTGTTTGTGGCAGTAACATATAAAAAGTCATAGAAAGAATTTTTTAACATTAACTTTTAAATTACAGTTTCTTAACTCAATGTATAAAAAATAAGTAACGATTTAGCATCTGCAAAACTTTAAAAAAAAATTATTTCTTCATACACCGGATGATTTTAAAGTTCATAAAAATGCATATAAAGTACTGATAACATTAATAGATAGGACGAAAATTTATAACCATCCGACTTAGGAGCATTTTAATCATTTTCAATGTTTTCGACTTCTTTTTCCCAAGTTCGAATGTAATTTTTCACCATTCCGAATAGAATTGTCAAGTCCATATCGATAAAACCATTATATATTTCGATACCTATTATCGATTTTTTCTGACGCCGTCTTCTTAAATGAGGGGCATCTGAAGGAGCACGTACTTCATTCAAGAAAAGCGGCATTATTTAAGTTAAGTGAGGGTTTTTCGAATTGTGTATGTACGAAATTATTTGATTCTAAACGTTTATAACTTAATTTTATTTTGACTATTTTTTTTTTTGTACAGTGTTGAAAGAATTCAACATGGAACTATGTGTTTTATGAAGCTAATATTATTACGCTTATTGAAATATAGTTTATTCGAAAAATACCTTCATGATTATATTTACCGACTCTATTGGAAAAATATCTAAAGAATTGAATTTATAAATTGAAGGAATTTGGGTATCTGTTTCACTCAAGAAAACTTAAACTCCTAACAGGATGACTGAGAGTTGCATGAGTTCGGCCTAACCTTAGCCCATTGCTGCATTTAATTATAATATGAAATTAAAATTGAGTTAACTTTGTTAAAATATTTTACATTAAAGCTGCGTAAAAAAAATTTTTCATTAAAAATTAGTAAAAAAATATTAAATTTAGGTGTGAAATATGGGTGCAAAAAGCTTTATTTCAAATACTATGTGTAGGAATATTGTGTGATAATCCTTGAGTGATTCTACGTCTACCGCGAGCTGGTCCGGCAAGCCGGAGCGCAGAGCAGCCGACTTGGGGGATAGAAAAACGGGCTTCTTTCAGGATGAGGGAAAGAAAAACAAGCAACGCAAGGAACCTGCATCCTCGGAATCTCCCCCCCCCCTCTCAGTTTGAAGAGAATTGAATAAACAAAGACGATGTAAGTAAAAATGGATTGGGGGGGGGGATTAAATGTTAAAGTCGCACTTTTTAGCTACTCCACTGCTTTTGGAGACGAACCATCGTCAAGTAACGAGGATGACATCTCAGCTGACACCACTTCTCCAAACGTTCACACCACACCAACGGGAGAATGTTTGAGCTTCAACACATATTCAACGGGCACCGGCTTCCACTGCACGGTAGATCTTCAGCGGTACAGGCTCGAACTCATGATACGCCGTCTACAGGTGACCTAAATAAAAATGGAAGGCTAAACTGAAATATACGGCGCAAAATGGGCGGCCGCGGTAGTCTAGTGGTTATGGTGACGAACTTGCAGTTAGCGTGTCATGAGTTTCATCCCTAGAGGCACTGAAGACCCGCCGTAGCACGTTCAAAGTCCTGAAGACCCGCCGTGGCGCGTTCAAAGCCCTGTAGACGTGGTGTGTTGTTTGGAGAGGGGGTGTCGGCTCAGGTGGTTTGAAAATGACGAGGTCCGTTGCCAATAGCATTTGAGGTGCTTCAAAGTACGACGGTTGCTGAAACTGATCTTTGCATGAGCTGTTTATTTATTTTTGACCCCAAAAATTTTAAAAAATAATTGCAAATATAAAAAATAATATTCAGTACCAGCATTTGTGTGGTCAAATGCTTTATGTTGACAGGTTTCCCAAAAGTTTGCATTTATATTTTTTGAAACACATACTGTAATTGTCACAAAAAAATGGAAAAAATTATTACATTTCTTTATTTCACAAACAACCATAATGCAAAAACAGACATAAAAAAAAGCGGAAAGGGGGAAAAAATAATTATAATATTCAACTTTTCACCATTTTCCATTTCTGCGCCGACGGACATTAATTACATTAATTTACTTCAAAACACACTAACGGAACTCATCATTAACCGACCTTTTGTTTTTTCCCTCTCTCTCTCTCACTTCTCCAGTCTCTGGAACTCAAGGGGAGTGAATTCGGGGCCCTTCCCCCTCCATCCCTCTCACTAAATCCTTTCCATTTCACATTCATTAGCCACTTGCCAGATAAAGAAAATTATAATCCTTTAATAAATCCACCCCAAGGCCAATTGAAGATAGGGTAGAAAAAAAATCCCTAAAAAAATCCCTCCCTCTAAATATTAAGTCGCATTTGAAAGCCAGGGCTTTGAAAAAAGTTGATGGGTGTTTAATTGGACAACATAATTACATAATGCTTCATGTGATTTACGCGTCTATAAGGGGGGGGTATTTTTTATGCGTCTCCCCCCCCCCCTGTTCGCTTCTTTTTAGTATAAAGGTCTTTAATTGGCTGGCAATTTGCTGCACCATTCCACCAATTAGGACGTAATCTTTTATACCCTACATTTTCTCATCGTCCATACTTTTCAGCCCATGGTTATGTCATTGTCTTTTGTCGCGACCTGACACGCCTCTCGCATTGTGGCGTTCTTTTTACTTCTAGGAGTATTTTATTATTTTATTTTTCGGGTGAAAAAGTTCCAGAAATTGGACCTGTCAGTGTTTGTAAACGACTTGGACCACGCCTCCTTTCGGCCTTGTAGTCAATTGATTGGACAGAGTTAAGTTTGTGAAGGTAATGGATATAAGCCCCGCCTGTGCGGTCCTGTGACAGCATGATTACAGCATTCATGCATCGTAATATAATGCACAGCCTTTACACGTGCGTGTCTGGTTGGAACAAAACCTTGGGAAAATTAGATCGAAAATTCTTTTTTTCCTCCTCCCGGGTACAGAAAGGAATAATTTGAGCGATCAGTTGAGAAAGTTATAATTTATTAATTAAGTACAGTTCCGATATTTTGGCAGACGCGTAGTTGACCTCGATCTCCGTTTTTGCTGTTTTCCTGACCTTAACATCGACTAAAATCCTGAACGTTTTTGTGACACTTTTGATGTGTCTATTTTTCATGTTACTCAAGTAATTATGTCGTAATTTTCTTGTTAGCCTTGGCAATATTCCTCCTCCAAGTAGTGTACATAAGCCTCTTTTACGAGAGACGGGGGTTTACATTCTGAAAAATACGTCGACGAAAGTGTCGAGTGGTAGTGTCCAGTGGCGCATACAAGGGGGGGGGGGTCCTAGGGGTCCGGACACCCCCTAAAGTCCTTGAGTTTTTTTTGGATTGATGATAATCACACACACATATATATATGGGGGAATCTAACCGAAATCTTCCAAAAAAGCTAGATTCTTGAGATTGCGAGGTGTCTAGGGGTTTTTACGATCTATGGGTGCAATGTGTTAATTAATGGTGAACAAGTTATTTTTTTTTACGCTAAAATTATGTAAAAAATCCTATTATTTTTGGCAACCTTACATTTACGTCTGTGACCTGTAGTTTAAGATATATTATAATTTTTTTACATGTGTATTTTATTGTAGTGTTACGTTTTGGAAATAATAGCTTATTATGTAACAAAACCACTTAATTTTAATAAACAAGTGTTGTTAATAATTAAATATGCTTTTTTTTAAAAAAAATAAAAATTCATAATAGATTCGGTTGGTACATTTGGCGCAATTCTTCTCTTGGCGTTTGCAAGGTGCCACCTGTTTCTCACCAAATAAGGCAGAATTTCTATGGGTACCTTTTTGTTGTGAAAAACAAACTTACTCATTACTTTTAATTAATTTATTTAATTACTTTATCGTGACCATGGTAGGCTAGTGGTCAAGGTCACGGACTCGTGCCTAGTGCGGACTCCCGCTGTGCAGAGGGGTTCGATGCACGTTAAATATGTGTAGGTGCAAACGTCCTCCTGTTGCTGTGGTGTGAAAGTTAGGAGAAGGGGTGCCAGCTCTCTCTGATGTCATCCTCGTCACCCGACCATGGTTCAAAATGACGAGAATCGTCACCAATAGACTTCGTGCAGCTTTATAGTGTGGCGCAAATATAATTCTTTCCTTTCTGCTACGTACAGTCAGCTTGTAACCATAACATAAAGCAGTACTTTCTGCCTTTTTATTATTGTTATCGTGTATAAGATAAAAAATGAATTTATTACATCATCACAAACAAGTAATATATATATATATATATATATATAAAATTTAAGTCAATTCTCTCTCTCCTATTTCGAATGGATGAATAAAAGTATTTTATTAACGATCAAAAATTTGAACAAGATATATATATATATATATATATATAGGGAGAGAGTGAACTAATAGTATGAATTGAAAAAAAAAGCGTGATTTGTCTGAATTGTTGTAACAATGCACACTCAGTTTGGCTAGTTTGGTGTGGCCGTGGTAGCCAAGTGGTCTAGGCATCGGATCATGGCTAGCGTGCCATGAGTTCAATCCCAGTTCCACTGAAGACCCGCCGTGTAGGGGTGCGATGCACGTCAAATCTGTCGAGAGCTCAAACGTCCTCCCGTTGGTGTGGTGTGGTAGTTAGGAGAGGGGGTGCCAGCTCAGGTGTCGTCCGCATCGCTTGACCATGGTTCAAAATAACGCGGACCGTCCCCAAAAGCCCTCGGGTGCGACGTAAAAATTCACTCACTCACTTGGCGAGTTTGGCTGAAAAATTGGTTTTCGACGCCAACTGTTGTCATAGTTTTAACAATTACATTGTTACAACAATGGAGACGAATCTAAGTTGGCGTCTAAAACCAGTAATTAAATTAATTAATTAACTGATGAATAATGAATAAATATTTGAAAAAACCGTATTAAACTCAAGTGTCATCCATTACAAGTTTAAGAAATTTATTTGAACTTGATTGGATGAATAGGAAGTATTTTATAAACGGTGAAATTGAAAATTTGAACTAGATATATATATAAATAAATATATATATATATAGGGAAAGAGTGTGAGCGAAGAGGAATTGAAAAAACTAATTTTAAAGTCCAGATTCATTTAAGAATCAGATTTGAAATATCATTCATGTTTTAAATAATTCCCCTGACAATGGCGTGGTTGGCGAGCACTAGTGGACTGTAAGCGCATAATAGCGCCAACTGAAGATGATTTTAGGGAAAACTGTAATCAATGAAACATTTGTCTTTTTCACAAAACACATTTAATTAAAAAGAATCGAATTATTTAAATGGAATAAGAAATCGTTAAATTATGCTTACTACACGCCTCCACAATCCAATTCAACGATATGGTTTCGCATTATGAAAAGCAATTCATTCAAGCGTATGACTGTTAAAGCAGTAATTCAAGTGATACGACACATGATTGCTCATATTCTAATTAAAAACGCATTAACCGGCATTTGATGCTTAATTTCACAGTAATCTTTTTATCGTTATACTTTTTGGAAAGGGGTATATTATGATGCTTGGTGATATTTCTTTTAATTATCACTTCCCGACGATAAAAATCAAGTGGCTTAATTATTTTGTCCTTTTTTTTTATCCGTTTTCGTAGCTACTTAATCTGACTGTAACTGTGGTATCGAAAGATTACGCATTACACGCTTTGATGTTCGTTTGTTTATTTATTATTTGTTTATTTTTCCGATTTATGTTTCCGCGGAAAAATATTTCCCGTTTTTATGTCGAAAAAGTTCATTTGCTGAGTTATTTGTTTTGTTTGCTTTTCTGTATGCTTTTGCATTTCTCCTTCAAAGGGGGGGAAAAAAGGGATTCTGGAATTTTAAATGTTATTGGATTGAATTACTGCATTTTTTTTTTTAAATATTCCTATCATTTTTGTTTATTCATATTTGTTCTTGCGAGTTAAAAATGCATTTTGCATAAACGATCGTAAAAATATAATTTTTTAAAAATCTGTATGATTTTTATTTACCTTTGCAAATAGAATATATTAATTACGCTGGCTCGTTTAAATGTCTTCCGGGTTTAGTTGTAATTTTTAACTTTCCATTAGAAGACGATTTGATTAAGATAATGGTTTTAAAACTGGGAATTTGTGTTTTTGATGATGTCTTATTTGTGTTTTGTATCGAACGATTTTACTGCCAGTAATATCGCTAATAAAACTTTTACTTTTTTAAAACTTTTACTTAAGATTTTTTTTTAGATTTTTCTTTTCTCAAATGAGCTTTTTTAAAATTATCTAGTTGTTTGAAAAGTTGGTGCGAGACGCGGGAAAAAAAAGGACAATTTTTTAATCCCGGTCTGTTGGTAGTTACCGTAGCCTAGTGGCCACGATCAGGGACTCTGGTTTGGCGTGTCATAACTTTGAGACCTTGTGCCCCTAAAGTAGAGGGGCTGATGCAATGTTAAATACCTCGAGGCTCAAAGTACTCCCGTTGACGTGTGTGGATGTTTGTAGGGTGGGGTGTCAGCTCAGGTGTCCGTCTGTTCACTTGACCAAGGTTCAAAATGACGTGGTGGTTCGCCAATAGCTCTCGTGTTATCTTATAGTGCGGCGTCAAGAAACACTCACACGTGCCTGATCTGTTGGTAAGTTGTTATTGGTCATCTTTCAAGTATAAGTAAGGTCCACTCGCACACATATAACAGGTGGGTTATTTCGTAGTTTATTCTGGAACCCTCTTGTTATTATAGTAAAATTTGCTCTAACATGAATCAAACAATATGCATATATAAATCCATAATAGCACAGGTTCAAAGATCCCACTTAATTGAACACAGCAATTCAAATCTTTAATCACAAAATCGGAGGAAACAAATGAAATGCACAGCCGCTATCAAATGTTTGACTCCAATGTACCAACACTGCGTCGTCGTCCTTGTGTATGTTGGGATGATTCTTTCTAAAAGGTTCCCGCGTTTATTTTTTCTTCTCTTCAAATAATTATCCTATATCTCTGGATTTTTCTTGATGCACCTGTTTTCGTTGTTAAATTTTCGCCAGGGTCTCTCTTATTCACTTTGTATTTATTGTTGTGGAGTATTTTTTCCTTGACCTATACAAGCGATCTTTCCGGTTACAAAACCCTTTCGTCAGAGAAGCGAAGATTCACACATGGATGTATAATGGAATCTTATTCATTCAAAAAAGTTTTTCTTCCTTGCAGCCCAATAACATAGCAAGTATGGGAGAAGGTTGGATGGCCTTAAAATTAAGTTTAACCTTTCAAGCTTAGTTCCTAAGACTAAGAGTTTGGTTTAATACTATTGAGGTTATCTTGTCTTTGTCCTAAACCGTCTTTTATATTTCTATTTATTGTTCTGCCAATCTAATGAATGGCTAATCTAATCAGATCTAAATCAATGGCAATTTAGTATATGATTACTGACTATATATATATATATATATATATATATATATATATAACCATTTTAGCAAGAAATTTAACTAAGGATGGACACCTTCCCAAAGCCCTTGAGTTTTTTTCGATTGATGATAATCCTATATATATATATATTGTGTGTGTGTGTGTGTGTGTAGCGTAAAACTTAATTAAGTACTTATAATTTACAATTTATTTTATTAATTAATGCTAATTATTAATTCAATAATTTATTTCTTGCTGTTTTTTTGTTAACAAAATCAGAAGAGTCCATTGGTGTTGTCTGGAGGTATTATACAAGAGGGGGGGGGCTTTTGGCCCTGAAACTCCCCCCCCCTGAAAATTTTTTGTGTTCGCTGCTGCAAGAGCATTATATGAAATCTGAATTCTCGAATCTGGCACTTTGTTAAATTATATGTTGTTCTACAGAATAGTAAAAACTGGTAGGGCCCCACTTATCTTTTAAAAATTATTTATATTTTTATAAATATGCAAAACGTTGCATTTTTTGCCAATCCCCATTCCCCGTAGGAAAAAAAAACTCATTTTGAACCAAATTTGTTTATTTCTGGATGATTTAACGCCCAATTTAGCGACGATATACGTTAACACTAGATGCTATCCTCTGCATCCAAATGTGTTCAGTATATACCAACACAAACGTCTTTCCATAACCACATCTTAAAATCAATAATGGATGTATTTTAACTCCATGTGTGTGTGTATGTTTTTTCCCTCTTCTATTTTTCCTGTTTTTCTTTTTTTTTCCCTAACTTGTCTTTGCATTATCATTTTGAGGAAATGGATTCTATAGCAAAAGCGAAAATACCATTCGGTGGCCTGTCATTTGATTTTATGATATGTTCATTTCCCTTTTTTTCCCCCTGCCGAGAACTTTGATACGTTTTCATCTCTTTTCTGTGGTAAGAAATAAATGTAAAAACGACTGGGTGAAATTTTCTGTAGAATAATAATAATAATACCAAAAAAAAAAACCCTCTATTGAATGTAAAATATTCAAACAGAAGTTTTGGGGGAGGGGTGATGATATGGTTGTTGAAAAGAGAACGTTTTCAGTGTGGTTTTGTTGCGTCGTTTACGACTCAGGGGGGGGGGGGAATAAAATGCGTTTCGTTGTAAATTAAATGTCAAAGTCGTTGGCTGGAATGGAAGTGGATGTCAGAAATGGTGGTTTTGGAAATAAAGGAAGTCTTTATTTTTTTTCTCTCGGCATCTCTTGATTATAACTATAGCTGTAATTCATAATGGTTTTAGTTTCGGCTTCTTGATTCCAAATAAATAAATAACTCTCCCTCATGCAGACCCCCTAACGTTTTTTAAAACTGTGCTGATGTGTAAATTTCGAATGTGTTTTCAATGTACTCTTTAAAAGATTGGAATTGCAAAATAAATGGCATGTACTTTTCCATTGCGAAATCAAAACATATTGTTCTGTATTTTAATTACGAAATTTGACGAGAGAGGGCAGCGTGCTGTTTTCTATTAGCTTTAAAGGGGCGTCAAAAGAGAGCCAACCAAACTTTTTGCGTGGAAAAAAAATAAATATTAAACGAAATTCTGGAGTCGTAGTTTGGTGTATGTATTTGAGTGGTTTGCTTTCGTGATGAAGCTGTCAGTCTCAGCAAGACCGCTGATGAGTGCGGAAGTGTATTTGAGAGCCATTGGATTTTCGGGTGTGTCAAAATGGAATAAAGAGTTGAAACAACGCTCCTGAGTAAAATTTTAAGTGAAAACTTGGTGATTCCTAAAGGACGGGGGGGGGGGCCCCAGACGTAAGGGGAAAAAACAGTAATGGAATCAGATTTTAGTTTAGATAGAAGATTGCAGAATGTGATGCACATCTTCACAACACTGTGCCGTCTCAAAGGAAGCGTATCGGGGATGCTTCAACGGAGACAGAATCGTTTGAAGAATGTTTCGCATTGAAGAGGACTTCGGCTACTAATGACACTAGTAGTGAAAAAACAATAAATATCCACCCAGACGGTATTGTGGTTAGTGACGCTAACTGCTGTGCCGTCAGGGCGTGGGTTCGAATCCTGGAAAAGACATGAATGTTTGTAAATGTATTGTGTCTGTATGTTATGGAAGCACTCTAAATAGTTTTGGAGCCGTAAATCCTCACGAGAGATTGGTGAAAGAGGTGGGAGACCCTTGACCACCCCAGGGTGTTCTCCCTCAAAGTTGGTGTTAAACGGAGCAAAAACGTACGTTCACCTGCATGGTGCTCAAAGCTGCGGCTAACGACAGATGTAAAGCCACATTGTGGAAGTGGAGGATACCGGAGGGACACACCTTTTTTAAAATAATTGCATTCACATTAGCTAGCTTAGCATCTCAGGAAAAGTATAAATTGTTGCATAGCAAGACCAATAAATAAAAGTTAAATAAAATAGAGGCAGCTTTATTCAATGTATTTATTGAGGTAATGTTCCATATCTATAACTAAAATCACGTTTAATTTCAGAATAAGTTTAATGAGACAAATGTATCTTGTCACGCTTTTCTACAATATTTTTGAAATCAGAAATGGGAATGTTAGTTAAAATTTTCGTTACAGCGTGTGCAAGTTAATGTTAGCAAAATTACATCTATATTTAGCCTTGTTGAGCTTCATAATGGGTGGTCCGTAATAAACAAGAGTGGCCAAACCATGACACTATCCTTTCCTTACGAATGCCAGTTGCCAGTCTGAGACACGACGAGACCAAAGGTGGTGAATAATATAAAAGACTTTCCAGAGAACAAAACTAATGAGGGAAAAGAGTAAGAGAATTAAGGGAAAATCTCTACCTTATCAAAATAGGCAAGGTAAGAACTGAAGGCGGGAGATGCTCTGAAGCAAGGGGGGGGGGGAAGCGTCGCAATTAGAAGTGCCTAGAGCACCGGGAATGTCAAAAACGGTACTGCTCTAAATACGAGTTTTTTTAATGAAAAAAAGGCTAGATCTTTTTTCTACACGCCTCCGAATAATTAATTTCTTAGTTTTACCGGAACAATGAGATGGATTTTCTTGTAATTATACTGTAACAAGACTCTTTTTACCTCCATATTTATAACTGCTGTAACACTTAATTCCAGGGTGTAATGGAATGCATCAAAAATTCATCCAATAATTTTTTTCCCCTCTACTCCATCAATCTCCCGAATCCACTAAAAGTGTACCTGCCTAATTAAACACACCCTTTTAATCACAGATGACCTTTAATCGAACGCCAAAAGAGACGCGAGTGAAAAAAATTCAACGAGTGCCTTTTCACACCCTGATGATTCTCTAAACCCATTAACACTGCACAGAGAGTGTGGAAGAAAAAAGGTCCCTCTCGACGTGTCTCGACTACCGGGGTTGCCGAGGAACAATGCGACTGAAGAAAATCCTTTATCTTCGACTGGTCATTAATCACGGGGATGGACGGACGGTTGGACACCCCTCCCCTAATCTCCAGCGATTGGTTTTCGAGATCTTCGGAATTGGTTTGGGGTGAGGAGGGAGACTGGGTAAGAGTGGTCCAGTTCTAAGGAGATTAGGTGAAAGTCATATGGGTTTGTGCATCTTGATGAAATTGCAGCACGGGAGGTTTTTTTCTTATCCATTCTTTATTGTGCTCAAAAGAATTGTATTGTTGTTATAAGACAGAGTATCTAAACACTATCAGATGCTGATGGTTTTGCTGATTGCTGATTTGTGTTTTTATCAGCAAGATTTCCAGCGATCTAAGAAACCTAGGGGTATTTAAAATAATCAAACTCTTATTTACCGAACCTACACAGCTGTTTGTAAAAAATGCAACACCATGAAAGAAACATCAGAATTCAATGAGCTTTGCAACAAATATCAATTATAAGATGTTAAGTAAAATAGTAAAGTTTCAGAGCCATCGCGCACGCATGGCGTGCGCAGTGCCCTCTGAACTGATGCTGAAAGCGTATAAATAGAGGGCTGTAGCGGGACGTTGAATACAGTTAAAGATTATTTGTTAATGGCGAACGTTTAGTGAGACCTAAGTATGCCTGCATGACGAAATAAGGAGGAATTTCAACAACTTACGAAGTGTGAACGGCGGAGGATTATCGACCTTCGAGAAGAAGGATTTTCCTATCGCGCAATAGGAGCTCGTGTGCAGCGGAACAGTTCCACAGTGATGCGAGTATAGAAGCAGTGAACCGACGAGCACCGAACAACTCGAAAAACTGGCAGTGGACGACGGAAGGCGCGACTATCTACACATACTCCGCATGGCGGTGAATGACCGTACAGCTTCCTCCAGGCAGTTGGTAGCACGTTGGTCTACTGCTACAGGTGTACTAATGTCGGCTACGTCAATTCGTCGACGTCTGCTGCACCATGAACTGCGTGCAAGGGTGCTTTTATATAGGATCCTCCTCACGGCAAACCATCGACGTCTGCGTCTGCAATGGGCTCATGAGCACATAGCCTGGCAAGGTGATTGGCACCAAGTTGTCTTTTCAGATGTATCATGCTTCAATTTGTGGGACCATGATGGCCGCATTCGTGTTAGACACTATGCCGGAGAACCCTGCCTTCCAGAGTGTGTTATCGAACGACATAGTGGCTTAACACCCGGAGTTATTGTTTAGGGTGTGATTTCGTATCGTGGACGATCCAATTTACTACGAATTGAGATTAATCTCAATAGCAACAGGTACGTCCGTGAAGTGCTACAGCTCGAAGTCGTTCTCTTCCTTCAAGGCATCCTCGGAGCTATCTTTCAGCAGGATAATGCACGCACACATGTTGCAAAGACTGTTCTTGAACCTACGTCATGACAGAAAAAAGACTACCACGGTTACAACGGACATTTGAACTAGGGATAAAATACAAAAATCAGCTCTAAAAATTCGCAAATAAAAGTATATTTATAGCTTGGGAATATAAAATTAGCAGTGGAATTATGCCTATTTCTTTCCTTTTATTTGGTAATATTATTTCTTATTAACTTATTAAGTAGTTCGCATTTTTTTTCCTTCTGTTTAATATTTAACGTTATCAGAGAGCCTTAATTTTTTATAACTCTAGTGCAATATGAAAATATTATTTTCTTTGCCATAAAATATTGTAAATCCTGTGATTTTAACACAGATATTTCTGAAGCATAAATGTCAATCTGAAATAAAGAATATTCTCCGATAATATACATCACGTTAAGCAGAAATATAATTGTATTAATCAAAAATATGGACATTATTTGTGAGTAACAAAATTAATATGCAGACGTTTCTACAAAATGCTGTTTCTGCCTTAGGACTAAATTTGTGGAGTTAAATCAGTTTTTTCCAGTGTCAACCTTTTTTTGTGGAGGAACATCAAATGAAATCAACTTTAAATAAATGTTTTAAGAGTTTGAAAGATTAATTGTGGTTGAAAATTACGAGGTCTTTTCACCAAAAATTAATTCTTCCATGTGATTCTGAACTTACATTTGTTGCTTAGTTTTAATTTGGTGATATTATTTAACGTTTTTGAATCGTAAGTGCGTTATGTTTACGCCATTTCTTTTAATCCGTCCGTATTGTAACCCCTAACTTCTTCTTTTTGTCGGCGTCTCCCCGTTCCCCGAATTAAAACGAGTCGGAAGTCGATTTCTGTCAACTCCCCTCCCCCCTACGGGCTAGCAATACTTGAAATTGAGTTAAACCGTATGCCAGATAGCAGCAAAAATGGCAAAAGAATAAATAAATAAACAAACTTTCTTTCATTTGCCTGTCGCCAGAAAAAGCAAAAACAATTAGCCGACTGCCGAAAAGACAGAGAATAAGAAGAACAATCCTCTGTGCCACACCGACTGGGGGCCTTTTTTCTTCAAGGCATCGACAGCAAAGACCTAACGTAATTGCTGACTCCGAACCTAAGCCAGGAACTGTGAGCGGGAAACTACAAAGAAGTTCTGCAGATGGAATGGTTTGGAATTTTTGTACACTGAACTTCCCCCTCCCCCTGTTCCGTCTGGGGTTTCTCGACAGAAAAAGGGGGGGGGAGGGAAAAATGCATTTTGGTAATGTTTTTAAAATTTCCGTGTTGTTGGTGGCTGGTGAAATGCAATTAAGTCGCTACGATTAAGTGTTATTAGTATTATTAGAGATATGGTGCTGAATGGAGAATAATTCCACGTTTTATTGAATGTAATGAAATTATTTTTTTTAAAAAAATCGTCTAAAGAAGCATTGCAAATGTTTTAGGCAAAGATCGAACATTCAAATAAAGACTAAATTCATTTGGTAGATTGATTTTACAAGTGCAGTTTTATTAGAGAATAATTCGATTTAATAGTTCCTTATCTGATCGATTTCATACAGCATTATTTTTTAAAATTTTGTTTTTAATTTTCTTTATTCTTGGTAAAAGAAGTTAAGATGTGGGAAAGTTTACCTGTAGTGATTACGATTTCCACCTTGCATTATATGGTTACCGATAACAATAACTATTAATTAATTTGTTAAGATGGGCTGCGTATTTTGTAACTAAAAATTTCATGTTAAAATATTTTTAGTTATTCTATCAATTTGACTACCGAAAACAATAAAAACGTCCGCTCAGTATATTATAATAGGGTTGATCGTTTTTCAAAGTCAGAAAAGATCCACGCAATTGGTTGGCAGGTTATTTCGAAGTGAATCACAATTAATTATAAAACTCACAGTAAATATTTTTCTAATAGGAAGCAATTAAAACACGTGCAAATCCCTAATAGCTCTGTTTGAAAAATCACACAAATATTGCATTAGGCAGATGAAACGCACGGTCACTGTCAAATATTTGACTTCAGTACTGTTTTCCAGCATCGTCCTTAAGCTGGGAAGTACCTCGGAGAAGCTGCTATAGTTTTTTTCATGAAACAAGCAACTCAGAACTTTCTGAAATTTTCTAGGTGCATATTTAATTTTATCGCCAAGGTAATTCCAAATCAAATACTGCGTAAGACAAATGAAACACAAGGTCACTGTCAAATGTTTAATTTCAGTGCTGTTTTACAGCTTCATCCTTAATAAGCTGGGAAGAACTTCGTAGGAGCTGCTGTAGCTTTTTCATGAAATAATAATCCTAGAACTTTCTGGAATTTTCTAGGAACTACAAATTTTATCGCCAAGGTTTTTCCTAATGCATTATTGAGTAGTATTCTCATGTGGCTTGCAATTTTTCTGGCCGTTATGTCCTTTTAGGGAAAAAAATGAAAGCAATCCAGACAGCCCGTAATTATATACCAACCGTACAAATTAAAAACAAAAAAAGTAATAGTTATCGATTAACGTATAAACCTAAGGGTGCCTTAAGATAAACTTCCTTCACTTAGTCGTCGAGGGAACCAGTTGCAGTTCTAACATCTTTCCTTATTCAAATCCATATAACCCTCTGGACGAAAAAGAAAATAAATAGAAAGTTAAGATTTTTTATCCACACCAGTTATGCAAAATGACGAAAACGTTCGAAACAAAAAAACTTCGGTTTAGGGCCCGCGCGTTAGATTGCTTCGCAGAAAAAAAAGATGTCCACAGAAATTTTGTTCTAAAGAAAAGAGACCTTGCCTTTTAAAAACTGAGACTGTTATGAAATATTCATGCGCTCTTAAAACTGTGTCGTTTTTTCACCGAATGCGCACACGCTGAATGAAAGCTTGGCTACTTTAGAGATTTTTTCTTTTTTAAATAAAACATCTGCTTCCTCCCCCTCCCCCTTGGAAATATGCAATTGGTTGGTGTTTTTGAGTTCGCAAAATGTGGCTGGAAAAACTTTTAAAGCTTTTTTTCTCTCCGACATAGATACTTAAAATATTCTTTTAGAACGATGATTCGCCATTTTTATGGCTTTCCATTTTTTAAAAAAAAGAAAAGAAAAGAAGTAAATGTTTATTTACTCTAAATTTTAATGTCTCTCTATAAAAGTAAACTTTTTAAAGTATCTTTCTGTCTTTTTTTCTCATTAAAATTATTATTTAATTTTTTAAATTTGATTTTTTTTTACCAAATAATAACTTGTGTTTCTTGAGTAATAACTCGTGTCAATTCATTTGTAAAAAATAAAGTTCATTTAAACAATTTTTAAGTGGTAGATTTACAGTTCATTGTTACATTTACGTTGGAAATATTCACACATTAATTTTAAAACGAAAGAACCAAATAGATATTTTTATCCTAAAACGCCTTCATGTGGAAAATTGTACTTCATTAAATTATCTGTATTTTATAAACAATTTGTATTTTTTTCTTCAATTTCGAGCTTTCAAAGCATTAATTTATCAAGTGATCCAGAATATGCATTTCATTAAAAATTAAAAAAAGCGTCTGCAAGTGAATCGTTGCTGTAAAAGTTTTTTTGTGCAAAAGTGTAAATATTTCTAGTTTAAAACATCTTCAGCTTTTATATACCAAGTTTTTTCTTTCTCTTTAATACTTATCCTATTAACTCATCGAAATCAATCTGATTATTATTTTAGTTTCTATAATTTCCAAAAATTTGTTACAAGAAAATTTTTCTCTCTGTTTAGAATTTTCTCGGCAAATTCCGCACACAATATAAAAAATGATGTATAATTTACCATGTTTAATTGTGATATTTTATTACAAACTTTTAATTAATTCGGTCGTGGTTAAATAAATCTCATGTTCTCAATGACAGCAAAACACTTTATTATTTTCAGAATTTAAATATCAATTAATCGATTAAGTTAAATTAAATATTGATTCTACATAAAAGAGCGCCACCTGGTATTTAATGTTTGATGACGCTGGAAACACAATAAGGTCCACTTGGAATCTATCTTCGAAAAGAAAAAAATTCTTAATAACGTTCTAAGAAAAACAGAAAGTGGAATGCTCATGATAGTTTTGAATTACGAAATATTATACATTACAGTGTGGAAAATGATTATTGATAAAATTTATTTAAAAAATGAAAGATGAATGATGTTTCTTTTTTCATGTTGTTTGTTACTTGTGCCACCTGATCGACAGTAACATCAGATCAAAATCCACGAAATTCATCACGGCTAAGGGCTAGAATTTTACGCCTGTCTTTAGCCTTAGCTTTGAGCCCCATTAAGGTGACAGCACAATTTTTGCACTGTACAACACGATAGATGGAGACACCATTCAGACCCACTGATTTAATGAGCACGTTCTCCGTGTGCACTCGGCGGATATTTGGTGGCATCGAACCCAGGTCTTCCGGTCTGGAGACCGATGTTCTAACCACTGTGCTACCCACGGCCCCCTTTTTTCATGTAAATATACTAAATAGTAAGAAAATATTTTAAAATATAAAATCTGCAGTTTCACAAAAAGTTGGAACTTAGAGTACCGAGAAAGATAATTTCATTTAATTACATTCTGTAATGTATTTTAATTAATATTTAAGGTTTTTTCGTACTTAATTTTGTCTTTCGCGATATATCTTTTTTCCCGGTGTCTCTGTTTTTTAATGTTGAGATTTCAAGCTTCAGATTTGAATTTTAAAAATATATTTTCTTCTTATTTTCTTCTCTTTTAGTGCACATGTTCAATTATTTAAGAGTGTGTAGTAATATTTCCTCTGATTTCTTGCAGATACCTGTAGCTTCGCGAGCCACTGGACCGGCAGTTGGTTCCAGAAAGGCAGCCCCGATCCCATTCGTATCTACAACGGCACCATATCTACCAAAGGGACGTGCAGGGAGAATGATAAGGACAAATTCCTCATAGAAAACACGTGAGTACCTTCCACTATGCAGCTTTCTATGAAAGTATGTTTGTGTTTGGATTCCGTATCATAAACTAGATTAGAAGCGGGCGACAGCGCGCAGCGCTTTTACCCAAGATGGGCGAAAAAGAGATCAATCTATGTTGGAGATACAAAATAAATCAAGAGGCCCCCGGCGTGGGGGGCGGAGGGAGTGGCTCCCAGGCGATGGCAACCCGCGAAGCGCTGAACGAACTGGGGAGAGAGAATTGAGAGAAGTCCAAGGAAGGAAAGCCGGTGGATTGCGTCAGCAATCAATAGAACGAAGAGCGGTCAGGTGACTGCCCCCTCTCGCCACCTGTCAGGATGCGATTCGAAGCGTGTTTGTGTTGTTCAAGAGAGTGTGAAGGGGTTAAAGGTAGTGTTAGGGTGGACGGAGCTGATTTCTCCACTTCATGCTAGAGTATGCATAATTAATATTAGAATGAGGATACGTGAGTGTTTGTGCTCTGATGATTGGGTTTTCGTGTGTTTCGATGGAAAGAAAAATAGTTCTAGATATAGTTTAGTGATGTATGTTTGGATTCCAAATACAACCATTGTCCGACTGCTTCGCTGGGTTTTTCATGATGTTGTATGGACTATACGAAGTAGGATACAAAAGGTCGCGGTCTGAGTCCATGACGCGGAAAAATTTTGCAGTAGAGCGACTACGATAACATTTCTGTGTTATTCCATTCTTCCTCTTTTCTAAAAAAAGTTTGCTCCGAATCAGGTGGTCGGCCGGTATTTTGTAAGCGGATGCATTTAGTTGTCGGTGATTGAAAGAAATCGTGTTTGTGGAGCAAATAATGAGTATTAAATTTTGTGTTCGTTTGAGAAAAAGTGCTATGGTGACTGACGAAATTTTAAAGCATGTGTAAGGCTATTATACACTATCTCGAATGCAAGCTTTTGAGTGGCATCGACGTTTCAGTGAAAGCAGGGAAAGTGTTGAAGAGGACAAACGCTGTTGACGTCCGCAGACTTCCTGCACCGTCGAAAACATCGAAAAGGTTTTTGCGACTGAACGTAAAAACAGGCTTCAAATAATAGAACAATCAGTTGGGATATCCTCGACCACGTGTCAATGCTGACTAAGGATATTAACATGCACAGGGTGTGTCAACATATCGTACCCCGCATGTAAAACGATGACCAATCTGCAGATGAAGTTAAAAGTGCATAATAGCAGGTTGAATCAAAGGACATGGCTAAAAATGGATCTCAGAAATGTTCCGATGACCTTTACAAGCCTGGAGAAAAGACTTTTATAAGGTTTTTTTCGAAGTAGGCTGTGTTTCAGCAGTTTAATTGGTCATATTTTTTAAGTTATAGATTCAGTCCGCGCGTGCGCGGAAACTTTTGAATCCTACTACGTATACATATTGTTCATATGTTTTTGATATCTATGTCCTTTATCATTAAGGTTTGATTGTATACAAAAACATTCTTGTAAACCTTCGCCTCTTGATTTAAAAGCAAGAATTTTAAAGCTGGACTATTTATTTTTACACCCTTGTAACCCCACTCTTAGGAGTCGATTTCCGCAAAACCCGTTTTTATAGGATCTCTCCCCGAGAAAAGAAACATGCCAGTCTGATTTCAAGTCTGTAAGCCTAATAGTTCCGGAGATATCGGGATGAGTGAGTTGCTTTCAAAATCATCTTTTTGTATTCGGCAAAATAAAAATGCTTGACTAACTTCTAGTTTGTAGGTCTTATAATGTCTCCCCTTTCCTTCCCCCCAAGGAGTCGATTTCCTCAAAACTCGTTTGTAGCAGATCTCAACTCAAAAAAAGTGTGGGGCTCTAATAGTTCAAAAGTGAGATTTTTTTTTTTTACCTAACACTCTTAATCCTTCTTGTGTGTCTTTTTGCTATTGCTAGTGGATATCTACTCAACGAAATCTCATCTATGTAGGTCTTATTGTTCAATAACGGAAATATTTATCTATAACGCCCCTTTAATGCATCGCAATTCCCCTTGGGTCCATTTTTGAAAAAAGCAATTTTGTAATGGATCTCTACTCCATGGAATGAATTTGCTAACCAAATTTGAAGTCTGTTGGTGTAATAGTTCAAAAAAGTTAATTTTTATCTATAATGGCACTTAACACCCCTCGCTCCTCCCCCTTGGGTGTCTTTTTTTCGTAAAATCCTTTCTCTACTTCATGAAAGGAACATGCTTACTATAAAATTCAAGTCTGTAAGTTTAATAGTTCGGGAGATATCGGGATGTGTAAGCGAATGAGTCGCTTTTTTCTTTATTTTATATGGAGATTTTTTTTAAAAAATTGTTATGAACATTAAAAACTATTTTTTACTATTTGAAAAATACATATGAAAATATAAATTGTTTTTCAAGCTGGAACAGGGATGCTCTATTTATTAGTACGTAAACCACACATAAGACACAAGAAAAAAAAATGCTGCAAATTTTTCAACAGCAAAAACATCAAAAACCTAGATCCTTTCTTGAATCAAGCTAGATATTCTAATTTCTTTTTTCCTTCTTTTCACTGATAAAGAAAAGAAAAATGAACACACCAGAAGAATAATGAGCACGGAAGGGATGGACGAACGGAATCTGGTTTTCGTCTGCCCGAATATATCTATCTGATCGAGCCTCCCTCACAAATCCTCCTTTTCCAGATTTTCATCTGGCGGTGCTCAGATAAGACGCCCGGTTGCTGTTCTGAAGAACCGTAGGGAATTTCTTCGCGAGTTGCTGGGGATTTTTCTTGTAAGAGGGGAATGGATTAAGGGGATAAATGGGCAAGGTTTGTAACCAAGTCCTGGCGTTGGAAAACCCGGGCTTAACGGGCATTTTCGGTCTTGCTGGCTTGTTAAGCCCCCGCGTTTCCGACGGGAGTGGCAGTTTTATTTACGATGTTGGTTTTGATTGTCTACGCTATGGGTGTGTGGGTGTGTTCGAAATTATGGAATTTGTTCGATATTGAGTACGTCGTTCCATCCAATAATCCCTTGGCGATTTCTCGTTTTTTTCCCCAATCCCTACTATTAGTTCACACTCTCCCTATTTATATATCATGTTCAAATTTTCAATCGATAATAAAATACTTTTTATTCAGCCACTCTAGTTCAAATTCATTTTTTAAAACTTGTAGTGGGTGACACTTGATGTTAATATATTTTAAAAAAATATTAATTCATTAATTAAACTTAATGAATTAATTATAGCTTAAGAGATATGTTTCAGTCGAGGCCAGGAAACGAGTTTACCTAAACAAAAGTGTCTTGAGTGAAACCGGTTTAAAACGAAGATGCACGTTCAATCTGTTGAGGCTCAAATTCTTCACATTGATGTGACTAGGAAGTTTGGAGAGTGGGAATCCAACTCAGATTTCATTCTCGTCGCTTGACCAAGGCTCAAAACTGTAAGGTCCGTCGCCAAAAACTTCGTATTACTTTAAGGTACAGTTTAAAAAACAATCAAATCGAGCAAAGTTTCGTCAATAGGGTCGCGTATAGCCGCGAGAAATGTTTATTATTTAATCAAACCAGTGGCACACATAAGGGGGATGTCCTGGGAGTCCGGACACCCCCCAAAATCCTTGAGTTTTTCTCGATTCATGATAATTCTAATATATATATATATATATATATAACGTAAAATTTAATTAAGTACTTGAAATTAACAATTTAGTTTATTATTTAATGCTAATTACTAATACTATAATTTATTTTTTACTGGTTTTTGTTAACAAAATCGACAAAATCAGAAGAATCAATTGTTGCCTTGAGGTATGATACGAGTTTGGGAACTTTCGACCTTGAAAAATTTGTGTGTGTGCTACTGAATCAAACACACTTTCCCATCTCTAATTTATCAATTATTTAAACTCTTTCTTTAAGATTCTTCAGAAGAAAAGAAGGTGTGCTACACAATTATTAGCTGCACTCCATCTTAAGAAAGGAGATTCTGCGTCGTTTCTGTCAGTGATAGAAGTATTTGAAGAAGTATGTGGCAATCTATGAAAAGTGCTTTGAAGGATTGTGGTTCCTGAATAGGCATGGTTGCGAGACCGGTTTCGAAACCTAATGCATTTGAAGACTCGTCGCTTAGAGAGATTGATGCTTGATATATCTGTTAGGGCTCAGAGTTCTCACTTTGATGAGGTGTGAAAGTTCCAAGAGGTGAGGTGCCAACTCATGCATCGTCCTCGTTATTTGATCGTGGGTCAAAATTACGAGTTCCTTCGCCAATAGCCTTAGTGATGCTTCACAGTGGAACACAAATTTAAAAAAAAATCAAATAAGTTCCTGAGTACGAGTTTTTATATGGGTTAAATTCTGATCAATAGTCTCCAACCTCAGCAAGGCTTATTCACTTACCTTGTTTTAGAAATAAAAGAATTGGTAAATGAGCATATATAGCAAAAGGAATATGAAACTAAATTGGTTATGTCATTTTAAAATACTAGGACAATATAATATGTGGGGTTAGATATATTCAAATTTAACTTTAATCACGTAATATGCAATGTGACGTATCATTCTGAATGCAGCTATGTTGACCTAAATCTGACGAAACTTTATTTGAAATCGAATTTCATGACTGTTCCTTTCAAATTGCTAATTAATAATTTATTACTCCTTGAATCGTTAGGACGTGAATCTGCAATGTTTCGTCATCACTCGAGAGTTGGGACATCAGAAGTATTTATTGGTGACGTCATTTAAATGTCTCAGTATAACATGTCTGTGAAATCACATGAATATATAAAGTTTGAATAATGAAAGGACTTGGTCCGAATGATTTTCACTATCAATATTTATTAACGATAAATTACTTTTGGGTATTTTAAATTCGTAGATGTTTGAAACAATACAGACTCTGCTTGCACATCTTAGTTTATCTGGACTTCCATTAAGCAATAGTGAAATACCCACAAGTGTTGTTTTTCCTGCACTGGTACTCTCCTTGTTGGAAATTAGGTCTTACAGGCAAAGTTCGCTTCCCAAGGCGACAAATTTGTCAAACTGGTAGCTCTTCTTGGATTGCAATAATATTATTTTTCAAGTTCGTGCAATTTAGTGTTGAGCCATGAGTTCCATTGGTTGGGGCATTGATACTGCCGAAAACCCATTTTCCGAATGATAAGTATTGCAGTTGCATGGCAGATCTCCAAGATACTCACATGATGTAGATTGATTTACAATTTTTCAACATGACACTTAGAAGCAACACAATGAACCTTGAACAATGGGCAAGTGAGAAAACGAGATCTAGGCTATTACTCCATTGTACAAACTTCCTTACCATGCTCTGATGCAAGGCATTTAACAAATTGAGCGTGCAGCAGCTTCGCATCACTACAGTTCTTAAGTGGCATCGGGTCTCTAACTCACGTGTCAAAACAACGCCCTCTATAACATGATCTCCACAGCTTCAACTCCACACTCCCTCCTTGAGACAGACTACGAAATTTGGGGGCATGACCAGTAACTAACGTACACCTCCGCATCACGAGGAAGGGGCAAGATTCTAGGGGTCCCAAACCTGACTTTGCAGGGGGGGGGCACTCTCCATTACGCCACTGGGCTTGGCTTACTGTCTTCCGCAGCGAGCCCCTGTAAAATGAGGATAATACTCAAAAAGGTATCTTTCACTCCTAAATGTTACACTGCACCTCTTGACGTTTTGAAGCAGATATATGTAATTTGGAATTGCCATCTTTATTGACTCACGAGTCTTAGAGGGAATTAGGACTCGAACCCTGATACCTGAACCCTGGCCACAAATCTCGCGAACGTAGCCACTGTTGCTGACTTGAGCTTATTTGATGCAAAAAGTATTTAGAGACCGTGACGTTTTTAATATAGATATCACTTCATGACCCGGAAAATTGCATTTGCTTCTATGATCATATCTCATTGTTCAATGAACAATGGGATGAAATCATTGACTGTTGTTCATTGAACAATGGGATGAAGTCCTTGACTGTTGTTCAATGAATGAACAACTGGATCAAGTCACTGATCTGTTGCTCAATGAACAACTGGATCAAGTCATTGATCTGTTGTTTAATGAACAATGGAGTGAAGTCACTGATATGTTGTTCAATAAATAATGGGATGAAATCAATGATATATTGTTCAATGAACAATGGGATGAACTCATTTATATATTGTTCAATGAACAATGGGATGAACTCATTGATCTGTTGCTCAATGAACAACTGGATCAAGTCATTGATCTGTTGTTTAATGAACAATGGAGTGAAGTCACTGATATGTTGTTCAATAAATAATGGGATGAAATCAATGATATATTGTTCAATGAACAATGGGATGAACTCATTTATATATTGTTCAATGAACAATGGGATGAACTCATTGATCTGTTGTTCAATGAACAATGGGATGAAATTATTCTGTTGCCAATGGATCACTCCTCAACTTGTTGCTTGTAGCCACGGTAGTCTAGTGATCATGGGTCACAAACTCGTGACCGGTGTAGAGTCGTAGGTTTGAGTACTGATGCCAGGTGTCGTCCTCGTCACTTGACCAAGGCTCAAAAGTACGAGATCTATCGCCAGTAAACCTCGCGTTGCTTCTGTGACATTCATAAACACTCACTCTCTGCTGCTTTGATATATCTCTGCGGAACCCTTGCTGATCAACTATTGCGTGCCATGTAATCTGTGATTCGTTCAACTCCAAATATACTTCTTAATTCTCAACTACGGTCAACTGACGACTGACATATACAATTCTCTCCAACTTTATGTCTTTGACCTTTGGCATATTTAAAGTACGCCAACCCTTCTGGAGATCTTCTGACTTGACAAGACTTGAAGAGACTCGACCGAAATATTGCTGGACCCCGTAGCTGCCGCGGCCCCGCATCATATGATAAGATGGCAACCATTGGGTAGCAGTCTCAATGTTACATTTCTAATGTGGACTGTTAGCTAATATGCGAAAAATGAACCGTACCTGCTACATCCCTAGAACTTTTTTTCGAAAATATTTCTCCTGAACCGTCCCCCTGAAACGGAACATAAGTTTTATTAAAATGTTTTTTAGCACGTTTCCTTTGTGCGTAACCCTAGAACATTTCCGTGCCAAACATTCCAGAAAGGTCAATAAATCCTTCCACTACCCTCGCCAGTTTTATTTGACCCTCCTGATATTGGTTTTCTGAGACATTTCCAGAACATTTCTCCATTCCATCACTCTCTCCGCCGCCTATCTCAATTTTACCGGAAAGCTACACGCACCACTGTCAGGTGGCGCGACTTTCGCCGTCCATCACTGCAACCGCACCCTTCGCTTGATGGAAGGGGGGATGTCCGAGCACGCAACCCCCCTCCCTTTTGGAAAAAGGGGAGGGGGTGTGTTGCGATCACGGTATGTTGCATGCTGCTATCTGCAATCACGCTACTGGAATATAGGTATGAATATAGATATGAGGGGGGGGGACGGGCCAAGTTTTGTGTCTTGGAAGAAATGAGGGAATATCGTTTGTAAAAGTAGGCACATAGTCCTGGACTGCTAATGAGAGTGGGTGCCAGTATGGACTCCGACACGAAATCAGAATTGTGAATTGTTCCCCCCCCCCTTAATGTGCTATAAATATTAAGAGTGTTCCTGTTTTTAGTGCAAGGTTGTGTTTTAATTTTACTTGGTGTAAAGAACGTTTTTTGGTATAATAGTTTTTCGTTTTTTGAAGGAAATGAAAAGCAGTGTTTGTCCCCCCGCCTCGTGAGTGATGTCGATTCTCATTAGAATGCTATTGTTGCTAGAAGAGACTTTCTATAATTATTTTCTTTTATAGGAGAGTATTTTAAACTGTGGTTCGCCAACCTCGGACCTTTCTACAGGGTCCACGAAGGTCTTTCATTTAATGTGTATTCTCTTTTGTAAGGCCTCGTGGAAAAATTGTAAGACTTCCTGGACTAGATTACTAAATTGCTTGAATGAAAAAACTACTAGAATTTTATTTCGATCAAAAATATTAATTCAATTTTTTTTTGTTTTTGTTTGCAACTACATTTCCATTGAGGAACCATAAAATCACTCCGCCATGTGTTGGGAATCTAGAAGGAATGGTCAAAATCTTGAGGGTCTCCGATGTCAGGTGATACATAAAGAGGGACCGTGGCGATCGAAAGTATTAGAACCGATGTTTTATGGGAAATGTTGAGTGTTTATCAACGTGTTGTTTCTACTGCCACTCGATCGATGCCCATGAAATTCATGGGGGTCAAAGTGCTAGCTTACGCCTGTCGTTAGCCGTAACTTTGAAGACCGTACAAGTACGTTGGGTTTCCATTCCACTCCAATTTTGAGGAGGACTCCTCTTCCCCATCCATCAACCTCATGAGAGGACTTAATCTCGACGAATATTGAGTGCCCCCTACTGCACTGGCATTATACTTTTACATTCGTACATTTTCCGGGATTCGAACCCAGACTCTTCGACGCAGCAGTCAGTGCCACTAGTCACTATGCCGTCAGGACTCAACACGAGGACCATTGGCGACGGGCCTCCAAATTTTAAATCATGCTCAGGCAGGTCCTGAATGTAAATTGATGTATGTTATACTTGTTGATGCATGAAGTCCTCACGTTATTTTGGCGAGAATGTAAGGAGTGTGTGCCACTTTTTTGAGGGGTCATTCTCATCATATGACTAGGGTTTAATATTACGAGAAGGATGCAGCTTTGTTTTGCGGACTGAGGCTGTTATTGGCCCGAGTTGACGAGTGAGAATTCTTCGAGTATGACAATGAGTAAGTTTTTATGAACGTCGCACTCTGGATGAACTCAAGGGTGATGTGGACCTCATCGTTTTTAACCATGGTTATGTAACGGGCATGACAATGGAGTTGGCATCTCTTCGCCAATCTACCATACCACACCAACGTAGGACTTTGAGACTCTACCAATGTAACGTGCATCAGCCCCTGTACAAGGTGGATCTTCAGGGGTACTAAGGTTCGAACTCAAGAACCCCCAGCCACGAGTTCGTCATTTGGTCCAAGGTTCGTGATGTGGTGCACTGGTCTACCGCGGCCACACAACCTTTAATTCAGACAGGAAATGATAGCCAGTTCAAAAGTATGTAAGTAATCGGCGCGCGTCAAATACGAGTTAACTAATTGTTTATTGAAGTCGAAATGAGGGGCAACACGATGTTTCTTGTTGACGGATTTCATAATTGTATTGCCTCGATAAAGTGACAAAGAAGACATCTGAACTGCCACCTCATTCTTCAAACTTCTATGTCATGCCTCTGAGAGGGCTCGAACTCATGAAACGCCGACCACAAGTTCGTGACCATAAGCACTAGGATATCGCGTCCACCCGAGTATGATAGTTACAGCTTTAATGAAATATTAACCCCTTGCGCACCATGTAACCACCAGTGGATACATGCTAGGGCAAAATCCCATTGTAACCTCATCTAGATTTATGGCTTATATAGGTGTACAACCAGTTTAACCAGCGCCGGTAATATTATAAGTTACATTTTCTTTTATTGGAATTGTCTAAAATTACAAAAGTTAAGTTACAAAATGTCTGGGTGATAAAAATTTGGAAAAATAGGAAAATTAAAATTATACAAATCTTCGTGAAACCTCTCGAAGTGTTCCTTGAAACAAAAAAACTTTTCTACATGCGTTACGTAAGAGTACTGTCATTTTTGTTCCATTTCTTCATCTTTTTCATCACAAATAAATAAATTTGTATCACACTGTCGTATTCATTGGTTTCCGGCAAATAATTTCATTCTGTATCACTTTTGTTGAAATTACAACTTGAATGACGATACAATGTTGGTAAGAAAAAGTATTAAGAAACAACAACAATAGTTATACCAAACTTTAGAAGGCAAAACGAAATACGAACGAACGTAAGCCTCAGTCAGCGTCATAAGGAAGAATGCTTCCTAACTTCAGGCTCAATATCCCCAGAAATTTGGGATTTGCGCGTACGCTAGAAAGCGCAGTCTGGTACGTAACTTAACACACACAAATGTTATCATTTTCAACTCAAGTGTTAGTGATTACTTGAAGAAATAACGTATACAGTAAAAACTCTCGATGTAGATAAGGGGTGGCGAACCCAAATGACCTTGCGGGCCACTTCGGAAATACATAATCCCGCGGGCCACATATAAAAATAGATATCTTTATATTAGATTTGGAGCCATCACAAACATTTATTGGATTAAAACAGAGGCAACTTAATAGAATAGAAACAGGTATGGGATTTACTTGTTACAAAACGCTCAACTAAAAACAAAAATATTGCACAAAATATCCGCATTTTGTATTGTATTCAGAAGCACACAAAAAAATTTTCAAGGGGGGGGGAGTCCACAGTCGAAAGTCCCCCAACTTGTATCATACCTCAAGACAACACCAATTGATTCTTCTGATTTTGTCGATTTTGTTAACAAAAAACAGTAAAAAATAAATTATTGAATTAATAATTATCATTAATTAATAAAATAAATTGTTAATTACAAGTACTTTATTAAATTATACGTTATATATATATAGGATTATCATCAATCGAAAAAAATTCAAGGGCTTTGGAGGGTGTCCGGACCCCCAGGACACCCCCCTTGTGTGCGCCACTGGTTGTATTGAATATCGTGGGCAGCAAAATTATTCAAGGCTGGCCGCGGGTTGATCACCTCTGATGTAGACAATGAACTGTATTTTATGTAGTATACTTTTTAAAAAATATTTTTATACAAAATTATCATGTCCTTTCCAACTTTTTTTGACCAAAGTAAAACACTGACACTCTGAAAAGGTATAGGTCGCGACGGTTACCTGATTTATCCCTGCAAACTCCTATCCCTTGTTTTTAGGGCGAGAGTGAGTGTGAGAAGAGCATCAATGTTTATAGCAAACTCTCTTAAAGTATTTCCCGTTTTGCGATACAAAAATATGTAGACATACCGAAAAGTTATACGTATATATCTACAGAAGAGGAAAAAAATGAATCTTTAATCTTGGAACCTTCCAAGTTTTTCGCGCTGAGAAATATCTAGTTACCCATTTTTTCCCTCCGCTCTCAGCGCAAACTTCGGGAATGGGTGTTCAAAAATTAGTTGACTCTTGCCCGCTGGGGTCTTGGCGATAAGCACGAGTAGCAGAAGGTGGGAGACAAGTGTTTGGCGATAAGATAGGCACCAAGGTTTCGGAAAAATATGAAAAATAAAAGGAATTTTCCTTCCTTCTTGCGCTGAGAGATAAAATAGATTTCTTTTTTTCTTCTTTCCTCTCCTTCTCTCTTTCTTGTCTTTTTCGTCTTGCACCCCCAAAGTTTCATCTGCCGTTATCTTTTGCTTGTTGTTCGATACGAATGGTTTTTGGAAGGTTGCCGCCTTGGCGACATTTGCTTTTGGCGTGAAGTCGCCGGTTGGCGTTCCTTTATCGCCATTGTATGTATGTTGGATTGTTTTAAAATATTTAAAAACCATTGCACATAAGGTCGTTCGCACTTTATGGAAACGATTTTAATGGTTAATTTTTATCTATAAATGACGTATTTTTTATGGCGATTTGCTTCTGTATGATAGCTATGATTCTTAACAATGGCTCTAGTTTGAATTTTCCACGGAAGTTAACATTTTCTTTTAGGAATCTTATATAGAACCGTTTTCTATAGTCAGTTCAGTGTTCTTAAATGCCTTTTTCCTAAGATTCGTAGCTTCAAATTTTCCTTTGGGGTGCTATTCTAATTGAAAAATCTAGGGTTCCGTGTCTGGTACGTCATGAGTTTGAGTCTCAATTTCGTCGAGAATTCTGATAAGATTCCTTTGATTATGGGTCGTGACATGTCATGTTAGCGAGCTTTTACCGGGCGATGCTTCTGTACGAGCGAATTTCAACAAAAACCCAGTTATTCAACGGGGCTGGTGCACGGTCAATAGCACTTCCTTGATTTTAAGTAGAACGTTAATCCTTTAACTGTCAAGTTATTTTGATGGTACAAAAATAGTTGCGGTTATGCAAAATACTAAGACATGAAGCCGAAATAAACTTTTTCCCGATACGTGTCCGAGTATAAAACAATAAGATGCACTCATTAAAAAATTACCCAATATTATACTCGGGAGCGATATTTTGGAGCTCTAGTGCCCATGACAGTTAAAGAGTTAATAAGCAATGAATCGATTTCATCAAAATTAGCCCTTTGAGAGAGAGAGAGAAAAGTGGGATTATTGAAATTTAAATCAGAAGAGGGATTAAGATTCCCTCCCGGCTGCGGTATGAAACTTCACGAACAGATGCCTTTTCCTGATGTTCTTATTTTATTATGGTACCAGTAGCATACACAGGAGTTTTTCAAGGGGGAGGGGGGGGGGTTCCAGGGTCTAGAGTCCACTATTCTCGTACCATGCTCCAATAGTCCGCCCAACATATTCTTTTGCTTTTGTCCATTGTTTCTTAATCTACCTTCTTTGTACTTCACGACACAGCACGTCGTGTCAAAAGAACCGAATTCTATCTTTCTCAATACAGCAAAAACTCAAGCGAAATCTTCCGTTGTAAAGCCAACACCCTTCTCCACCTCGCGCTCCTAAAAACGAGGGACTCACTCTTCCCCGACCCTCACGTTCGAGGGTCAATCACCTTCTCTCTAAAAACAGTAAAACACCGCCTAAGACGCGCCAACATTTCATAATCTCCCGCCAACAGTAGACAGACACTACATCCATTTTCGTGGGGAAAAAAACAGTTAAAAATTTATTAGCGAATAATTAGCTTTAATAAAATTAATTATTAATAACAAATATTTAATTTATCGTACGTACTACATACACAGAATTATAATCAATCGAAAAAAATCAAGGGCTTTGGGGCGGGATCCAGACCCTAAGACCTCCCCCCCCCCTTGTGTGCGCTACAGAATGGTACTAGTAAGGTGCAGCTCTTTTGAGGCCATGCTGGTTATCTAGAGCCTTTATAGGTCTTTTTTAGTGTGAGAGTGGACAAGCCTATTTGGAAACCAGGCTGAGAGAAAATCTAGGAGTCTCTGGGAGAGTATGTGTTGGAACGTCTGGATTTCACCTGTTTGTGTCTCTTTGAAGATATAATACGTCACGCTTTTCCAAGCCTCACGTGACGCAGGATCATTTCTGTTTGGACATGGCCGGGATTGCTATTCGGCTATTGGCCCTTGTCACATCTTGTACGGTGGACTTTTTTTGAAGCCTGAGTTTGACGTACTAACTGCGCTGGTGATCTTTCTGTCGGCTGGATAAAGGAATGTCAAAGGTTGACTTGCCTTGGAACAGCAATTCTTAAACTTTCGAACTCCGCCCCCCCCCCTCCACTTTATGTATTAGGCTGACATCACGTTCTCCGAATGTTTTGAACATCCTTCCCCGACTTAATATTCTTGATCAAAATATAAGTTCTGGTAGAATTTCTTTGTTGAGACTATTTAGTAATCTAGTTTAGTATGGCACATCTTTTAACTTTTTACGAGGTCTTCTAGAGTCTGTAAAAGAAGGAAATCTCAACTTTACATGAGAGACTCTGCGGACCCCCAGGGGTTTAAGAACCGCCGACTTAGGACATAAGCGCCGAATTGTCCAGTTTTGGATACTTTCCCACGTGACCGTTGAGAAGTCATTAGTTCCCTAACAGGAAATGGGTCCTTTGGTGTAGACCACTGAAGTTCTAAATTACAGTTATTGATAATTGCCTGTCTTGTATCTTGTTCGTTAATCAGATAATCGTTTGGTATTTTCTGCTGGAATAGATGATATAATATCATTTCACATTCTAGACCGCCGTAGCCTAGAGTTTATGGCCACGATCTAATGACCAAAGTGTTGCGAGTTCAAATCATGATGCTAATGAAGACCCACCTTATGCATGTTTAATCTGCTGAGTTAAAAGTCTTCCCGCTGGCCGTGGTAGCTTGGAGGCTGTGCCAGCTCAGGTGTCGTCCTCATCCCTTGACTGAAGTTCAAAATTACGAGGTCCGTCCAAAATAGGTGGTGCTTTTTTAGCACCTACTCTCCAATCTTACTTTATTCGGGTGAAATCTGGTGATTGCCCCGGACAGGAAACTGTTGATGAAGCACAAAGATAAATAGAAAGCGTGCCTGTATGGCCACGCTTCATCTGGTTAAAATGTAAGATCAAGTCCGTAAAAATGGGGGAAACAATATGGGGTATTACGAAGGACAGTTAATGGAGTTCTATCGAATGAAATAACACGCTGAGGTTGTGTGGCGGGTACCAATGTCGTGAGCATTCCAACATTATCGTGGAATCCAGACACTTCTTCGGTGATCCATTGCACTTTAGCTTTGGAAACCCTTCTGTTTTATGTATCATACAGTTGATCCTATGTAATGGTTTGGAGCTCCTGCTAGCCAATCATAACCAAACAATAATCTTTTGTACTCTTTCTATCGTAAGATATGTACATACTCTATTTCAGCCTGTTCGGATAACTTCTACTTGGTGCATTGCTGCTTGTGTTGCAGAATGTCTAACAGAACTTTCTTAAAAATATTTTATTCAAAACAATCTGCCTGCAACAACTTTAATTTTGCGTTTATAAGATTTAGACAAATGCCAGCAGCTTTCTGCGGCGAGAACCTCTCTTAGCGAAGGACAATACAGGAACTGAACATTCCACACAGATCATGTTACACAAACAGGTCGAAGCAAACAACTTGTTGCCATCTCGCAAAGGATAAATACAGATGGCGTTGGTAAAAGACATGACAGTAAAACTAATTATTACACAGAAAATACATATGAAAAACAAACTGAAAATAATAATGATAATAATAATTGAATAGAAATTAAGTATCGTAAATAAATGAACATAGATAGCTTATTAAATAATAAAAGTACAGTTTGAATAATAATGAAATATAACTTGAATTAGGATATAATAAGGATATATAATAACGAAAATACCATTTGAATAATAGAATGATACAATTCCATCCAAACACAAACCAAAAATATTTATTAAAACATTCCATTACTGGGTAATATGATTACGTTGATATTTTTAAGCAAATAAGTATAATAAATATTCTAACATAATTTACTAGATTGAGAATTCTCGAACAGAATTCGCCAGTAAAAATGTTCCAATCGAATATATGGCGCTAGGAATACTCCGCTCACATTAACATTCTAAACTGAAACGTTTCCTTCCGAGTTACAGCTTTTAAAGTTCGTAAAATCGAACGTCTAGAAAATACTTTAAAACTTCGCAGCAACCCCTCGGGGGTATATGAACAACCCTATTAAATTTCCCCATAACAGTCAAAATCGCATCTAAAAATCTCAGAGAAACGTACTTCTGGTTTATCCATCACTGGAATCATCCCTACGGCATTTGGAACGATACGAGTTTAATGGCGCATTCAAAATTACCTCTTCCACGATTTCTGTTTTAGAAATGGATGAAGATGATTTCGGAACGTTTGTGGTACATTTCTCACAATTCTAGAAGTGGACTCCAATCGTTTTGTTTATTTATTGAATTATTTCTTGCGTTACAAAATAGTATGTGGTGTGGAAAATGCAAATTTTATTGTTTTTTTTTTAAACGAGGACGATATTGTTTTAAATATTAAAAATGTTTTGGGCAATATTTTTTTGTGTGTGTTCTTTCCGTTGATTCTTATAAAACATGTTAACAGAACGAATTTAAAATGGAAACAAGATGATTTTATTTTTAATAGCAATAGAATAAAATTGATCTATTTAATTTAAAAGTGTAAAAGATAAATATTTTCTATTATGGGTCTTTCTCATACATAGGACTTTATAATAGTTACATACATTTGCATTTCTCCGATTAAATAAATAGTTGCAGAGCACGGGTTGGCAACCTTTTAGCTGTGGCGGACCAATCCAATCTACCAATATGATTCCGCGTGCTACACAGTTGGATATTTTTGAAACAATTCGATTCCTGCGATAATGAATGCAGAATTAGAGAATAGGGATCAATAATTTATATTTATAGTTTTATTATATACTAGCCGTTACCCACCCGCTTCGCTGGGTATTTCATGATGTTATATATATCAACTATTAATATCTAAGTCCTATCATTAAGAGTTCGATTGTATTGAAAAACATACTTATGCTTGTAACTGTCGCCTCTTGATAAAAAAAAAAAAAGGGCAGAACTCGTCTTATTTGTATTTTCTAAAAATCTCTGAAATTGAAGTATAGAATGATGTTTGCATTTTCGTAACACTACAATGAGGTGGATTCCCGCAAAACCAATTTTCGGTGGATCTCTACTCTGTAAAATAAACATGCAAGCCAAATCTAACGGGGAAAAAACGAAATTTTTACAATCAATCCTGTTGAGAATCGTTTTCCAAAATAACCGTTCTTGGCGGATTTCAATTCAAGAAAAGAAAAATGTGAACCAAATTTCATTATTATAATCCTTGTATTTCGAAAGAAGGAATTTTTTTGTCAGTACACCCCAGTAACCCCCTGACAGACAGACAGACAGACAAAAATTTTAAAAATTGGTTTTTTGATATAAGTACCGTATATACCTTTAAATGCATTTGGTAACAAACTGCTAATTTGAAATTATAAACAGACACTTCAATTTTATTTATTTATATAGATTGGGATTATAATAACTATTGTTTAAATGTGACTAAAAAATGTAAATAAAAAAAAAAAAAAGAAAGGATTACAACTAACCGTAAAACTTATCAATTTTTTGTTTCTTGCATTGCTTTTTGCTTATGAAGCCTTGATTTATTATTTTTAAAAGTGCATCCGAAACAGCCGATGCTCTACTTAACTGAACAGTGAGATAAAACTATCATAAAAAAAAAAAAATATGGCACGTGTCAGCGTATTATCATGTGCGCGTAACAGTGTTATGTCTCATGAAGAGCATCGGTCGCCAGTAACCAAAACAACGACTTCATTAGCTCAGCTTGGCGTTGAATTTGGCGTTCATCTTGGCATTCAGTTTCACGTTCACCCGTATAGTTTCCGTTCCCGTAAGAATACGGGAATAAAATATAGCCTATGTTACTCCCCGTTAATGTAGCTTTCCATTAGTGAAAGAATTTTTAAAATCGCACCAGCCGTTTCCGAGATTAGCCGGAACAAACAGACAGACAGACAGTCAGACAGACAGACAAAAATTTTAAAAATTGGTTTTTTGTTATGAGTACCGTATATACTTTTAGTGCATTAAGTAAAAAGCTGCTAATTTGAAATTACAAACAGACACTTCAATTTTATTTATTTGTATAGATTAACCGTTCAGGACCCCATGATAACATAGATGTTATCACTACTGAGAATGTGGTATCACATGTGAGATTGGGTTTTGCTCTTTCTGAGACCCATGATCACACCGGCGTTATCTCAATTTAAAATTTATAGAATTTGGAATGATTGTAAACTATAAATTTCGGCGTGTTTCATTGCAGTTATGATTTTGTATGAATTTTTAAATGGAGTTAGACTTAAGGGGAAAAAATCGCTTGGTCCTGAACGGATTAATTTTATATCATTTAAAGATATTTCTTAACGTAAAAATAAATAGCATAAAACACATAACTGTTTATTCAACAAAAAGAATTCAAATTGTACATATATTAAGTATTTCTTAGGATATTTATTAAAATAACATATGTACGACATAAGATATAAATATTTCCCTTCATTATAGTTAAATAAAAAGATAAATAAAAATTTTAATTCTAACCCAGTGCTTGTGCACCGCTCTAATTTCATATCGCAAAATCCGGGGCACAGTGTGTGCCTTTCAAGTTGACACGATTCTGAGACGAGTTGTTAAACCATATCTTCGCGGACTAGAAATTTTTTTCACATCAGGAAATATTTTTACTTAGATCCAAAAGCAGAAAGTTGAGAGTACATTCAATTTTCTCTCTTCAAATAATCAGATCTGTCTAGCAATGACACGCTATAATTTATAAAATAGCTGTAAATTTATTTTTAGTTATCTTTCCTGACTACCCTAAAAGTGTGAATTTTGCCAAAAATTGATAAATTTTTTTGATGATTTTTTTTCATAGGCCATCTTATTAGCTTTATAAAAATACCAAGTTTATTATTTTCCGTTCACTAGAACAAAAACTACAAGTGTTTTAGTAAAAGCAGATGCCATTACTTTAAGCAAGATGTCATACTTTAAAACGCGTTTTACTCGAAATGTGGTTTTTTTTTTAAATGTTCAAATGGGGCCATCGATTGCTCAAATAGATTTGAAAATAATTCACTGAAATTTTTGGGTATGTTCTGTATAATAGTAGAAGTGTTTTAATCTTCAGATTTATTAATCACCATTTTATTACAAAATTTATAGTTTCTTATGTGAATATAATTCACTGTTTCTTTTTAAAGCAATTTCATACAACAACTAAAAGATAAAGTGCTCTAGTTTTTGTAAAAAAAATCTCTCTTATCCTGAAGGTCAGTTCAAAACAGAGTAACATAGCAACACATCAGAAATGAAAAATTGAAATTTTGTTCATAAACTTTTGGTACAGAATGGGCCGCGTTTATGTTATTTTTTGTCAATTTTTACCCATTCTCCCCCACATTTTAGAAAAATAATTTCTTTTTCTCTTCTTAATTTTAGCATATTTTTCATAAAATGTACGAAACAAATCTAAAAACAGTAAAATAATCCCCATATCTCCATTTTTTTTTAAAAAAAAAGTTGTCGCAACCAGTTGGATACTTTAAGTGTCCATAATTTTGAGGACGTTTGCCTAGAAGGTCCATTACATATTTATTAACTTCCAACCACTCAAAAATAGACAAATTTATGGAGTAGTGCAGAGTGCCACTGAAAATTTCAGTGCGTGTCATAGGTTGCCGACCCTTGTTGTAGCGCGTTGGACGTTAAAGATAAAAATGAAAGGAGTAAGATTAATAGCCTCGCACTATAAAGCAACACGAGGGCTGTTGTTGACGGACTTCGTCATTTTGACCCTCGGCCAAGTGACGAAGATAAGAAACCCGATCATGTCGTAACTACCACACTACGCCAACGGAAGGGCATTGAACCTCGATAGATACAACGTGCATCAGTGGATCTTCAGTGGTTCTATATTTTGACCCCGTGGCTCTTAAATGCCTGCCATCTCTGTTCACGACCCTTACCTCTTGTCCACCATGACCGAAATCTAAACCTAATATGATAGATTCGGGGTTGGGTTCAATGAAGTTCATCTTTAATGTAACAATTATTTATAACTATTTTAGGTTAAGTACTCTCGGACATAAAACATAATAGCAATAATTAATGACAAAGAAAGGGACGATTTTCTAAAGTGACCTGAATTCCTTCCTCACTTGGACTGTACTGGAGTTGGATGTTTGCTAGAGAGCGCTTTTGCTGCTCCGGCTAGTCAGTTAACCCTTTCAGGGGTAGTGGTTTCATAGTGCATCATTTTTATGCATGAAGGAATGTATAAATAGATAGTTTTACTACTTCCCCCCGAACGGATGATGAAGATGAATTTTATTTTCAATGTGAAAAGATGAAATTAAACAGATTAAAATTAATAATTTTGAGTTTGTTTTATTTGGAAAAAAAATTCAAAAACGAAATGTAAAGTTAACGGGGGAAAAGAAATCGTTTGCTTAAAATGAATTAAAAATAAATAAAATTAAAAATAATGAAAAATTTTTTGCTCAAATAGGACAAACAATGGAAGTGATCTAAAAAACAAAAACGCTTTTATTTATGAAAGGGGTCGAAAAAAATGAAAAAAAGCTGGCATTTGTTGTCTTAAAAATTTTCGAAAACCAATATAAATTTTTACTTAAAATTAAAAAAAATAAAAATTGAAACATTATGGACGAACTGAAAAGAAATAAAAAGAAAAAATGTTATTCGAACAATTTTTAAAATTTTTTAGAATATATATAATAATATGATTGATTTTATAATAATAGTAGATAAATAGACAACTAAAACATAGAACTAAAAATGACAATATGTAATACATGCGATTAAAATTAGGAATGTGAATTGTTTGTTAACACTTTGTGATAATTATAATAAAAAACTGTAAAATTTGAATCTTTTTCGAAGAATTAAAAAAGAAAGGAACGTAATTCACAAAATTTAAATTAATATCTGTTTTTCATGATCTGTATATAATACTCGCATTAAGTAATAAAATAAAATGGGCTGTTTTAATTTATATAAAGAGATAAGTAATAAAATAAATTAATGAAAACATTGTGTATTAACGTTATTTATTATCATTCTTTAAACAAACAAACTTTGGATTTCTTCTTCAAATATTTGATTTATTAACACTTTGGTTGAATGTGTGTTATAATACTTCTGAATAATTTTTTCCCTCGAAGAAAGGGGAAAAGGAAAAAAAAAAAGATTTATTTTCGCTCGGTATAGTATTTTTATAAAGTCACTGCCATTTATCAGTTTTAACTTTATATGCAAATATAAAAAAAGTAAATCGTTTTCATAGGCTTAGTGACTTAGTTCAAGAGGTGAAAGTGTTAAAATCTTATATAGACGGGTCGTAAAATATTCCCTCCATAAAGGGAAAAAAAGTTAAAGAGGGAAAAATAAAAAATAAGTAAACTGTAGAAAAAGAAAAAAAAAACTGTTTTTTTCTTTGAAGGATTTTTATTTAACACATCTCTTTCAAGAAGCGATGAATTATTAAATAAGTCTTAGGAACAATACACAGAGGGGAAAAAATCGAAGATGTGTTGAAATGACAAGTGTTAGCGGTCGCACGCATTTTCCCTACCGAAATGTATTTCTCCCGTCCATAATATGTAAATGGAGTGAAATGAAGAAGGCGAAACACACACACATCTCAACCCCTCTCGATCTACGTATGTATTATTTGAGTCGAGTTGAGCTGTATGGTTTCTTCTCACTTCCATTTCCTTTTTGAAAGTGAAGAGAGTGCTTGCTCTACGAACTACACCAGACGGGGGGGGGGGGGGAGTTTAATGTTTAAATGGCAAAAACTTGCCTTTTCTAGGGATTTTTTTCACTTAATGTTTGACTTGGAGGGGTGATAGCAGAATGAGACGGGGAAGGGGGGTATGTAGCAGTAATCACAAACGATCGTTAAAGGCCTATTATCATGGACGGAGAAAAATGTTTTTCCACCTTGAATTATTCACCTTATTCTAGACTTTCTAGAAGAATAGAGGGGTAGAAGTGAAGAGAGAAAGTTGAAGTGTCGTTTGGTGGTTTTAATTTCCCATATTCTTTCGTCTGCGAAAATTTTTTAAAATAGGGGTTTTCTTTTTTGCTTGAAAGGGGGGTGTCGACGGAGCATATTCTTCGTTGGAGCGTGCGTTATTAAGGGGTGAATAATTTATCGTTTGCTGCTTGCAAACATGAGTCGTATGTTTAAAAATTCAAAATGTGTTCCAAGATATCTATTTCTTTCTTTCTTTTTTTATTCCTATTTTTACGTTTTTGGCTTTTTAGTTTTGCTTTTGCATTTATTAGATGTTTTTTTCTTTCTTTTCTCTGTTTTCTTTTCCGGAGTTAAACGTGTTAAAAATTCGGATTATGAAAATTGTAAATTGGTAAGTGGAAACTTTAATTGGAAATTACCTTAATTCAATTTTTTTTCCCTCGTGAAATTAGTAAGATAGAACAGGAGTGAAAGTTACGGAATTAGATTTTTGAAGCGAAGAAAAACGAAAAATGTTGAGTTAGTACAGATCTTTTTGAAGTAATTTATTTTGGGCATATTTTCTTCTGGAAATGTTATAGAAAATTAGGTGTACTGCAACCTAAGTGAATATGTATTTGTCTGAATGTCTTATACATTTACGTTTATGTAAAAATATTTGGTGACTTTGGCTGTATATAAAAATGGATTTATGTAATATAGATAATATACACGGGTGCTCAAAATTAAAAGAATTTTCAGGTTTCGGCGATTACCTCTAGAACAACTGGACAGATTTTAATGAATTTTTTTATGTACATAGGATTGATTATAATGTAAAAAAATTAACCATTTAATAGTTATAATACACACACCTAATTATGCATGAAACTCATCAGAATTGGAAGGTGTGAAATAGAATTGTAGAATAGAACAAAAATAATTTGTTATTTGGGGGCATAACCTCCTCTTGCAAATACGCAGGCCTCGCACCTTAATTTTATTCTGGAAAGAAGGGAATTGGAGTTCCTGTGGCAATTGTCATCCCACTCGTTGAGCAATGCAGTGTTCAGACTGTGATGTACCCGTTTTCCTTTCCCTAATTGCTGGGGAAAAGTGGCCTAAATGGGTGGTCAAGAATTCTGACCCCTGTTCCCATGACCATCCCTTAGAATCTGAGATCGGACGTATCCCCCGGCCTGAGTGGATTTCCGTTTCCCACGCATCTCGGATGACAGCGTGTCTGGGGAGGAGAGCCCCACATTATGCGCCGGAAAAGATCTCACGCTTTGAGGAGCCGACGGACAAGGGATGAAAGGAGAGCCGAAGAAGGGACCAGGAGAATCCTAGGCTTTAAAAGGCACGACGCTAGAATTTGTGGGGAGAACCGTTAGAGGCCTTACAGACTAGCGAAGAAGTGTAGAACGAACTGAGCTAGCACCCACGTATGAAGTCGGAAAGCGAAAGCCAAAAGGACGTGGCCCCTATTGCAGATTAAACTTAACGATTTTCTCATGATAATGAGTATGATTTAGACGAGATGGACTTTACAGTGAAAGAGACTTTTAAAATGTGCACCCCATTTTGGAACAATTGTAAAAGCATTCAAGTATATCTCATTTTAATAAATGTGTTTTGATAAGCTGATTCAAGTCTTTACAAGACCTTGGATGGCTCTCATAAGAGAGTTGCCACTGCCTCCCCAGGCATGCTCTATGGGGGGAAGTTCCGGAGATCTGGGTGGCCAATTCATCCGAGGAATATCCTCACTTTATAGAAATTCGTTGACCAGATGAACTCTTTGTGGCCTCGCATTGATTGTTATCAATTTCTATGAAATCGGGGCCAACTGCACCCCTGAAAATGCGAGCATAGGACTCTAGGATCTCATCCAAATACTTCACAAGAGTCACAGTGCCTCTTTCAAGGACATTAAGGTGTGTGCAACCTTCCAACGTGATGCCTGCCGAGATCATCAAAACTCTGCTGCCGTAATGGTCGATTTCTCGGACATTGGTGGGTACGACGAGAATCACTGGTTAAGCGGAACAGGGACTCATCAGTGAAGAGAACGGTCGGTGGTCGATTCATGCTTCAATTAGGCTCTCCTGTTCGTAGAACTGAGTGGGAAGCACACAAAAGGCCTTCTTGTAAGCAGTCCTCTCTCAAGAAGACTTTTGGAATAAGTCACCCTTCAAATTCGAGTTCCTGTGGCCGCATACAGCTCACGAGAGATCTCAGAAGGTGTAGCACCCCTGTTGTGCCTCGCTATCCCACTCTTTCAATGAATCTTCAATATCTGTCAACCGAACTCATTCGTGGAATTTTGATTTGAAACTAGGGTTGCTCAAAATTTCTGTAAATGGAAAACAATGCTTTGTAAGAAAGCAATAATTGTATTGGAGAACAGAGAGAGCCTATGGACCACCCCTTTATACTTCTATTGCGTGCTAAATCTTTTCTCATATCAAGTGTAACGTCTTGAACGTGCCCCTACTTTCAAATATAATTCTTTTTATTGAATTGAAAATTCTCAGAAAAGGTATTTTTTTATCCTGTTGAAACTCTTAATCATATCGTTTTATGTCATATATTAGTTCAGGAGAAAATTCAGCGCACATGATCCAAGATTTTGCCTTTCGGCATTCTTTTTCCATGATGAGTGAAAGAATTTTTTCGTGACTCCTCTCCACCCCTTTACGAATATTCTTCTGCCTTCCCCTATCATTTCAAGAGGAGGGTGGCAATTCTGCATTGTGTATTCATGCGTACATTTCGGATGCAGTGTTCTTCGGTGACTTCCTGCCACCTCTCCACCCTTCTCCGGAATAGATGTTGCTTCCGGATCATGCAGACGATACTTTTACGGGAGTGGGAGGTAGGGGGTTCAGGATTTTTTTTCTCAGTACTTTCCTTCCTTTTCCTACTTTTCCCATTTCGTGTCTTTCCATTTTGCTCGTGTGCACGGAAAAGATCGGAAATAGAATTCATTTTCTCTTTCTTCCCCCCCCCTTCTCCTCCTCCCACCCCCTTTCTTTTTGGGTCGTATCGTCTGCGATTGTGTGGGACATATATTCTTTCTACCGCCTCCACCCTTACTCCCCCCCCCTTGTTCTAACTTTCTCTTTTATTTTTATGCGACCGGGTGAGATTTGTGCTGTGCAAAAGATTAGGTTTCACAAAGGGGTTGGGCTATTACCAATTGCCAAAGGGAGAGATTTAAATAAATGTAATCGTTTGGACGTTAACTTTGCTCCCTCTCCCCCCTTTTGTAACTTACGCGAGCCAAATATGTGTGAATAATCTTTGGCTGTTAAAAAAAAATATGGAAATATTTTTATGAGCGTTTGTAATCTCTAAGAAAAAGTCCCCACTACCTTGCCACCAGGTGGCGCGATCTCGCTCTGTAGCACATAGCCACTTTACCCTAAATGCTACATTTAAGGCAATAGCTGTCGCCAATCCCAGGTTAAGGTGTGGCAGATAACAAATACATATAATATACATATTACTTGACAGTTCGTTAAGAATAGTAAACATAGTATATTTGTCGATCCAATGGGTTAAATTCATGACGGTCACGTGATAAACGCTATCACGTGATCTCCATTGAATTCAAAACCTCCATTAGACTTACACTTGTTCCAATTGTAAAATTTCATAAAATTTCAACTTTTATTATAAGGTATAAATGTTCAAATATTGAGATTTTTAAATTTTTTTTTCAAAATTAAGAAAAAATCTTGTATTATGCGTGTATTTTGATAAATCATGAATAAAAATATTCAGATATTGAGATTCTTCAATTTTTTTTTTTTTCCTTTCAAAATTTGTCGCAAACTGAATGTTAAGGGTGTAGTGTCGGTCATTGAAAAGCAAACATGGTGATAAGAATAATTATCTTTATTTATGACTTATCTGTTTATGATCAGTTTATAATCAATTCAATAACCTTGGGAGCAATCCTAATTTTTTAATCTAACTAATAAGATAATCCAAAGTAACTTATATATCTCTTAATCCTCTTGTAGATCACTTGTCATTTCCTTCCTAAACTGCTACCGTCTTCTTCAAACCACAATTTCTCTAGTTTTTCCACTGCTCTGAAATGCGTTATAGCTTGGATACTAATTTCAAAACGAACAACTCACGATTCACGAACTATACAACTTTCCACGATTAACCTAACACTCCCATTATCAGGGCTTAAATTGCATTTACATTAGTACAAAATCGTCATCTCCACAGAAAGTGGTTTTTAAGCTCAGATCACAGTAAAAGAAGAATTTCCCCAAGAGGATTAATTAAAAACCTGTGGATAGAACCCGTCATAATTTTTTTTAAAAAAAATCTTGTTATGTGGTACTTTTATAAGCCATGTTCAAATATTGAGGTTCTTTAAAGCTTTTTTTCAAAATTGAAAATAAAACGAAATCTTATATTATGTATTATAAATCAGGTGCAATTTGTTTATTTATGTGCATTATTGTTGTTGACAAATTGTTTAAAAGAAAAATTTTAAAAGCAAAGGGCATGAACTGATTGACTATAAAAACATTATTGCTTTTAGCATGTGACAATTGCGAAATGTTACATTTGTACGAGAAACAACTTATATAATTTGATATTATAATCTCTCTTGATTGTGACACAGGCTTCGAAACAAGCACTCTGTCGAGTTTCCAGTGGTTTCATCCAGCGGATGTCGTTCTGTTCGTCGTTATGTTTTCCGATTTCTTATGTTGTCACAATCTTTTTGATGTTGTCTGGCATCGGAAGTTTAGTGATAATATCTGCTCCAGTATGTGTTAGGAAAGACGCAACACGATTGGTGAAATGATATTCTTTTATTTTATATACAAGGTGGTTCGCTACCTGATCGACAAACTTGCTGAATGTGTAGGGGTACAAAGACCTCGGAATCGCATAGGAATGCAGGATCACAAGTGCCGTATTTAACAGCTATGGTGGAAAGACGCATAGAAAAAAAGCAAACACATTGATGGAGCAAAAAACATTTTATTAAAAGGTTGTACCTCAACAGGTGTTCGAAATTGCAACCAAAAGTCGTCTTGACAAGTCTGACAGCGGCGCTGCATGGAATTCCTGATGTTCTTGTATATTCCTGACATATCATTTGTCCTCTCGGCTGCTACAGATATTCGAGCGATGAGATCTTCAAATGAAGGAAAGGGCGTCTCTTACACAAAAATCTTCAAGTGACGAGAACCAGACTTGCGTCACCTTCTGTTCGCACTTTCGAAGGACATGTGATGTATGGGTAACGTCCCTGGTACATCCGCCATGCGGCGTGCCCAGGGACGTTTTAAGATTTCTTGAGACCCTGGGCCTCTACTCAAGGGTAGGCCCTGGGCCCCCGCACAAATGTAGGCCTTATCTATGACCCTTTAAAGTAGACAGCTAAAAGTAGCATGTGTTGTCAAATACTCGTGTGAACAATAACCCAAAACAAATAAATGAGCATAATTTACAATCGCACCAACCGACTCGGCCGATTGCCGCCTTTTGACTGAATGAGTAATCATGGTGTAAGGTGGTAGACCTAGACCTATACATGGATAATGGTCATCACATGTAGCCAGTTGACGTGTTATATGAAATTCCCAGGTTTTTGGAGCATACAACCGGAAAAAACATTTGACCTTTGAAATTATTCGAATCATGGCCTTATTAAGGTTAAGCCGAGAACGAGACGAGGCTCCATTGTGGACGAGGCCCTGGGCCCAGTTGGCCCATGCTTTAAGACGTCCCTGGGCGTTGTATTACAATCCGCAGCTCCATTCACGATCAGGATGTCAACCAGTTCTTCGTTTGAATATGAGTTCATCCTACTACTTCAGAAACGGATCGCGAATGACGACTTACATCAGGATCTGTTTCTACAAAACCTTCCGTTCAACACCATCTACCGCATGATAGCCCTGGTGAACCTTTTAGAGTGTACGGAATTCCAAGCAGCGTCGCCTGCCAGACGATTTCTGATCGTAATTTCGAACACCTGTTGTAGCACAACCTCTCAATAAAATGTTTTATGTCCCATTAATGCGTTGCTGTTACTGTTCTTTTTCTCTGCTTCGTTGCACCAAGCTCGCAACGACGGCATTTGCGAGAGGGTCGCGGTAGCCCAGTGGTCAAGGTATCGGATCGTTGCTGGCATGTCATGAGTTCGAACCCAATACCACTAAAGACCCGCTGTGTAGAGGAGCGATGCACGTTAATTCTGTCGAGAGCTCAAACGTCCTCTCGTTGGTGTGGTAGTTAAGAGAAGTAGTGTCAGCTCATTTGTCGTTCTCGTCACTTGACCATGGCTCAAAATGACGAGGTCCGTCGCCAAAAGCCCTCGCGTAACTGAACATTGCAACTTTAATATTCACTCACTCACGTCATTTGCGACCCTGTATTCCTATATGATTTTGAGTCCTCTCTGTACTCCCTACACATACTTTAAGTTTGTCGGTCTGGTAGCACACAAATCACCATGTACAGATTATTAGAACCCATAATAAATGTTAAAGAGAATTCCGTTGGGGTTGACCCATAATAACGTTCCAACGATTTTAGAAAATCCCATGTTTCGCTGCATATGTGTATTCCAGTGTGGTAACGTGATGAATATATTACAAGATTTATAGTTTATTGAGTCCGTGTTGTTGTACCTTGTTCATAGACCATATCCTAACGCATTTCTTTTTTCAGCACCTTTTTCTTGTACATATGAAACGCTTCGTAAATCGCAGCCATTTTAAATTTATGGTCCGAGACTTTATCGCTACACAGGCGAAGAGGTTCTTTCAAGACTTTCTCTGAGAAAAAGACTATAAGGAAGGAAATCGTAAATACACGTGAAAAAGAAAAATGTGTTGAGATTTATTTTACCCACATTATAATTTATTTATTTATGTTGTTGTTTATTATTGGAGTAATGAACTGCATTCGTATTAAATACAGGATTATTCATAATTCCTTCCGGGGTTTCAAACTGTATAAGGAATTTACGTCCCTTCTTCCCTGTGACCTGGCTAGAGATGTGGAAGGAACTAAATGATCATACGACATATGAACTCCAATTATTTCAAATATTCAACTCAGACACAAACAACACTTAAACAATATAACTTTAATCAGTAATAGAACGGGAGTGAGACGAGATGGCGTTGAGGAGAATATATTCAATTATGCAGCTTTAATATAACTTTATACAGAGCTTGCTTACGTATTTAATGACCGCTTATTAGTTTAACTTTCTAAACATCGACTTAATTTAAGATCACAGTACCTGAACTCTTGTAGTCATCTATTCACTTTTCGTTGACTTTAACACTTCCCCGATAGTTAATCTAATCACTTTCTTAATATTCCGACTTCTGGCCTCTTACACTGTTTACGTATACGTTTCACTGCCGATTTACTTCACTTCTAATCTATTCACAACTCACAAACTCCCATACTCGCGAATAAAATATATATTAAACTTAATTTGCATATCACGCTTTCTGCCCTTTGGAGAAGGTTGGTTGAAAATGCTGGCCCAAAAGAATTCCCCAGAGGTTAATGGAAGGGCGTGTATAGATTCGTCACAACTGGTACAGTAAAAAAAAACTGAGACGAACTCATCAAAAAAGAACTTTTGAAAGAATACAGAAACAGTTCTATAGTTTTATTTACATGCCTTAAAAGTGTTCTATGTGTGAAACCTTGGTTACAGGGTGGGTATACATCAATGCGATCGTCCATTTTCTGCCACACTCCGCTCAACATGGTACTGTTAACGTTATTCACAGAACTTTTCATGAGATCCAAATACTTGGTTTTTTACGTAAGGCCTAATTCTCATACCCCCTTTGCCTCGTGATGTAGCTGAACTGTATACATGGGTACCACGTGCTGACAACATTAATAGTACCATGTTGAGTGGAGCGTGGCAGGAACTGGACACTCACATTGATGTATAACGGTAACCAAGGGTTGACACTTAGAACACGTCTTAAGTATGTAAATAAAACTTGAGTTGTTTCTGTATTCTTTCAGATGGTTCTTTTTTGCAGTACTCATCTTAGTTTTTTTTACTGACATTGGTTATAGTTATAGTTTGGATTCCTGTTTTTCGATGTGGCAAATTTAAAATCCCTGAAAAGATAGCAGCAACATCTGTAACGAAGCTGTCAGATTTTAGATTTGTTTGAAGTAACGTTCTTCTGAACACGAGGGTTATGTTGAGTTGTGGTTTTGAGAGTCCTGGTACCACAGAAGTGGCGCCGTATATCGGGACATTTTAAATGTGTCGAAACTATATAAAAAACCTACAGAGGCTGTAATGTCTTTATTACTTTCGTAATCTACTTTCTTTTACTCCACGACACAGCACGTCGTGCCAAAAGAACAGAATCCTGTCTTTCTAAATACAGCAAAAACACAAGCGCAATTCTCCTCACAAAACCCAAGAGACTATCTTTCCTTTGTACCAATTTCAGTCCAGTCTCCAAAACAAAGGAACTTCCTCCCTTTTCTGACCGTCACGCTGGAGGGTCAATCACCTTCTCCTTAAAAAACAGTAACATGCCATCTAAGACGTGCCAAATAGCGCCAACATTCCATAATCTCCCGCCAACAGTAGCCAGACACTACAGAGGCGTAGCGTAGAAGTTTCAGGAGTAGCGTGCTAGTTCAGATGTCTTCCTTGTCATTTGATCGTGTCTTACAATTATAAAATGCGTAACCAAATCGTGTTGCTTTTCAATGCCACTTAATAAACAATTAGTCAACCCCTCGTGTTTGACTGGTTTTCATTTTCTGTCTCCACTAGGGATTACGCCTATTTGGTCGATTGAACCAATAATTTCCATTTTGCCAATCGAGGATGCTTTGCCTCATGAGAGACAACTATATTTCGAATACCCGCCCAGATGGTATAATGGTTAGTGATGCTGACTTTTGTCCCGAGGGCCCGGATTCGAATCCCGGAGAAGCAGGGACATGTGTAAATGTCTAGTGCTTGAGCAGCATGGGGCACTCTAAATATTCGTCGTGCCAAAAATCCTCTCCAGTGAGTGGGTGAATATTGACGCCGCACTGTTCAGCTACTCGAGGGCTTTTGGCAACCAACCTCGTCATTTTGAGCCATGGTCAAGTGACTAGGACGACCCCTGACCTGGTACGCCCCTTTCCTAACTATCACACCACACCAACGGTAGGACGTTTGAGCTCTCGACAGATTTAACGTGCATCGCTCCCCTACATGGCGGGTCTTCAGCGGTACTAGGCTCTGATTCTTGACACGCCAGTCACGAGTCCGAAACTTTGACCACTAGGCTACCGCGGCCACCTAAGTTCTTTTGAGAGATTGGTGGAAAGGAGGGTGGATGATCCCAAGACCATCCAGGGGTATTTTTCCTCAAAGTTTGGGTGGAATGGAACGAAAACATACCGTCACTTGCGTGATACTCAAGGCTGCGGCCAAAACGATGGATGTATTTTAGCCCCCACACCTTGTGGAATTTCGTAGGCCTTGATCCGACTCCATCCATTGGGTGGCATTTGTAACAACAACAAATGGGCCGTGGGTAGCCTAGTGATTACAGCATCGGACTCCAAACCGGAAGGCCTGGATTCGATGCCCAATGCCACCAAATGCCCACCGAGTACATAACGGAGAACGTGCTCGTTAAATCTGTGGGTCCGAACGGTGTCGCCTTCTATCTTGTTGCTTGAGCAAAATCGCACTGTCACCTTCTTTGGGGGCTCAAAGCTTAGGCTAACGACATGCGTAAAATTCTAGTCCTTAGCCGTGATGAATTTCGTGGACCTTGATCTGATGTTACTGTCGATCAGGCGGCATAAGCAACAGCAACACAACAACAAATTTCGAATACCTCACTTGATTTGGTGGGAAATTTTATAGAGTGACGATATAATTCTAAGTATGGTTTCTCGATTACATGATGCTGGTTCATCAGCAGTTGGCTCCCTAGTAGTAGTCCATTATTCCCCGAGCCCTTTAGGGATTTGCCTACTTTAGGTAAGTGTGGGGATCTACGGCCTGAGGGACAGAGAGGGCCGAGTGATTCCCCCCCCCCTTCTCCCACTGGATTTGCCGCTAGATGGGAGTGGAATGCGTTCCCGGATACTCTAGCCATCATTCTTTATTTTCGATCGTTCTCACTGTCACTCCTTTCCTGCCTTTTCAGTTTTATCTAAAATCTTAGTTACGCGTTTTGTTACGAAAATTAGAGAATTTGTTGCTGCTTTGCGAAATATAGAACTTTCTTCAATAAAATCCGCTAAACTTCCATCTTGCAATTATATTTAGCATTCTTCAATTTCCTTGTAGTTTTGTTTGTGTTATTCCTCTCAGACGGTAAGTTATAAAAACGTTTTGTTAACGTAAGTTTGTAATGCCCGTCGATTCCTGCTTCCCTCTGAATCCCTTTGTCTACCCTCGGACCCGGCTAGGTGTGTGGAACAAACTGAATAATCAGTAGACATAGATTAACTCTTATTATTTTATTGTCACCAAAATATCAAGCAGACACAATAACAATCTAATTAAGATAACAGATCAGATAGCAGAGCGCGGAGGTGAAACTCGTTAGCTTGGGGATAATAATACGAACCCTCAACTGATTCCACGCTAACTTAAATAAGCTCAATATAAACTACGTCGCTCACTAATAAGCTAAACTTCTATTTAAATAAGGATCACGATACCTGTACTTTTATGAAGTTAAGTCCTACTCTTGAGTCCTTGAAGGCGATCCTTATCTGGATTTAATCACCGTCGATTGATCCTCTCTCAGTAATCTTCAATTGCTAAACTCCAAATGCACTTAATCATTTCACGATCCTTCACTCTCCAACTAACTAACTCCTAAAACTCGTGAATATAGAATTTATATAATATATTTGCATAATCACTCTTTATTCACTCGGTGAAGGGTGGTTGAATTAAATATTTGCCTTAGTAGAGCCGCGTATAGATCCGTTACAAGTCCCCCACTCCCCATTTTTTTCTTTATGGAAAATTTAGGTCAATTCTCAGGATATGTAAATTCGGTCGAGGTCGAACTGCTGAACCTAAAATTTTATCAGGTCACAAGTTCTACTTTCTTAAGTAGTTAGACCTGGAGTAGTCAACCTAAATGACCTTGTGGGTCACTTCGGAAAGCATTATAATACCGCGGGCCGCATATAAAAATATGTCTTTATGTTAGATTTGGACTCATTACAAATATTTTTTGAAGTGAAAATTTAAAGCGGAATGAATTATTATTGTTTTCATTATTTTTCATGTATACACAAACATAGGTAATTTAATAATAATAATAATAATGTAATGATGAAATATGCTTAGCTCTAGCAAAAAGTAGCGCAATAAAGTTAAGGAATTAACCGTGATGCCGCGAGGTGTCGCTGCAATGCAATAATGACCACAATTAAGTATGTATAAAAACATAAGCAACGCGTAATAAAATAGAAACAGTTAAGGGATATATTGGTTACAAAATACTACACTAAAAACAAAAATATTGCACAAAATAATCGTATTTCGTAAAGTTGTAATCTCATGGGCCGCAAAATGATTCAAAGCGTGCCGCAAGTTGGCCACCCCTGATCTAAACCAAGGTTTCCCAAACTCTTTTTGCTTGTGAAACCCTGTTTGAAGTATGTGGATCCCCGTAGATGCTCTTATTTAATAATCCTAAATTTACCTATAAATATTTGCTTACGTTTTAAATAAAAATAATTAATCAATCTTGTTGCATATAATAGTAAATGGTGACAGACCTATACGCGGCTTTACTGACCCCATCAGGAGTCTTTAAGGAACATATTTAATTTAACCAACTTTTACCGAGTGAAATTGATTGAATTATGCAAATTAAGTATCTTATATAAATTCTGTATTCGCGAGTTTAAAGAGTTAGTTGGTTGGTGAGTGAAGGATCGTGAAATAATTAAGTTCAATCGGAGTTTATCAATTGAAGATTTCTAAGAGGGCATCAAGCGACGCTGATTGATTCCGGATAAGGATCTCTTCAAGGACTCGAGTATAGGACTCGACTTCATAAAGGTACAGATATCATGATCCTTATTTAAATAGAAGTTTAGCTTATTAGCGCGCGCGACGTAGTTATATTGAGCTTGTTGAAGTTATCGTGGAATCAGTTGAGGGTCCATATTATTATCCCCAGGCTAACGAGTCTCACCTCCGCGCTCTGCTATCTGATCTGTTACCTTAATTAGATTATTATTGTGTCTGCTTGATATTTTGGTGACGATAAAATAATTAGAGTGAATCATGTCTACTGATTATTCAGTTCCTCCCACATATCTAGCTGGGTCTGAGGGTAGACAAGGGGGATCAGAGGGAAGCAGGAACCGACTGGCATTACAAAATTACTTATTGGAAGGGGGGGGGTGATAGACTGCAGAAGGGGTTCAGCTGTACTTCTGCTCACCTCTGGAACCGCCATGGTTACCGCAGTAGCCTAGTGGTTATGGTCACGAACTCGTGGCTGGCGCGTCGTAGGCTTGAATCCTGGTGCTACTGGAGCTTCGTGGCCGCAGTAGCGTAGTGGTCAAGGTAACAGACTCGTGGCCTGCTCGTCATGAGTTCGAGCAAAGTACCGCTGAAGTTCCACCGTGTAAGGGTAAGGGGGGGGGGTCACGTTAAATCTATAGAATCTCAAATATCCTCTTGTTAGTGTGGTGTGGAAATTAGGAGAGGGGGACCAGCTTAGGTGTCGTCCTCGTCACTTGACCATGGTTCAAAATGACGAGGTCCGTCGCCAAAAGCCCTCGAGTAACTGAATAGGGCGACGTTAATACTTACTCACGCCACTGGAGCTCCGGCGATTAAAGAGGCTGTCGAGGCTCAAAGTACTTCCGTTGGCGTGATGTGGTAGTTTGGAGAGAAGGTGCCTTATCAGGTAGCCCACACGTGTTGCTTTATAGTGCAACGGTAATATAACTCTCTCTTCGACTTCTGTTGACCCTATTAAGAAGCACTGATCCAAACACCCTACGATAGAGCTTAAATAGCATTGAATTGCATGTTTCATTGAAATACGTCCAAATCATTTATTATCGTCAGAAAAGAATACCAGGGTGGATAGATTTAATGGAACGATATATACGAAATGGATTGTTTGCCCCTGAATATAACCGTCGGCTCCAATTTTTTCCTCTTCCCTGCTCCAAATCTTGGCATCGATGTCTGTTATAAGTTTACCAATCAACTATTCATTTACAAATTTATTTATTCAATCAAAAACGCTTCTGCGGAATCTAAGAGGACCGCAAACAAACGGATCACGTCTCTTGGAACTCACACACAATGGAAACATTTCTTGAAGAAACGGGGAGGCGGATACATACTTATGCAAATTGGGCCCTCTCGTCTTCTAAATACGTACCTCGCCTTGGACGCGGCATTTAAAGCAAAACGTGGAAGAATTTGCAATTCAAATGCATTTTATGGAATTCTCCGTCTTTGTTTGTTTATCAAGATGATTTCGAAGAGACGAGGGATATTTCTTAAATATACCCGTCACTTTTTCTTTTTCTTTTTACACTCACACCCCTCCCCCTTTCATCCTAGGAAAGCGCCCTCTTCTGTATAAATGTGCATTAAACTCAAAAGTTGAAATTTTTAGGAGAGAATTGATTTTGGAATCCTATTAATGTCCATCACGTATTCATGAAGTTTCGGGGGGCTTTGTTACAGTGACACAAATGCGAATCGAACCTGAATCGAAGAAATAACCGTCGGGGTTATTGTTTGATTTTTAGTGTGTCATGTTTAACAAAAACAAAACAAAACAAATTGTTTTTAAGTCCAATTTCTTTGTTGTTATGAGTTACTTAAGAATGTTTCTGACTTGGATGGGACATTTTAATAAGGCTTTCCTTTTCGAACGTTGCAACTTTGGAATTTTGAATTTTAGATTTGGAATGGGGGGAGTCTTTTGTAAAAATGACAAAAGAAAATCATTTGTCTTAAGATTTTTTTTTTTTTTTTTTTTTTTTTTTTTTGCATTCTTCCGAATTTAATAATTTTTAGTTTATTTCTTTCACATTTTCGAAAATATTTTTCTTATTAAAACAGACCGGCACATATTTTATCTGTCTTATTTGATGGATAGATGGCGCCACGTAAGTGGAGAAACTCTTACGATTTACATAAGTAACCCGCTTCGCTGAGTATTTTATAATGCTGTATGACTATATTAGTTGCCGATATCTAAATCCTAGCATAAAGCTTTCGACTGGATTCAGGAAAATTTTCATAGCATTCTGGATATCAAAAGAACTTGAATTTCCAACATAAAGATATTTTTTTCTTGCACCCTTTGCAAAACCTCCTTTTCGGAGTCATAATTCCTGCAAAACCCGTTCTTAAGGAATCTCTTCTCAGCAAAAGAAATATGACTGCCAAATTTCAAGTCTGCAAGTGTAATAGATCCAGAGATCTTGCGCTGCGTGAGTAAGTCGCATTTTTTTCTTTATATGTCTCTGAAATGGGTCATATCATCGCCAAACAATTTTTGTAATCTATTTTTTAACGTGTGTATTTGAATTAATTAATGATTCATCTGCTTTACGAAGAATAAGAATTTTTCATGTATCGAAAATATCAACCATGTTAGTTTTATCACTCGTTTGTAACATAACATCAATAAATTCGCAATCATAAAAGAAATTCGTTATTCACTGGGAAAAAAATCAATTTTTCAAGCTGTTTATAATGAGCTATTTTTACATAAGATGTATGTTATACAAATCTTTCTGTCAAGTACTTAAAAACATTATTCTCCATTGTAATCGTTTTTATTTTCATCAATTATGTTGCCATAATTAAGGCATTTCTTAACTAAAAGGAGCAAATTTATTTAACAATGAAATTAGATGAAATATATAATACCATTATTCGCTCTAAAATTATTTAAATATCGTTCAAAAAAGGAAAATTGTAAACCACAAAGTTGATAAATTTTTCTGCTAAAAATGTATTATATAAATATTTAATAAGTTTTAAAACAACATCTTTCAACTGCTTTTAATGTTTATATTATAAATTTATTTATGTATGTTTATTTTAGGCAATTCAATATTCAATACCGGTTTCATAAAATAGTTATTTTGTAGATCTTCTAATTTTATAATATTAATTTTTGCATATGTTCTTTTTGCCGGTTGTTACTTTTAAAGAATATCTAATATTAATTTTTAAAAATATTCGTAATTTTTTTGTATTAGAAATATTTATTTTCATTCATACAGTTAGTTTTCTAATATCTTTCTGAATTACAAATACAAATTTATTTATGATTGAAGAAAAAATATGTTAATGTAATAGAAAAAAAAAAGTATGTTCTTTTTTGAAAATTTGATTCCGCATTTATAATTTAACACAGTTTGAATTTTTTTGCAAAGTAATTTTTTAAAAAAAATCTACAAATATTAAATTTAATACAAAATATATATAATAAGCTACTTTTAAATTCATTTACTTTGAGAAACTTTTATTTTTTTTTTAAATGAGTACACACTTTTCGTTTAAAAAAAATCTTCCATTTCAACTTTTTTAATTCTTATTTTATTTTAATAAATCGTTTGACTCGATAGTGTTGCCATTCATTAATAATTGAAATCATTCCATGCATAATTAAACCCAAAAGAAAAAGATATTTAAAAGACTTCAAGTGATTTAACAACAGTGACAAAAACTGAATTTTTAATCTCGCCCCCATTGAGCTTCTTTAAAAACTTGAAGTTTTATTTTATTTTCTGCCATTAAAAGTAAGCTATTGTATTCGATTCCACATTTGTTAAATTAATTTTTTTAATCATATATACATATTTATTATTTTTTAAAAAGATATTTCTTCTTTTAATATGCTTCATTCTTTGCAATTTATTCGACAAATACATTTTTTTAGGAATATTATTTTTATAGCTTGAATAATAAATTCGAAATGTTTTTTTCCCTCGTTCCATGCGCCGCCTCAGGTATTACATTTCTGGCAACATTAATTTATCGTTTGCGAAAAAGATGATAAAATCGTCGTAACCTTTCCAGCTGCTAGCTCTTTATGAGAGTGTGTGTTTTTGTTTTATTAATTTTGGAAATTTCCTAGTTAATTAATTGCTCTTCAAAAGTGTTAGTTTTTAATAAGAGGGTGAAGTTTTAATAAGCCTTTCTTTATTGGTACGGTAAAGTGTCGAACACTTTATAGTCCTTTTTTTTTAATTATTCACATTATATTCGTGTCGAAGAATTCTCTGATCGCTCGTCTGTGAAAAGATAGAACGTTTAAACGCTTCGGAGCATATTGTATTAAAAGAAATTTTTAATTTAGAAAATAGAATTTTCGCTTTTATGGATTCAGAATTAAAAGAAGATAAAAAGTTTGTTCAATTACTATTTTAACTTTAACCGAGAACAAAATTGTTTTGTATGTTAAGAAACGGTTAAATGAATTTATAATTAAGAACTTTTTGGAAATTGTACGAAAAACAAAAAGCTTTTGTTTTTCAGAACTATATATGTGCTAATTTTTAATTCTGCTTATTTTCGTATAAGTTTTGTTTTAAACTGAACTATTCATGCACGATTGTTTGATTTTCGCACATTTAAAATTTCTTATGTGATTTATTTCCCACCCCCTTATCTTCAACTTTCCCTAGATTTTAAGAATGCTTTTTTAAGAGCTATTTTTATGTTTGTTATTAAAGCTAATTTTTAAAAGCATTTTGTGTGAAGTGTGGCTTAAATATTATTTTTACAGGTAAACGAAATTAAAAATAAATAAGTTTAAATTAAATCTAAATGGAAATCTCTTGAGATATCCAGTTACAAAGTATAGGGGGGGGGGCAACTCAAATATACTTGTTTCTTAGTTTCTGCAACTTTATAGCGTTAAAAAAAATACGAAATTCAATAGGAGAAAAGGCTTAGATTCAATCAATTGTTTTCAAGAACGACCCGAATAAGAATGGAAGTTTAGAAATACTGGAGTGTGTTGTGTGTTTGATTGGTTGCAAGGACGTCTTAAGGCCACGGCCACAATAGGAGCCTCGTCTCGTTTTTGACTCAACCTTAATAAGATCATGATTCGAATAATTTCAATAGTCAAATGTTATTTCCGGCCACACGGCTTCTTTTTTCGAATAGAATAACCGCGTTCTATATACACGTACACCCTTAAAGTATTGCGAGTTCTTGTCTATGGTCATCGCCCCAGCAACCTTTGACACCGTGAGAATCCCTACTCCTCCCATGAACCAGATGCACCTCGAGGATAAAGAGGACGACGCTACCAACCCGAGACCTTAGAGTGAGAGAAGACGGTTTGAAAACTTCGTAGAGATGGATGTATAACCTCTTCCTTCACAAACATCTATTCGGGACTCTAATGATCTAAACAATATTTTTAATAACTTCAATGTATATACTGTAAATAATAACTGGGACTAAAATAAACCAAATATTTAAATTAATAAATATCACGCTACCATTATTTTTCACAAACGTTAGTCCGGTTGTATTCTCCAAAAAAAATTGGAAATTCGGACATTATGTCAACTGGCTACATGCGATGACCGTCAGCCTAGGCTTACCACCATACACCATCATTACTCATTTTGTCAAAAAGCTGCAGTCGGTCAAGACGGTTTGTGCGGTTATAAGTCATGCACAATTATTTGTTTTGTGTTTTTGTTAGTACGAGTATTTGACAACGTATTCTATGTACTGTTTACTTTTAAGGGTCATAGGTGGGGCTTACATTTGTGTAAGGGGTCCAGAGCCTCAAAAAGTCTTTACGCGCCCCTGATTGATTATTTATTAATATCTCCCTTTTGAAACTACATGAGGGGTTATTGGTGACGAATTTCATTATTTTAGACATTGGTCAATTGCCAAAGACGACACCTAAGTTGGCAGTCCAATATTCAAATTTCCATACCACATCATTGTGAGAAATCTGAGTCTCTACAGATTTAACCTTGCATAAGCCTCTCTACTGGTAGGTAATCGAACCCACAACCCGACAGAAACAAGCCGGCCACGAGTTCGCGACCATGAACACTCGGCTACTACAACCATATTTACATTTCTTCAGACTATTGGATGAGGGAACTACAAAACTAAGATTAGTACCAAGGGTTTTCAAAAAATACCAGGCCATAAATTTCCAAAACTAAACTCAGTGGTGAAACAGGCCACGAGGGCCAAGGCCTATTATGCCCATCTCAGTTTTCATGACCTTGAGTTCCGAAATGCATGAGCAAATGTGCATGGCTATAAAACTAGATCAGCTACTCTTAAACTTTCGATCCTTACGGCCGCTTATGTCTCTGACTGACTTCGCCGACCCCCAAAGTTTTCAATACCCCTCCCTGACTCTCAACCCATGGCTGAGTAATTTAAAGGCTCCTTAATAATCCGAAGACTCCCTCTGCTACTTGCGCAGACTTTTTAAGAATTCTTTTTTTTTCCCTTTAAGAAAGCAGTAGTTATATCTAATTATATATATACATACATATTAAAATGTTACAAAATACTAATTTAAAATAATTAAATAATGTACTTAACTATATTAATTAGTGGTCTGGTTTAGGTTGGCACAGAGCTTTCAATATTTCTACGAGACCTTTTAGTCAGTAAAAAAGGGGAACTCTTAAGGTATCCGACTACCCTAAAACCATGAATTTTGCCAAAAATTGACATTTGTTTATGATTTTATTTTATAGGCCATCTTATTAGCTTTATAAGCATACCAAGTTTATCATTTTCCGTTTACTAGAACAAAAACTACAAGTGTTTTAGTACTTTAAAATGCGATTTACTCGATTTTTATTTTTAATTTTTATAATGCTTAAACGGGGACAGTGATTGCTCAAAATGTTTTAAAAGTAATTAACTAAAATTTTTTGTGTATGTTCTGTATAATAGTAGAAGTGTTTTAACCTTCAGATTTATCAATCACTGATTTATTACAAAATTTACAGTCCCTTATGTTAATAAAATCACTGTTTTTTTAAGCAATTTCATATAACTAAGATAAAGGACTCTAGTTTTTGTAAAAACTAAAATGTCTTTTATCCTGAAGGTCATTTCAAAAATGAATAACACAGCAACACATCAGAATTGAACAATCCAAAATTTGTTTACAAACCTTTGGTACAGAATGGGCCCCGTGAATGTAATTTTTTATAGATTTTTTCAATATTTTCCCATTTTAGTAATAATAATTTCTTTTTCTCTTCTTAATTTTAGCACATTTTTCTTAAAATGCACCAAACAAATCTAAAAATAACAAAACAATCCCATATCTCCTTTTTTTAAAAAAAAAAGTTGTCGCAACCAGTCGGATGCCTTAACATTAAATGAGAGACCTTCGCTGACCTTCAGAAAAGTGCTGGGGACCTCTGGGGTCCACGGAGCGTATTTTAAGAACCTCTGAACTAGATCATCAACTTCGTCACCGAAATTATTATCTCTTGCATTTACTTGAATTTTCTCATGTGAAGCGAATTTCCCTGCATCTCATCTAATCTAGGAAAGAAGTAGATTATATGATCGGAACGCAGACCGATTTATGGAAGTTGATTAAGTGCATTGAAAAAAAAAAAGGTTAACCGATATAAATAGCCCAAATACCTATTCATTTTATCTTAAACAACACCTCATATTTACGATAAATTATTTTTAACTAAGTTCCGGAAATGCATGAAGAAACCCATCGCAGAAAATGGATAATTCCTGTACTTTGCTTTTCCAACGAATATAATTCGTAACGGTTAATTTAGTCCCTGTTACTCAATTCCCCCCCCCTCACTTTTCTGCTTACCCTACACTAAATTACCCCTAATTATGTAAAATACAACCACCTCGCGAATTATATCCCCTTCTCCATCTCGCCTCTTTTAAAATTCGGAAAGGAGGTGTGCGTAGAAGTGTTGCATTGTAGAGCTGCACCCCTCCCATTTTACGGAATCTTTCGTTATTACATTGTTTCCAGGTGACAATGTTTCCCCTGACCCTCCCTCTCTCTCTCTCTCGTTTGCTTTATTTAGGAATAAAATGGGATATGAATGAAGGGGGGGATTCGTATGCATTCCATTTGTACCCTCCTCCCCAGTTCTAATGGCGTACTCCAGTCGTTTGGTTGTCATGACGATTCCGATAACATGCAAAGGTGTTTCCATTGGGCTGCTCGTTTGGGCTCACGTGTAAATTGAACTACGTGGGGGTGGCACAAAAGGCAAAATAATAGAATGAAAAAAGAAATAACGAATGAATCATTTGACTTGAAGAATATTTTTGAGAGGTCAATAATATTTCTTCCCTCTTCTTTTTATATCACCTTGGCTTTGTGGGTTATTACATTTGGAGCAGAAGAAGTCATGTCAATGGATATGCAGTACGAATAAAGTGTTTTCGATTGAAGAAATTTTCCATTGAAAGTTAATATTAAATTTTGACTCTAAAATTATTTTCCTCAAGTCATCGCCTCGAATACTGATGCAGTTAAAGGCTCGCAGTGTGGAGGATTTGGTCCATGTTAAATCTGTCGATGCTCAATGTTATCACGTTTGTCCTTGTGTGGAAGTTTGGAGAGCGGGATGCCAGCTCAGGTGTCATCCTCGTCTTTTGACTTGAGCTCTTAATTTTGAGGTCTCACGCCTATAACTCTTGTGTTACTTTGAAGAGAGCCAATAATAAATAACCAATCCAATTACAGTCGGGTCCCGTAAAAACGAACTCATCCGGATCGCGAGCATTTTATTCCTTAATTTGAGGTTATTCGTAATATCAAGTTCCAAAAAAGTACTAATTTTTTACTTTTACCTTTTGGAAATTCTAATAAGCACAAATTAACCATGGTGAGAAAGTACACACTTTTTTTATGTACAGATAGAAGTACTTTTAGGGAATTTTTATGCACTAGTGTATCGGAAACTTTTAAATACTGACCAATAGATGTTTGAATTTTTTTTTTTAATTCTTGACTCGAAAGAGCTCATTTTTCGACTCTATGCACAGAAAAAAATACCAGGGTTTCAAACTGTAATTTTTTCATTCCGGTTCAACTAAAAAAAATATATCTGTTAAGTACTGTTTTTTCCTTCCGCTGAAGATAATGGTTTTAGGTTCAGTTCTGAATTAATAATTTTATTTTATGTACATTCTTATTTGTGTACTAAAATAATAATTCTTTCATAAGCAAGAAAAAAAATGTAATTTTATCAAAATTTAGAGAGGGGGGGGGGGTCAAAAGTCCACCATTCTCGTATCATGCTGCAATACGCCGATCAACATATTTTTTTGATTTTGTCGATTTTCGAGAACGAAAAAAACAGTAAAAAATTAAATATCGAATAAATAATTAGTGTTAACTAATAAAATTAATTACTAATAACAAATACTTGATTGAATTTTACGTATTATATGCATAGGATTATAATCAATCGAAGAAAAAAATAAGTGCTGTGGGTGCGTTCCGGACTCGGGGACTTACTTCCCTTGTGTGTACCACTGGTTGAAGGGTATTGCAAATTAAACAGAGTGAAGTTTATTAGAATACATTTTATTTACATAGATATGTAAATAAAATGCATTAATAAATACATGTATTTAATAAAAATCAATGAGACAAAAACATTCACACACACACATAAGAAACTTTATGAAATTTAGTACAAAATTTTCAAGTTATTGTTGATAGTTAGCAATGCCAAAAACTTTAGTTAATTTAGTGTTAGCAATACATGTTTCCGTTTTCGTCTTCTGTTTTTGTTCAAGAGCTTTACGAAGTTCCATCTTCTTTTTAAGCGGAATAGCAGTTTGTCCCCCCTCCCCCCGAACTCTTCGTTATTGTGATCGTGAAAAATTCTAAAATAGAAAAGGAGAAAAAAAGAAAGAAAAGAAAAACTCGTGAACCACACAAACTTACTGATTTTTACTAACTGTACGATGTGCTCGTCACAGAATTCCAAAGCTAACTGATGAGATGTTTTTGTGTTGCGTTTATAGGTTGGGAAAATAGCTTAGGTAAACGAAATTGGCTCATCCACAGGCTTATGACTGATTGGATATTAACGTCACACTGTTCAGCTACACGAGGGCTTTTGGCGACGGACCTCGTAATTTTGAACCATGGTCAAGTGACGCGGACGACACCTGAGCTGGCATCCCCTGCCCTAACTACCACATCACACCAACGGGAGGACGTTTGAGGTCTCGACAGATTAAAAGTGCATCTCTTTCCTACACGGTGGGTTTTCAGTGGTACTGGGCTCGAACTGATGACACGCTAGCCATGATCCGATACCTTGACCACTTGGCTACCGTGGCCACATCCACAGGCGATTCTGAGGGTATTTCAAAGCCAAGTTGCCCTACAAAACATGTGAATGAAACATGTGCAACCACTTCTCTTTCATTTCATACTCCTTTTAAATTTCGCCTGCATAGCAAGTGTTGACCATATTTTGTTAATTCTCAGAAGAAGAAAAAAATATTTTCGTGTTGAACGATTTTTGTTTCGTGTTGAGAGAAAAATTCATGTAAAAGCGTAGTAGTTTGTTGGAACCGCGCGCGCGCGTTGTATTATTTCGTTGTTTACTTCATCTTAAGCGTTTTTGCGTTGAAGGTATTAGTAAGAATCCCTTAAATCATCATTCTAGATCGGCCGCCAATATGCTGTGTCATTTTGTATATTCATTCTTGGTTGCTTTTTGGGGTAAGACTGTTTATAAATAATATTGCACGTAAGTAGAATGCTGGCAAGTTGTGGTTCTTAGAGCTCATAAGTAACATGTTGATTTATTTGCTTTACCTAAAAAATCTTTTTATTCTTGAAATTTTTTTTATTAAAAAAAAATTTGCAAATTGCAAATATTATGTTTTTTCCCCGACTTTTTGTGAGAAGGAATACGTGTAAAATTGTTTTGTAAAATCGGTCTATAATTTGAAATATAAATGCTCCAAAAACAAGATTTTGAAATTGCCTTTCGAAATTTTATATTTTCACAAAACACTCGCTCTATCTAATCCCCTCTCCTAGACTCCCAGAATCGTCCTTTCACATCACTTGCTCGATTTCTGTGCGCAGTGGCTTACCTCAAAACAAAGTGCTCCGCCGCACCGTTCTCCAAAAACACCCCCAAACGCACTCCTTGTTCAATTTTAGAACGTTTTTTAAGAGAACGAGAGGAGGAGAAAGCGAGAGAGATGTGTGCTTTTAAAAAATACACTAAGAAAAACACAAAAGAAAGAAAAAGAGAGAGAACCGAAAATCAAATATAAAAGGAACAGGGACAAGTTGCAGTACGAAATGACGCAATAATTCCTGGCGATAACTTAAAATTCTTCGTGCACCCCTCTTGTGTTTTCTTTAGGACTGGAAAGCGAAATTGAATTTAATTCCCAGGAGTGTTTCTCGAAAGAGGGAAAAAGTACATTTTTTTCTTTCGTTTTCCAATTCCCTCTCTTTCTTCCTACCCTTTCTTTTTGCAGACGATTGTTAGCTTTATTCTTTATTTCGCTCCCTCTTCCCCCTGCCCCATTCCACTTATTTCGAATGTTACTTCCATGTTTGTGCCTTTTGTGTGTTTTGGGTATAGTGCCTAATAAACGCAGGTGTTTGCTGAAGCACTTTCACTCCCCGACTTTTATGTTATGTCTACTTAATATCTGTCTTTGTCTTCTTAAAGAGGACACTAAGTTGAATTAATGTCGCCGGGATAGAATGTTTGTGCTATAGCTCCGGCCTCTTTTCTGCGGACGATATTTTCTTCTTTTGTGTGTGCTTATATTCCTGGCTTCTTTTTCGTGTTTTACTGAGATAGATGGTGGTTTTTAGTGCTCATCTTTTATGCAATTTTGCCCCCTCGCAGTATTCATAAATTCTCCCATTCCCTACTCCAAGTCTAGTTATTCCCTAGTTCTAAAGCAGTATTTCGCAACCAAAATCCATAGAAAACTTGAAGGGGGCTCATACAGAGGATGTAAGAGGAACTTAGGTGTTTAGAATGAAGTAAGATTAATTAAATAATGTAATAATAGTAAAAAAAAAAAACTTCATACAGGAGTCTATATTGTGACGGGTCCTATTCGTGCCCTCTTGGGGAAAAATACTTCTGTAACTGTTGTTTGAGTTTAAAACCACCTTCCATAGAACATTTTATGCTAATTTGAGTGCTACTTAAATTATAGCAAAGTGAATGTTAGGTTTAGTCGTTAGGCTGCTATTAAAGGGAGATTAACGAAGTGAAATTCGGAAGCCTTGGTGAAGTTAAAAAGAAACCTTAGACCAGTTGACCCGGACAAGACATGATCAGTTCTGTTTCATCGGATCATATTCAGTTGAGTTATTTGACATTGGAATTTAGCGTAGCCATTTAATTTGACTGCTCCCACGGTTTACAATTTTACTTGATAGTAAACTGATAGAGCCAAATAAACTCAGTTATTTTAATAGCAATGTCTATTCATTCAATGTCCTTAAAGTATCCGACTACTTGCGACAACTTTTTTTTGAAGAAATGGAGATAGGTTTTTTTTTTTCCTTCTTCTTGTTTCTTTTAGATTTTTTTAGTACATTTTGAGAAAAATGTGCTAAAATTAAGAAGAGAAAAAGAAACTATTATTACTAAAATGGGAAAAAAACTGATAAAAATATACAAAAAGAAACATAAACGTGGCCCATTCTGTACCAAAAGCTTAAGAACAAATGTTCAATTTTTCAATTCTGATGTGTTGCTATGTTGTACATTTTTGAAATGACCTTCAGGATAAAAGATATTTTAATTTTTACAAAAACTAGAGCACTTTATCGTAGTTAATATATGAAATTGTTTAAAAAAAACAGTAAATGTATTTACATAAGTGGCTGTAAATTTTGTAAAAACAGTGATTGATAAATCTGAAGTTTGAAACACTTCTACTATTATACAGATCACACACAAAAAATTTCAGTTAATTATTTTAAAAACTTTTTTAGCAATCGCTGTCCCTGTTTGAGCATTATCAAACACACACACACATTTTGAGTAAAACGCGTTTTAAAGTTCATCTTGCTTAAAGTAATGGCATCTGCTTTTACTAAAACACTTGTAGTTTTTGTTCTAGTGAACGAAAATAATAAACTTGGTATTTTTATAAAGCTAATAAGATGGCCTATAAAATAAAAGCATTAAAAAATCTGTCAATTTTTGCAAAATTCACAATTTTAGGGTAGTCGGATATCTTAACTTCATCTGCGACCTTAGGGTAGAGACAATATATTTGCAATTAAAAGACACTCGTACTTTCTTGAGCTTTTTTTAGTTAACGAGTTAAAAATCTGTCCACAAACAAATGATCTAGAAAAAGTAAGCCATCCAGAAGGAGCCGTTTCATGATATAGCAAGTAATCGGTTCCTGGTCGTCAGATACATTGTTTGTGTTACGATATTGTTCTAAAGAACTATGCTTCAATCATGTACCCACCAAAAGAGGGGGGGGGGTCCTCAGATGAATTCCCCTTTCGAAGGATAAATGGCCGCGGTATCCTAGGGGTTATGTTCATAGAATCGTAACCGGTATGTCATAGGTTCGAGCCTTTGTGCCACTGAAGACCCGCCGTCTAGATATGCTGATACATGTTAAATCTGTTGAGGCTGAAAGTTCTCCCGTTTGCGTGGTATGGAAGCTTTGAGGGGGGGAGGTGCCAGCTCAGCTGTCGCTCTCGTCACTTGACCATGATTCAAAATTACTTGGTAGGTCTCCAATAGCCTTCTTGTTGCATCATAGTGTGACTTATGAATTCTCACTCACTCTCATTCCGTAGAATGAGAGTTATGTAATCAATATTACTATCAGTCAATATTTTTATACTTTCGGGGACAAACTGTTTACCTTGATATGAGTGTTTTATTTGAATCATCAACCTGACGATACACAGCTAGCGTGTACTCGTTAGACGACTGGGACGAAAAGGAATCTCTATTCGGGGGATGAGATCGCTGCAAACTTTTACTTCGTAATATTCAAACTTTAATGCTTAAAGTTGCAAGATAACTGCAAATTATATATATATATATATATATACATGCGTTTATCAGGGTTCCCATACTTATAGTATGAGCCCAGGGAGGAAAAGAAAAAAAATTCGTACAACCATGGATCAGTAATGGTAGTTTTAAGGCTGGCATGTTTATACTGAGAAAGGTTTGTACGAGATTTGACTTTCTTCTTGGCAAAACGCGCGAGCCCACTTAAAATGTTTATTTGCCGAAAACGCCAACTTTTTTTAGTCTAGTAACCTTACAACCAGGGGCGCACACAAGGGAGGGAACCTAGGGTCCGGACCCTACTCAAAGCCCTTGATGTTTTTTCGATTGATTATAATCCTGTGTATATAGTGCGTAAAATTTGAGAATTTGTTATTAATAATTAATTTTATTAATTAATGCTAATTTTTCACTCAATAATTAATTTTTTGCTGTTTTTCTGTTCCCGAAAATCGACAAAATCAAAAGAAAATGTTGGATGGCGTATTGGAGCATGATACGAGAATAGTGGATTTTCGACCCTGACCCCTTTGAAAAATACCTGTTTATGCTACTGCTTACAATAGAAACATAATCGCAATCTGGTGACATGCGAGATCAGAGGGAAAAAATAAATTCGATCTTCTAACCATATAGTATATATTGTTTTACGTTTATTAAAATTTCAAATAACTTTTCAAAATTCTGTCACAAAAATTTGATTTTTAAAAAAACTAATTTTACATTATCCCCTTGGTGGGTAAATCTGCTCTTTGTAAGACTTCGCACTTATTACATTGGTTTTAAAGATACATGTTTACGAAACCATTGCATTATAGCTTCCTTAATTCTATCAGAAAATCTACGAAACATTCTCACATATATTTTCTCTTATTACCTGTATTTAGAAGAGAAGAAAAAATGATCTCAATAATTTAATTTCAAATTTTATTCTCCCTACTTTAGTTCATTTTAAAACAATGCTCCTTCCCGCTTTCCCCCTTTTCAATTCTGATAGGTTTAATTGTGTCTCCTATTATTTAAGTCTACCGGAAAACTGAAGAAAAACCAAGAAGTGGGGGGGGGATTTTGCTATAATTCCTTCTAACGAAGTTAAGCACACGCCGACAAAAACCGAATCACACAACAAAATATCCTGATTAGTTCTCTCCGATCGTTTGGGTAAACTGCGCTATTCGTCGAAACTATCATCAAATTAATTTCCTGAAAAAGCTTACGTTTACCGCCCCTTCGTTTCTTCTTTTTACTTTAATTGGTGGACTTTTTAACAACTATTCTTTTTTTAAATTTCTTGCTTAAGAAGCGTTTGATTGGCTCTTTCCAATCGTTTGGATAAATTACGCTATTCCTGGCGACTATCTCATTGAATTAATTTGAAGAATAGCTCTTAAGGCGCACCGCCCATTTTTTTTTTTTTTTAATAGGTAGATATTTTTAACGACTTCCTTTTTTGTCTTAGAAGTTTCTAATTTAATCTTTAGTTACTGGGAACGAGAGTTTATTCTTTATTTTAATAAACCACGCCCAGAGAGAAGAACATAATTCTTAATATTGCCATTACCGCCCATAAAATTTATATGTTTTTTTTTTAAATATCTAATTTTTTTTTACTAACTTCTGCGCTTTTCTGAATCTCATAAAATAAATCTAATTATAAATGAGTTTAATCCTGTAAATTTTTTTATCCTCTCATTTCTCTTGGAGCTAATTAAGTTAGTAAAGGAATTAAGTCAAGACCTTTTTCTTTTTTTTATCTCTATCTTGACGAGAAAATGAAAGGGAAAAAAAAGAATTTTTAGGCTTTAATTGGATTTAAGGACGGGACACTTTTAGCGTTGGGAGTGTTCCCTTGGGAACCCAGTATTTTCTTCATGTTTTTATCAACAAAAAAAAATTAAATAGTAGTTGCAAATTTGATTTTTAAGTTAGCTTCGGCTAATTTAAAGTAGATCACTTTAACAGGAGACCTTTCTTTTTGGAAATAGTTATTAGGGTTATTATTTTTCCATCGCTGTTTTAATTGAAGATCGTTTTGAGTAAATGGATCGATTAACTCGATGAGATAAACCAATTTTTTTTCCCTTCCGAACTCAATTCTTTCAAACGAAACATTAATTCGGTTGCTTAAAATAGGGGGAGAATAAATTTGTAGTGAAACACACACACAAATAGTAAGCAAACAGAATAGTTCTTGTTGGTACCAACAAAGAACTATTCTGTTTGCTGAGCGAAGGCGATAACTCGCCAAATGTTGCTTTCGGCTTCACTGGAAATATCGCCAATTGTAACTTTTCCCGTCGTTCTCTGCTAGGCTTTTAATCATAATTTTGAGAATGGGGACAATGAAACCTAACACGGTTGCAAGAAAATATTTCAAATTTTGTTTCGAGATTGTTTTTGTATAGTGAAAGTGTCTTAACGGATAATTTGCCAATATTCATGTTGACATCAACTCGGAGAAACAGTCGCCAATCCATGGTCCTAAGAAGTACCTAATTAGGTTCTGTTTGTGTATATTTTAGGTATAGTCGCCAAAAGTGTCCACTTGGCGAGATTTCCTCTTCGCTAACCGAAAAGTATCGAAAGAGAATTTCCTTTTATTTGTAACTAAAATGAAGTCGTAACTCAAATTGTTTTCACTTATTACATAATATCCAAAAGGGCTTAATTCACGTGACGTCATAGTGACATGTATTGATAACATCGTATTCTTAGCCAATCAGTTCAAAATCTCGTGTGACGTCATAGTCACACTATAAAAGCAACCATGTGTTTCCAATTAATCAGTTCAGGGACTTTATTGTTGCCAACTTTTGACCTTTTCAGAAACTTTCACTTAAAAAATACAAGATTGTCAACAACAATAACGCACATAGGTAGACAAAATGAATTTTATTTTAAAGTACATGCGTAAACTAGGATTTTTTTTTTTTAAGTTTAAAATCTTTTAAAGAAATTTATTTTTTATAGCATTTGAACATTTTTTACCCAGATATAAAATTTGGAATTTTACCCAAGTTTAACAAATAGAACAACAAGAACAATTATTTTGATGTGTGTTTTGAATTCAATGGAGAACTCGTGTTTGTCTGTATCATGTGACCGTCATGAATTAAGTCCGTCTGACTTTTGGCATCTGGCATAGGAATTCCTTGGTTACTTGCTGATAAGTAAACAATTTGCTGTGGATGTGGAAAATAGGGTTCCAGCTCTGGTGGTTGACTTCGTCATCTGATCGTAATTCAAAAGTTCTTGACGTATTCGTTTGGCGACCTTTTTATTGGACAGAAAGAGACATTGGGCTGAATTCAAGACGGTCACATGACAAATGCAAACGTGTTTTCCATTGAATTCAAAATTGGTATTTGACTTGTACTTGGTCTACTTGTAAAATTTTAAATCTCAAAACTTTTTTCGTTCTTTGAAATTAAAATTCCATTATTGCGATCTGTTAGACATTGAAAATGACATGTACACACTTAATTGCCTAGCAAAACAAGGAAACTTTAAAAACAGTTTCAGGAGGGGGGGGGGAGTTAATATTTATATTTCCCTTAGTAAATATTCATATTCTTTAAATATATTAAAATTTACTATTTCTAAAATTCCGCAAATCCATTTTTATTCTGCTTTTTTATATTAAAAATTTTTGGTAACAGGAAAAAGCGATTATTTTTTTCGTTTTTTGAATTATAATTATTAATACATAATTTTTTCTCCTATTTCTACTTATTTTTAATGTAAAGAAGGATTAAAAAAAATGGATAACTTTAAGGGAAGATTATCAAGGATTTATTTAATCCAAGATCAAGGATCGCTATATTCAAGGATTTAATTTAAAACTTTTATTTTAAAAAAAAATATTTTTACGATTACTAGAAATCATTCGTTTAACAATAGGAACGCTGTAATAATTCGTCGGATAAATAATTTTTCATGTAATTAATTGTTTTTTTATGTTACAGACATTTCTTTTAAATTCTTTTATTTATTCTCCCCCCCCCCCCCCGTTTATTTTATAATAGATGGCGCTTTGAATACACGCTTTTATGTAATTAAAGTTAACGCTCAACATAACAAATAATAAAATGAATAAACGTCCTTTAATGTAATTAAAGTTTTTATTTGATATATATTTCCAAAATGAAGAACTTTTTCCAGTATTTATCTACAGTGAAACAAAGTAATACAGAAACTTAATATTTGTACCAAAAAAAGAAAAGAAATACAATCAAGGGTGGCGCCATCTCATGGCCACTCACGACACTAGAGCTTCAAATAGATTCATCGTGTGCTATGATAATAACTGCTACTTCGACTGTGGGACACGCGAAGAGGATCTGTTTCGCGCCAAAAAAGGAGAACGAGCCAATCACGCGGCAGGGTGCTCGCGTGTCCCCACAGATAAACGATTTTCACCCGTCTGGATCTTCCCTCCCCCTTACCGGAAATTACATTTACCAGGCTATTGTGTATGCGCATAACGCACTCGAAATTTTGGAAGAATTTTTTTTCCACCCCCATAAAATAGTGCTAGGAAGGAAATCTCTGCATGGATGTGTGAAATTTGTGTGAATTCCTAATAAGGTAAAAAAAAATAAATTGGGGGTGTGGGGGTATGCGTTGAGAAGTATTCGCATCTTTTTCTTGGCATGAAAGAAATGTCTGTGGATTTGAATGTTCGAATGTTGAGATTTATGGAAAATGGCGGGTGTTAGGTGTTCGAATTAACGTTTTTTTGTGGAGGGCTTCTGTAGCACACAAGGCGGTAAGGAGAGTTTTTGACGTATAGGCTTTACAAGAGTACTTTCAGCGCAAAATATTTTCTTAAAAACTATATTTAAAGCTCTTGTATGAAAAATTCTATAAACTAACTTGTGAAGTAGACCTTGAATGAAATAGTTATTGATATAGTATTTAGTTTTCTATACAAACCTAATGCTACGTATTATTGGAAATAAGTTTAACAATAACTATATAACGACGTCTATTATTCTAAAAGAAGGTTATATCGTAAATTATGTAAAATCTCTGAATTTTCTAACGTTTGTGAGTTCTGGGAATAAGAAAAAGTCGCTTGGTGTGAGATCAGGAGAATAGGGTGGTTGTGACAGAATGTAAGAGCCACGTCTCTTTGATATCTATCTCTACCTTACCTTAGGTGAGCATTGTTGACAAGAAGACGGGCATCTTTTTGTTGATGCACCGTGTCTATTTTTTTTTTCTTACCAGAGCGTCACGCAATTCGTTCATTTTGCAATAATAGGTACTGGTGATGGTCTGACTATGGTCCAAGTTTTCTGTTAAGAAAATTCCATTACAATCCTTAAAAAACTAACAGTATAATTTTCTTAGTCTTCCTGGATGGAAGTCAGTTGCTATTTTTAATATCGCCAACTATAAAGGTTGTTTGCTTTTCATTTCTAATATGAATCTCTAGAAAAATTCGCAGAAAGTTTCTTTCCTGTAAAAAAAATTTTTTCTTTCCCTATATGAAAATATTTTAAAATTAATTTGTGCTTTTCTATGAAATTCAAATATTGGAATATATAAATAATTTCCAAATAATTCTGTGCAATTTCATGTAACATATAACTAACTCATGCGTCTCATAATTTTGGATGTTGATTAGTTGACGTGGTCGGTATTTGAGTAGGCATCCTATTCTTCTCCCAAGTTTTTCTGAGATTACAATTTCCCTCCAATATCTGAAAACGTTTCCTAAAGTACTGAAAAGCTCACAAATTAATGTGAATCATTAAAATAAACGTAAAAATATGCTCAGAAATCGGAGATAGAAATTTTATAGAATTCCGGAAAAACCTTCATTATTTTTCTTTCTTTGCTCTTTCAATCAATGGACTAGTCTAGGTTGTAGTTAAAAATTAAAAATACCCTATGATTAATATTTTCATGGATTCAAAATGGCGTGTAGAAAGAACTTGCTTTTTAATTTATTCCAGATGAAAAGGAGAGTTTTATGTTTAGTATGATTGGTGAAGATTCCCCTTGGAGCTTTTTAAACAAACCTTTATGTGTGCATGCTTTGTTTAAGATAATTTTTAAATAAAACACAAATAGTGCACAATTTTTAATCTTAAGTCATCAGCCTGTTTAGAGAACATGAGTTAAATAAAGTCTGCTTTCTCCTTTGGAATGTCTGCGCATGTTAAAATTACGGGCAATGAAAATGCGGATAAACTGGAGAAAGAGGCTAGGAATCGCAATAAGGGCAACTTTGTCAATGTTACCTTATTAGATGCAAATGGTTTCTCAAATTTCAAAAATTGAAAGAGAAGTCAGTTCCTGAAAGACATCAACTCTATAATATAGGTGGAGACGACCTTATAAAAAAGACTATTGCTAGGGTAAGGGTTGGTCATTAAAGAGAAATAACGATTGATTGGGATGGTAAAACTTATAGGAATTGTGATAACTGTTCAGATGCAGAGCTAACACCTGCTCATATTTTTGACTGTTCAAACTATTCTTACTGCCCTACAAGAAATAGAGGTCCTGTTTTCGTCAATGTGGATAATATTGAACAGATTAACAGAACAGTCAACTGGACCCATGATACTGTCTGATTTGGTCCCGTCATGGACACAACATCATCTTCGGTTTAAAAAGAAACTCTCCCCCATTCATAGAACTAATGAAAGAGTTAGAAAAGAAAGTATATTTTATTCAAAACCATTTCATAGTTAATTTGTTTTGAACGTTTTTAATGTATTTTATGTATTTGAAAGTTTAAATTAATTGTAATTGTTTTCAAACATAACGATAGAGTTTTATTCAAATTGTTATTCTAACCATTTATACGTTTTATTCAAATATTATAAGTTGCAAAAGAAGCCTTAAAAAGAATTATTTGCCAATGTGTTGACTCATGTCACTGATACTGTGAAACTGCAACCGTCATATTTTAAAGCTAGATTATAACACAAAATCGCATTAACGTTCTCGGGGCGAATTCTCGTCTGTCAAAAGTTTAAAAAAATAACCACTCTCTCTTTCAAAATACTAAATTCTTTTCAAAAATGGAGTAGGGAGGAAAAAAACCAAAACAAATTTTATTCAACGCCATTTCGTAATCATCTCTCTCTTCACTTCTTTTCCCTAAAATAACTACTTCCTCTTTCGGAATTAATTTAATGCCTTTTAGAGTCATCTGGCATCAGAAGAGAATGTGTGGAAATATATTTTCCCATTCATTTGGAAAACCGTTGGCAACATTAAGTTTTCTCGCGGTTTTATGCTGCGACGTTCTGAGAAAATAAAATTTGTAATTATTTCTCTCGTTTTAAAATTGAAACGAATCATTTTCACTTTCATTATTATTCATTAATAATTGAATTCCTCGGTTTCTCTGTCTGTGTTGAAAGTTTTTAATGTTTTGATGGCTATTTCGCTGCGCAAAATGCTTAATTATATAGCAATGGTTTTCTATAAAAGAAGTTGGTTGTGTTCTAAATTGATTTTTCCTCTTTTGGATTTAATTTAATACTAATTGTTATTGTAGAGTGTTTTGAATTGTAATTATTATTGTTTTCGTTTCATTAAATGTGTGTGTATGATTCGAAGGAAATGAAAATTAAATACTTTTGTTCATTTGCTGTTTCGGTATCCTGGAATGTTTTGTTATTTGTTATCGCCCCCACCCCTCCTTTCAGCTGTGGGTTTTATTGTTTGTTTAAAAGTATTTTTAATGTCAGATGTTTCATTAATTTTTTAAGAAACACGTTCTATCATTTAATTTGTAAATTGGGAACCTTACTGTTTTTATAATGCTAAACTACATCAGTGAGCCAAACGGTTTTATATGCTCATTTGAATTACTCTTTACGAATGTTTTTAAAGTATCCAAACACATTCAGGGAACTTTTTTTAAAAAAAATAGCATCTTAAAATATTTTAAATATTTTTTTCTGGGTTCGATATCATTAAGTATTAATATTCATCGGCAATATTCAAAATAAAATCTAAATTTTACCAAAATCACAATTAGAAGTGAAATTTTATCAATTTTTAAAAAAAAATTTAAGGTAGTTTGAGAAAAGAGTTATACATTTTTTTTTATATAAAAATATTACTAAAGTAAACTGTATACACATTTATCTAGGAAATGCATTACAATTTTAATATTTTATTAAAATATAAAATTTTTCGAGCTGATCAAATAAATATTATAAGAAATGTGACATAATTATGAAGCTAATATTGAAATAACACGCTATAACTCCAAAATATTCATGCAGTAAGAATTATTTTAGTGCAATTTTTTTCATGGGTGTAATACATTGATAATTAAAACATATTGTGTTATTAATTCGCCGTGATAGATTTTGAACATTTTAAAGCAGAGGTTCCCAAACTTTTTGTCTCATAGATCCCTCCCATGTTTTTCGGTTTTGGTCATATTCTTGCGTTCCTAATATTGCATTTTTGCAGATTTATCAACTTAAATATCTTTTTGACCGCTAGTATAGAGCTACCTTACTTGTGAAGTATAGTGTTTAAAACTTGAGACCCTTATTGATGCTGATGCAAAAAATTGAACATAAACTCACCTCCCATCCAGGTAAGAAGCACTTCATTCCAGAACTTAATTGTAACCTCATTTCAACCATCATAGCCAGACTTCGTACAAAAGGATGAAAATATCTCGGGATGGCCAAAGAAGTTACAATACTTGTCCTCACTGTCCTGACATTCAACTTTATCCTTTTCATATTTTTAATTGTCTTTCTATATTGGCTATAAATTCCACAACATAGACCTAAACCCCATGGACCATCCACTGCTTTATTCGCCAAAGGTCTTTGGCATTGTCAAGGCCGTTTTGGACACCTTTGGCGCCATTTGATTTCTTTGCACTACTTGGACAAGACAATAACAACACAGATACAGATTAAAATCTAATATTTGGTATTCTGATCTTTGGGTAAATGTGTTAAAATATTAAAATTCTTTAAAAAAAAATTCAAAACTGGAAAAAAAATTATTTTATTTGTGTACTAATAAATCGAGTATATTTTGTCCACTATTGTACATTACTGTTGACAAATATGTATTCCTTAAAAGAAAGTTTTTGAAAAAAAAGCAAAGGTTGGCAACAGTGAAGCGCATGCACTGATTGGAAAGAAACATGGGATAGCATTTATGATGTCACTTGTACGCCATACATATCTATGAACTGAAAGGCTGGAAAACACAAGATTGCCGTTATATCACTGTGACGTCACATGAGTTTATGAATTGATTAACAGGAAACGCGTGATTGCTGGTATCATGTGACTGTGACGTCACAAGGATTTATGAGCTGATAGATTGAAAACACGTAATTGTGGTTATATCGTGACTTTGACGTCGCATGAACTTAGCCATTCCTAATTTTTTTTCAGACGGAAAAAAAATTATAAAATTTAATGGAAATTCTCCTTTTTTAGCAACATGAAAAATAAAACTAACAACCTTAAAATACATGAAAAGGAATAAATTTTAAGCTTCTCTTTTCTTAAATTGGATCGCACCACCCATTCAGATAACGCGTCATTTTTTTTTTTTTTACCTACGAAGTGAGAAACATTCGAACAGAAACTGTCACCATTCGATTACAAATGTTTACAGGAGAGGAAAGAAAAAAAAAATACCGCATCTCCTCACTCTGCCCACTTATCCTTCTTATTAAGACGAAAAAGACGAGTGGAATTTTTCAAAAAAGGGAAGGGGGCGGATGGCAAAGGAGGAGAGAGAGAGAGAGATCTCGAAGCATGGATAATATCCCCGTGTCTTTTTTTCTTCCCCTAAATTCCCCTATCCATCTCAAAAATGGATAGGAATAAAAGGGAGGGGGGGGGACCGAGAAGCGCAGATGGCCTATGCACACGTACATGCAATGTTTTTAGAAGAGAAAATATTTATAAAGGTTGAAATTAGAAAAATAAAAAGTAGATAGAAAAACGTTTTACCCATTGCTTTCTATCGATGTATGGGAATCGGAAGAAATACGTGACTTTGGGACGGCGTTCGGGACAGTAAAAGATGGAATACAGCGCATGCTTGAGGGGAGAAAATCATCTCGATAGGTTGTCTTAAGTTCTAGTTGTGTTGTTGAAATAAATTAAAGCAATATTTGTGTTGGAATTTTGGGTTTATTTGCTATGTTATCTTAAATTTTTAGGGGTATCCAATAAATGATAATAATTGACCCATTAACGTATACACTTATTTTTAAAAATATCTGGCAAAATAGAGAAATATATATATATATATATTTAATTTAAAGAGACTAGAACGTCATGCACATTTAAAAATTCTATTTTTCTATTTTAGTATTAAAAATTAGTGCCAATTTTTGTGAATCTAAAAATGTGTAACACTTGTATGTTCGTTTATAAAATAACCTTAAAATATGAAAAATGTAATCGACAAAAATGTAAACAAGCGCTTACAAATGTCTAGTTTTTTCATTTTTTTCCAAAAGCATAATTTTTTTGCTTTTAGGTTACACTTAAAAAAAATATTGCTCTATATTTCTCCAAATTTTTTATACATCTATACAGGATACCTGTGCATATAGTGAACCTATTTTTAGTCGAAGTGGTACATAGTCTTAAAAAATTGTTTTATGTATAAAAAAAGGAAAAAAATAAAAATTTTAAAAATTACAAAGTTTTATAGTATTTTTTTTAAAGAAACTGTCTTATATTTTACTAAAAAATACGTTCACACTGTATTTTTTATATTATTTTATAATATGAGTACAAATATTTTACATATTTAAGAGATACATTTTAAAAAATGGTATCTAAACATAAGCATGTATTAGGAGTTCTCAAAAATTATGTCCAACTTAAATTAAGCAGAAAAAAAAAATTTTAAAACTAAAAATTTTTTATTTTTATTTTTGCAGAATGATTAAAATATCTTTATTGAGATCACACAAAAAATCTAAGCTCCATTGAAAATTTTCAAAGATATATGTCCCATAAACAAAGAGTCTTAATTTAGGCATTTCACTATTTTGAGCTTCTCCTGGTAGGTACCCTTAAGAAAACACATTTTAGAACTTTGTTCTGGCCAAAAATAAAGAAAAAATACAAAATCAGTAAAAATATTAATTTGAATTTTGAATTTTAATCCGCGTTACAGATAAGAGCCGGATATTGCAATCCAGCTCGTGCATCGATAATAAATATTTATTTATACCTTTTCAACAAAACAAAATAGTAGTAGTATTTTTTTTTTCAATATTATTTAAATATTTTTCTTTTATGGGATATAATTGCAAGCAAAGTGAAACACATAGCTCAACATTGCAATTATTCCACATGCAACGACTCTATTCTTTTCCCTTTTAGCTCAACTCCCAGCGCGGGATCGCGTGGAAGCTTCTTCTCTTGGTGTTGGTAGAATAAAAAACTGGGGAAAATATGTATAATGTTCCGTTAGTTATAAAATTCCAGGAGATTTTGGTCTAGCCGAATTTTTTTTTAAATATTTGTATTGCTATGATAACTTCGTACAAGTTTTTCTACTAATTTGCTACTAAAATCTATTTTTTTCTTCGTAATTTTTTTTATTTAAAACATGCGTTTTAAATGCTAATGACTAGCTAACGAAATAACACCTTTTTTATAATATTTATTTAAATCTACCTAAATTTACGAAATCACGACGATGGATTCAGTCAATTTCATGAGTGCAAATGGCGATTGCTTCTATTTGTGTGTGAAAATGACAGCAGCATAATATGACGACTCCGCTCGAATTATCTCGTTTGTGCACAATTTGGCCAGTTTAGCGCGATCGACTTAACTCGAGCGCGCACGTTAATGATTCAATATTTAAGGCATCCGAACACGTTCAGAGTACTTTTTAAAAATAGCATTCTAGAATATCCAATACATTTTAGGGATCCATATCAATAAATATTAATACTTCACCAGCAATATTTAAAATAAATTACCTAAATTTTACAAAAATCACAATAACATGGACAATTTCAGCAATTTTTTAAAACAATCCCTTAAAGCACAGTTAGAGAAAAAAGTAATAAACTTATATAAATAAAGGTATTTCTATATAAAGCAAACTATATATATATACATGCATTAGTGTAGGAAATGTACTAAAAATGTAACGTTTCATTTGAAAAAAAAATATTAGAGCTGTGTGTGATCGAATAAATATATGTGTAACACACACACATTTATGAGGCTGTTATTAATATAACTCGCCATAACTCAAGAAATATTCATGCAGTAAGAATTATTTTGTACATTCCTTAAAAAATATTATGAATGTCAGGCTCAAAAAGAGTTTTATGGAAATACATGTATAATATTGAGTTTTTAAACTCGCCATAATAAATTTTGAACAATTTAAATGTCCACTTCCGGTTTTTCTAATTTTACGTAATTTATTTTAGGTGTGTTTATATATAATTCAGCCTCTAAGTAAAATAGAAACAGAAAAAATATAAGTTTGTGAGGTAAAGACAAAAGATATTGCTCTGTTCAATAATATATTTAAAACCAAACAGAGATGTGTTTTACTTAAAATTGGTCATTTGAGCATGTTCGGATACTTTAATTTGTATAAAGAATTAATTTGTGTACTAATTTTTAGTAATAAAATTTATTTTTTTATGTAAAGTATTATATTTATTATTGTTTACTAAATAATTTATCTTACGATATCAAATGGATTTCAAATATTCAATTCTGAAAATTGTATAATCATAATATGTGTTAAACATATACAAAATGTTAAATTAAAATGTTACGAGCAAAAAGTTTTTCTTTTCAATTTTCTTGTCTTTCTTGCGTAATCTGTTTTTAATTGAAAAATCACTTTAGTTGTTTCCAATTTAATTATTAATTTATTGCGTATATATTATTTATTTATTTTACAACTTACTATTTTATAAACAAGAAATACATCTTTAAAAAGAAAAAAATGCCTTTAAAAATTAGTTTATTCTCCAGGTATTTTTCCCTAAGTCAAATTTATATTAAATTCCGTGGTCTTCAATTAAAAAAATATTAAATTATAGATATATCCTTAAGTGAAGAAGTATAGCTTTTTAGAATGGTTGCAATAATATAAATGATGCAATGAACGTCACATTTTTTTAATTTAATCATATATTTATGAATATGATGCTCTGACGAAGGTTAATGATCAAATTAAACTTTTTGCTTCTGCAAAGAACAAAACGAATGCGAAAAAAAATATTCTTTTCCGTTCTCTTTAAGTGAACTTTAGCGGTTTAAAAATTATTAACAGATACGAATCAAAAATAAATATGTAAAGTAAAAAAAAAATCACGAAATATAATTTTAAAAAAAATCGTTAAGCTGAAGATTTTGAAATGTGTGTTCTTAAATGGGGAGGGGGGGGGGTATATTACTCAAAACATTATACCCTTGCGTATGGATTAAAATTCGTTATTTGTTGCAAAATATAAATAGGGGAAACAATTTAAAAAAACCATTGTGTTATATATAAAAAAAATGATTAAGAGTACACATTACCTTAAAAACAATCAATATATAGCATTTTTTAATTACTTCAGTGTAATTGTGTGACTTTTCGAAACATGTGTGTAAAATTATGTTGCTCTAGCTATATTATTTAACTTTTTTGAATAGCATTTTGTAGCGAATACCGAAAGTAAAACACATGCGTCTGCATTTACATATTTTATTTATTTCACTGATCTTTAAAACTTTAAATGGCTTCCTCTCAAGTTTTTATTTATTTTTTTCTCGATTATTATGTTTTTAAAATGCTAAGGTTTTATATCCAATACAAAGTTCTGAAACCTTTTCTGGTTGTGTCGTATAATATGTTTAACCGTTCTGTGCATGGAATAAGTATTTAGGTGAATAATTATTTCTTAAATTCGTTAGATATAGCTGTTTGTAAATATTGTAAAAATAAAAGTATCACTCGTTTTTCCAATATCATGCACAGAATTTAGAAAAAAAAAATGTTCAAAACTATTAAATTTGTAAAATAGTAGGTATTTTAATGTATTAAAATATCTTTAAAAATTTAAAGTAGTTGGTTGTTTAAAAAATGGTGTTTTTGTTTTGAAATGTATGTTTCATTTGTGTTCAAACAGAATACATTTAAACATTATCATATATAAGTAATAAAAAAAATGCGTTCAGTGTATCGGGCGCGCGTGGCTCTTTATACAGAAAATATTTTTTATAAAAAAAATTTAAAATCGAAATAGAGAAATCATTGCTTTAATAATTACTGATTCATTTTTAAAACATTTCTTGGCGCAAACGCAACAATCCAACTTTTCCTGTCCGAACCAATTCGAAATTTTAAAACTATTTTCTTTTTTTATTTGTCTATTTTTTTTTTCCAAGAGAGAAAGGTAGTCATATTCTTTTTCTTCTATTATTATCTTTCAGTAGAGAAAAAAAATAAGAATAAGCAATACATTTTTTTCGGAACTAAAATAAAATAAATAAATACAAAAAAAAAGAGGATTAAGAAAATAGTAGAAAGAAAAGCAAATTTTTTTATTTTTTATTTTTCCTCCGGAAAAACCATAAAAGTTGATTTCCCGCGCGGACGTTAGAGTTCTTTTTTTTTATTATCTGTAGTAGTACATATATTTTTATGGAATTCAATATTTCATTTTCAGTATCTTAGCTCCGATTTTTTCTTCCACTGTGTTTCATACTTTTTCCTTTCTATATACTTGTGTGTATGCAGTTCTCCTTTCTTCTTTTTTTAATATATCGGTTATGGTTTTTGTTCTTTTGGAAATGACGGAGGAGCAGTGAAAAAAAGGTGGTCATCTCCGAATCTTAGATATGTTTTAAAAAAAAATTGCTTTTCGCTAATCAAAACGTTGCTGCAACTCAGTCACGTGCATTGGATACAAACTTGTATTTGTTTTCGATCTGCCCAAAACATGAAATATATTTTCTGCGTTAGGATTGTTATTTAAATGTGACAATGTGTATGATTTTTTTATGTATATAAAATGTTGGCGCGTTAAAATCTCGGACTTTTCGCCATTTACTTTAGCAGTTAAATAAAAACATGTAAAATGTTTTCGGGGCTATGATTTGTCGCAACCCTGAGGTTGGGAGTATCGTTTGAGACACAAAAGAATTGGACATTCTTATAAAAATAATTACTTTTATTTCAGACTAATCAATTTATGATCAATTAAAGGTTCTAAACCAGGGGAACTCAACCTTTTTTTTCCATCTGGACTGCATACATATGTCAGCTATTCCACGCGGACCGCATACATATGTCAGCTATTTCAAGCGGGCCGCAACATGAGGATAAATGGGGGAGGGTGGAATACTTTATGACCAATATGACATTGGAAATTTAACTTGTGGAAAGTAGATCAAAATATTAAAACTCCTGTTTTGCTTTTTTTATTTATTAATTTTAATTTTTTTTGGCACTAACACTAAATTAGAAGCATTTAAGAAACACTCCTTCACAATTTGTGCACCAGTAACGGGGTTTCATATGATTACCAATAATATAACAAACTTCATAGGATGTCTTTGTTACCCCTGTGATATTACCACTGACAAAACACTTTGTTGCTGTTGCAAAGATTATTCCAGAAAGCCGAATTATCACCTCTTGAAAGAGACGTTCGAGGAAAAGTGTCATTGAATGGTTCCTGGTTATTGGTATATATTTTTTTTAAATACAGCACTTCATGTCAAATCAAACACTTACTGATCCATGTTTATTTTTCGCTACAAAATACTCAACCTTCCAATCGTTTTGAAGCGATATATTTTCTTCAAATATTTTTCGCTCGCAAGGTATGAAAGAAAGTTAAAAATTAGTTCCACCCACATAAAATTGTAGCTACTCCACTGTTATCAGTTATCATTAACCGTTAACGTTCCAAAAAAGAAAAAGAATATCAATTCGTACCCGTACGATGCCCACAGAAAAAGGCAAAATTGATATATTTTATTTCTTGACAAAGAATTTCCCATCAAATTTTTAATATAATGTTCTTCTGACCGGGCCTCTTAAAAAGTCTTGGTTGGCCGTATACGGCTCGCGAACCGCAGGTTTAGTATCGCTGTTCTAAGCCATGGGAGCAATCTAAATTATTTTCCAACCTTAAGCTTTATAAGACAATCAAGCCTCTTGATCCGATGGTAGAGCACTTGTTGGATCTCTCTGACGTTGCTACACAGTCCGCTTCAAAACTTCTATTTTACTTCCACGTTTCCGAAAATCAATTTTCAACTCATTTGAAGGATATATTAAGGATTAACTCACACGCCAGTAACAGGGTTGGAATATCTCTCAAATTAGCATAAAATCAAGTTCACAAAGAAGATTTTCCCCAAGAGGATTATTAAATGGACCATGGATAGAACCGGTCATAGATTGTCTACAATAGGGGCTCCTAACCGTATGCCCGCGGGCACCACGACGCTCCTCGATCGTTTAACGCGTGTCCGCCGCTGTGCTATCACAATAAAGTTGTTCCAGTTTTCAATAAAACTCTATGTGAAAATTTTCTCATTTTGAATGAAACTGAATTTGTGTCCAACACAGATACCAGCACAAAGCAAAATGAGACTGATCTCTTTTTTTCCCCTCGCACATATTAAAATAGGGGGAGGGGGTTCGGTTCCACATTCTTGTGTGAGTCATTGTTTTTGACAATGATTGTTATAAAATCTCGACTTGCAGACTGCTTTCGAGCAGGAATATCATCACACACATACGCCCTAACTACGAAACTGTCGCCGATGAAATGCAATGCCAAAATTTGCAATGACTTTGAGATTTCTATTTTTTATAAAGAATTGTTAAATTTGTGTGTTTTATATGCATTATTTAATAATTATTTTGCATGCGGTTTAAAAAATATATTTAAAGGAAAATTTTACTTTTAGAAATTTTTGTACATTATGTGCTTGTATCTAATTATAAATCCACCCTGAAAAAATAAATGGTGTCCATCGTCCAACACATATTCTAAAATGTGCTCTTAGGGATAAAAAGGTTGGAAATCCCTGCAACATTGTGAGGATAACTGATATTTTAATGTGTATTTTTTAATGCCATTAAACAATTGATCCTTCTTAGAAATTAGCATGTGTAAGTACTCATCCAGATCTTGTTTCTTGAAATATTGAGCAAAAATAAAATTATATTTTGGTATCATTTTAAGGAATACAGTTTTTTATATTCTTATTATTTTGTTTGTAAATGTTAACGAGGGGCACCGTTGTCTAAGGATTTTTTTTTTTGTATAATAATTCGAGTTAGAAATCCTTTTACTGGGGATAATTTCCAGTTATTTGTTACGTAAATGTCTCTTGCTAATTTCACTTTCAAATTCGCCGCTGTCTACTTGGTACGAAACTATCGGTTGGACAAAATCTCTTGCAGCATTCTTCCGCTCTCTTTCATTGCTTCTTATTCCTAGACAAACACCCCTCGAATCTTATACTGAGAATGCTTTCCAATTCTTCAGTGCTCCCTCAAAAGTTCAATTACGCAAATAATTAAAACCATCTCTCTAACCATTCATCAGCGCTGCGATAAAATTCCAAAAGATTTAGAACGCTTTTCAGACAGGAAATAGTTTCTCCGATACCGCCGATCATTTCTCGTTTAAAAAGGGGGAGGGGGAATGCAGAAATTCGATTTTTCGCGCAACCCTCCGTCCTTCATTCCAGATTGTTCTAAAAATAAATTAACTTTCATGCTGTTGCCACCACATCACGCATAAAAACAAGGGGGTTTATCAGACGATCTAAAATTCTGTGTATGGGGGATGGTTTGGGAAGACTGGCAAGTGACACACAAAAGCTCTTTGCCACCCCGCTCTGCATCCCCGAACGTTTTCCTTAAGAGCACTAATTAGGAATCCTTTAATTCGAACGTTCCGTGAGGGGGTGTACTAGGGGGGATGTAGATTCAATTGAGCGTTTAATCGGGGTGGAAAATTCGTCTGCCTTTTGATGGTGGGGGTGGACTAGACTTTTGTTCGCGGTTCGGGGTAGCGAAGGGAAAAGGGTGTTTCGTAGCACAATGGACGAGGCATGGTTCCTTCCTCTTTTAGGGGGTTTTAAACGGTTTTAGGAATTGTTTGGCTAAAAGTGGTTTAATGGCGTAATGTTTTCCGGAGATTCCTTTTGGGTAGGGTTGAGTTGATCGATGTTTCCTTATTTTGGCAATAAGCATGAAAATGGATGAGGATTTTTCTTTTTTTCGCCTCCCTTTTTAAGTATAGATTATATTCTTATACAAACTTTGAATTTATATATGTTAGTAATATTATTTATGATACACATGTTTATTAAAAGCAAGTTTTTGATATACTTGTAAATGCAAAGTACGGTCTGAGTTAAGGTCGCTGTAGAGCTAAGCGAAGACAATGGACCTCGATACTTAGAACTTTGATCAGATGACAGTCGCTGTATCTGATATGGTTCTTACCTTCTTCAACTACCACACTGCGCCAGTTTCAGGAAAATGTCAGCTGCTTTAGTTATTCCACACCTTAATTGGCTACGATCAAAGATCCTTAGCTGGTGTGTCATGAGTTAGTCAAAGTGGCACTGAAGACCCTCCATGTAGAAGGGCTGATGCACGTTGAATATGTCGAGGCTCAAAATCCTCCCGTTAGTGTGATGTGGAAGTTTAGAGTGTCAGCTATGGGGTCCTCTTCGTCTACTTTACTACGGCATTAATAAAACCAAAACATTTCTGCCATCTCAGAGGCAGAAATGGCTAATTTTGTTCGCATTGTATTATTTTTATATGAAATGACCGATGAATAGTAGGATGTTGTTCGTTTGACCATCGTTGTTGTTGTTGCTAATGCTACCTGTCTGACGTAGACAAATCGAGGCCCACGAAATTCATCATGGCATCTTCCTCTTCCACCAACCTCACGAGAGGACTTGCGGCTCGACGGCTATTTAGAGTACCCCCATGCGGTGAAGGCACTATGGATTTACAAACATCCATGTCTTCTCCGGGATTCGAACCCAGTCCCTACGGCACAGCAGTCAGCGTCACTAACCACTATACCGGATGACTATCGTGGAGGCAATGAGAACTTTCGTGGTTTACTAAATCAATACTACTTGAATCCGGAAGAAACTGTTCCTTTTTTACGTATACATCCGTTTCCTTCCTTATTGTAGCGACCGTGGTATCCCAGCGGTCATGGTATCCAACTCTCGTAGCTGATGCTCCTATTAAATCGTGGATTCGAACCCTACTCGTGTTGTTAAAGGGATTATTGTAAATTCCGGCGTTTATTGCACACTTTTAACACAAAAAAATAGGATCAAAATTTACGGGTTTTTCCTCTTAACATCCACATATTCTACTGTCATTTTAAGTTTGTTTTGAAGGGTTTATCCGTTGCAAGCTTTGTTAAATAAAGTACCCGACCTTGAATTTTCCCTCGCACAATAGTGATTCTAAAATGAAGCCTCTGTGCACTGTAAAAGGTGACAGCTTAATGCACATGCTTGAGTTTTCCCCCTTCGTTTCAGTGTACCAGCTGCAGGCAGTCTAATAAAGTGCTGCTATAAGTGTTAGTCAGATTTTTATTTCCCTGAACATGGGTTCAAGAAAAGGGGGTTCAAGTTTTTTGTGAAAAGTTTGGTGATTTTCTAAGTGAAAGTATTCATAAGTGTTAGGAGACGATGCTATGGTAGTCAAACAAATTAAGGAGGGCTTTAACCGAATCAAAAGTGGCCGCATTCGTCGCTAGAGACTGACCAGACGAATCCACAAAAACCACTTAAAATGCAGATGTTGTTGAAAAGGTGGAAAATCTGATAATGAAAGATCGTCGTTTAACCGTACGAGAGACTGCTGAACAAGTTGAGATCATTACAGCTTCACAACATGCAATTTTGTGTATTCATGCACAAAACGGTAATGAAATTTGTTCCTAAGCTTCCGTCGGTGGGACAGAAAAACTCCTTGCACTTACACCGGACCTACTGGACACTATCAACGCTGAACCTGGTTTCTTGCTACTTCTAACAGTCCCCGAAAGTGAAAATGTCCTTGAAAGGAATGGGTTTTTTTCTGAGTAGGGATGAGATAAAGCTAAACTCTACGGCGTAGTTGAACACCATTCCAAAAAAAGCTTTCCAGAAGTGTTTTCGGCAGTGGAAGGGATGCTGGGCTAAGTGTGTAAAGACGCTAGATAAGCTACTTAGAATTTTATTGGAATCGTAATCCGCAAAGTAACTAATATATTTTTTCTGGCTAAAGGTCGTTTTCGTCCATTCATCTTCCTCGTGCACATGAATAAAAACTCCTTTCGGGAGCACATTTCAGGTTTCTTCATAAAAAAAAGGGGTGCGCGCTATTCCGCAAATACGCCTAAAAATGAGAAGAGATACAGTTTGAAAGTATAGGTGCGCTTTTTTAATTAAAACCAGTGGCGCAACATCCAATGAGGGCCAAGGCCTTCTGTGCCCATCTCAGTTTTCATGACCTTGGTTTCTGCGATGCATGAGTAGGTATTCGAATCAGGTGGTCAGTCTGACACGAAACCCCCAGTGTTCAGTTCAGCGTGGAAGCGCCTCTCCAGAATATACAATATCTTTATTAAGTCTATCGAACTTCAATTCCTTGCGCTGGTGTGGTGTGAAAGTTTGGAGAGGGAGCTGCCAGCTCAAGTGTCACTTTCGTCACTCGACCAAAAATCAGTATTATGATGTACTTTATCAACAGCCATGGTATTGCTACGTAAGTTAATAATAAAACAATACTTCTTCATTCTAGCGAATGCTGCAAAATGAAAATAAGTTTGATGTTTATATTAATGATTTTTACTTCCTTTGTTAGCTAATTTTTTGATGTTTAAAAAGAAAAAATTAAATTACATATTCAATTAATTATCGTGATAAAAGTGCTTGTGCAGTGTCTCTCCGTTTATTGCTTGCAAAGTGTGTATTTGCATTTAACTAATTTGGAAATGAAGTACTTATACTTCCACTCCTATATTATTTCAGACACTAAAACTTTATTTCAAACCTTTAATACGCACACACTAAAGTTAAAGAGTACAAACCAAAGAAGTGATTGCATTTGTGGACTTAATAAGCTACAATACATTTAGACTCGAAGTGCAGGAAAATTAGAGCACTTAATTATTCTCCATGTTGCAGCAATACAAACTTCTAAACTCAGTGCAGGAGCACCTCTAATGTACTCGGAATAAACCTTAAAACAAACTGCATCAAAACGGAAAATTTTAGAATTCCACAGAACTGCTTTAAATCTAGCGGAAAACATATCCACCCGTTAAATGCATCCCCATTTTAGGTACTCCAGAATTCTAACTGCAAAACGGCGCGAATTCTCATAAAATTTTCTCTCTATTCCTGCTTTCTACAAGAAACTTCCGCCTAAGCGAATTCTGAAGTACAAAACGTACATATATAAATGTATATATCAACACAAATATAAGATTCATGTGAAGCGTTTGATTTTCTAAAAGCACTTTTAAATGTGTTTTATTATTTCATAATTGCTTCTCCCCCGGCGTCTCTCATCGTAAGTGGGAAAAGCTGTTGTACTCTCGAGATCTATTATACCTCAAAACCCGTGGGCGCGGAAAACGCAGCTCTCGTTGCCAGATTAGGGATTATATTTTATTCCGGGTCGTGTTTGCGAGGAAGTCTTTTGTTTTGAGATCGGTTCCGAGCCAATTAGGAGACCAAGTTTTGTGATTCGTGGAAAACTCGATTAATTAAGGTTAAATGGAAGGGGGGGGTGACAGTGAAAATTTTAATTAGCAGTCAATCGTTCGTGATTTTTGGTGGCACTTGATTAATTGCATCTCTCACCGTGGCTTTGAATCAGCACCGCCTGTAGTAGGGAATTGTTCGCGTTTTTAATTGTGGCGTGTGCTCAAATTATTAATAAAATGATATTTTTCGTATTTTTATTTCTTTCTAGAAGGGCTGCATGTTTACGGATTGCACGAGAAAACGCGTCTTTTTTTAACTCTAGTTCCAACATTGTCGACAGTGTAATACGCTAACTAATTAGCAAAGTATCGTGGTAAAGAACATTTTCTTTATTAGCTAAAGACGTTATACTCAATTTGCCATTAATGTTTAACCAATGAGGTAGATAGCGGTTGTATGGAGAAACAAGTAATATAAAAAAAAAAGTTTTAAGTCAATTCCCAACAAGATTAAGTCAACAAATAAAATTTTTATTTTAGTTACTTTTTATTAAATAGTTACAATTAGTATAAATATGTATATACATATGACAGAATCACGATATTAAGTGACAAAATAGAAATCGATTTTCCTTTATATATAGGGTGTTGAACTAATTAGTTTGTTTGTTTTTATTTATTCACAAATTAAATTTAATTATTCTAATAAAATAGTATAGTAAGAAAGTAATCACTTTCTCAAAGATAAGGCCATCCCATCGTGGGGTGTTCGAACCCACGACCTTTGGATTAGAAGTGCAACGCGATATCCACTACGCGACAGGGACACAACGAACAATTTTCCTTTCTATATATGCTGTTGGACTATTACTTTTGTATATTACAATTTATTCATTTTTTGAATTTAATTAATGAATCAATATATGAAAAAAACTGTATTAGCATCAAATATTATTCACTACAAGTTTTTAAAAAATGAATTTGAACTTGAAGGAATAAATAGAAAGTATTTTATTAACGATTGGAAATTTGAACAAGATATATATTCATATATAAGGAGAGTGTGAAATAGTAGTAGAAATTAAAAAAACAGTTGTAATTAATGAGAAACTACCTGTGCTGAAAAGTTGTTCTGTGGTATGCAGATAAGAAGTAAATAATTTTAAAAAACTTCAAAATTTAATATTGCTACCAATGGATTAAATTTTTCAGAAAAGGAAAAACGACTTAATTTTGGCCTGAGGATTTTAGACTCAATCTAAATTTACGTTTCTACAATATAAATAGACAAATCCATGATTATTGATAAATGAATATTATGTAATGAAATAGTAAGTACAATGCGCATTCCAACGGATCGTAACTCCAGCTCTATCCCCACTCCATCAAGTCAGTTTGATCAATTTCCCCGTCTTCTACGTTATCGTGCTCTGTAGTTTCGACAGTAGGTTTTTTTTTTTTTTTTTTCTTTTCAAAAACAGTTAAATACTAAAGAAGCTGTTAAATGTATCAAGTATGTTTTTTTCTTGCAACTATTTAGTAGGTGTTCTCTCATCGCAACAGATATTAAAAAAGTGCTAAAATAACTCTTTTTCTTTAATAAAAATTACTTTTGCTTTTTGCCATAAAAAAACTCAAACACCTAAACTTGATTTCCCTCGGAGCAGTTCTTAACATAAACACTAATTATTTATTTTATTTTCCCCTTCAACTGTATACCAGAGAACATCTTTTCCGTACAGATTCTGAAATTCTGAAAAAAACAATTCATATGTACTTTACTCCCCACGTTGTGGTACCCCAATAAGTGGTACCAGGAATCGACCCCGCGGCAGAAACAACCCTTGATAGTAGTTCATAATCTTAACCACTTGGTTACTACAGCCACAGTTTTTCCTGAAAAATTAAATATAAGTTGAAGTTAATGGATTATTGACACTCATTGCCTTTTGTTTCCGCTTTGAAAGGAGAATATATATATATATTCTCTTTGAAAGGAGAATATATAAGTCTTTGCAGACACGCCAAGTCCCCAAATGTAAGAGCCATTTCCTGGTGGCACCATCTAGTTGTGGTTATCGTTACCAAATTTTCGACTCTTGAATTTATTCAGTTCCAGCTCTCGTCTGATGTTTTTTTTCCCGTTATTTAATTTTGACGAGAGTACCTGAATCAAATTAATACTCAAGGGATCTTTTACTTGCCACATAATTATATGGCATGCGTGCCTATGGTTTTCACACCCAAAAAATCTATGGACACCAGGCGCGATCGAACCCGCAACGAGGCGACCACACTACTTCTCAGCCACTGGATGAAAAAATATGAGGATATTGCAATATTTTTTAAAATTTCAGTTTAAATAAACTTATCGACTTTATATATTTTTTTCTTCACTTTTTTAACGTTATAGGCGATAAATTTAAAGACGAAATAAATAAAACGAATGAAAAAAAAAAGTTTCAAATCTCAACTCATTTGCATCGCATTTCATCGACGCGACGTAAATGCTTGAACATTTACTTCAGTATTCGAAACCGGAAACAAAAGTCATTTCCTAGCAGAACGCGCGGAACCATCAAGTCAATGGCCCTGGCTAAAATGATACTAAGTATCTACCTTCGGATCAAAGAGGGCGCATTATTCGCCAAGAGATATCGCCAAAATTTGCCAAAAGGTCTTAAAATGGAATCCTGCTTTAATGTTTGGCTGCAGGTCTTCAACTGACTCAATCTCTTTCAGATAATGATATCAATTCCGGAGCATAAAATGTGTCACATTGAGCAGGAAAACTGGAAAAAGAAAAAAAATATCGTTTGGGATAGACCTACACACGTACACCTTTTTACGACAATTCGGGATGTGTGTATCGGCTTATCCTTATTTGCCCTTAAGGCTTAAGGAGGAGGGGCATAGAAAGTTGAAATTTATCTTTTACAGACTTTGTAGCTACTTGAAAAGGCCGAAAGTGTGAAATAGATAGTGTAGGTAGTAAGAAAAATAAAATAGTTACTTTTTTTTCCGGTTTTAAAAATTTTCTTGGGCTTTTTTTAAGGAATAGTTTTTGTAGAAAGGGTTTTCCCCCCCACACATTTTTTTCCTTTTACTCTCTCAACAAATTTTATGCGTTTAGGATTGAATTTTTTCCCCTTCTTCACTCTTTGTAGATGTTTTTTTTTTTAAAGTTTTAAGCAGGCTTAGGGTTGCCAGTGCTTGGTTCGAAATAAGAATTGCGGCTATCTGTTAAAAGTGAAATTGTGCTTTTAGCGAAATTTGAAACGCACAGCCGTGTTATTTTTTTTCCACCCAGGGAAAGTGCAAGATCACCCCCATAAGGAGTTAGAGCTACAAGATCCGCCATCGTTGGGCCTGGTTGCTGGTTCGGATCACGATTTTTTCGAAAAAGAAATCGTTTAAAGTAATCGAGATGGCTGCGCGTGATATCCATTTGGTTAACAAAAGCATCTCGTGGTGTTGCACACTTGATTAATGCAATTGTGGTCATCTGACATTTGTGGCCGTGGTAACCTAGTGGCCAGGGTCACGAACTCGTGGATGACGTGTCACGAGTTCGAGCTCTTGTGCCATTAAAGCCTTGCCATGTAGAGGAGCTGATACTCGTTCAATCTGCCGAGTCCTTCTGTTAGTGAGGTGGGGTAGTTTGGAGAGGCGGAGGGAGGCAGAGAGCTCATCTCCGATGTCGTCTTCGTCACTTGACCGCTGTGTATTCACATCATATTTCTATATTTTAAATTCTTTCGCGGATTTAATAAGTACTCATGTTTCTTCCATTAAAACCTGTTCTCTCCACATCAAATACAGAATTCCTATCTAATAAATGTAATTCATATTCACGTCGAATAATGTCAGTTCAGATTCTTCACATCGAATATATTAAATAAGCTCTCATTGAGTATAAAAATATTTAGCTATTAAATTACATCATGGATTTTATGAGTACCCATGATGAGTACAGAGCTGATCAACACTATATCTATTGAGGCTATGTTAATTTACACAGACGACAGTAAGGAGGATTTGGGACTCACTGGTCGTGGAGTTTGTGAAAGGTAGGGGTCTTCAACCTGTGGCCCCTTATTTTGAATTTGAAGCAGTTTCAATAAAAATGCCTTTTTGTTTGTTTTTTCTGTTGTGATATAAATTTTTTAAAAATGAAAAAATTTTCTAGAATTTTACACTGTATTTTAGATAATTTTAAATATAAAAAAAAACTGAGACTATGTACAAAATCTCTGAAATTTTCGGGAAAAAAAGTGTACTTATATCTTTAACAGGTTTGCAAAGTATTTTGTCTTGATTCTCATTTAATTTTTTTGAAACCGAATATATATATATATATATATATATATATATATATAATAACATGACTTGGGAATACTTCTAAGCTGACGTGTTGTGATTGATTGGAGAAATGAAAAGTGCAGCCGTTTATTATATGATAGTTTATTCTAGGGATTCCACATTAGTTCTGTACCCCACGACTAGAGAGCAGTTCTTTTGCGTCGATCATGAGAAAGAGTACCGATAATTATTAACCGAAGAGAAGTCGCGCAATCGATACTAACGTTAGTGGTAGCGTGGGTGACGGAGTCACCCCAATCCTTTTTTTATAATTATTTTTTTTTTGAACGCGATGGATATCGTGATTTTAGTGAATAATTTAACTAAGAGTAAGTTTACTTCCCTATTTTTAAGGACTATTCAATTTTTCTTTGATAATTTGAGAAAAAATCCACTCAAACTGAATTATAATGTTTCAAATGTGCATGACTTAAAAGAGACCACAAATCACATAAAATTTGCGCTAAAATTATAGTTATGATATTTACAGGCAAAACTGTTCTATTGCGTTTAAGTTATCGTAGTTTTATTGTCCTTAGTTGATGGACAAATAGCATGTTAAACTTTTTTTCTCGCTTGTCTTTTTGACAGTGCGCAGTGTTTCTTGCGGTGCACTTCTGGGGTTTAATATCTTTTTTGATGGAGTTCTTTAGATAGCATTTGAAAATATTTCTCTCGACTCAAACGCTTCATGCTCATCTCTTTTCTCAAATTTACTTTCGCTATCATGATTAATATCCATTATTTCCTCAGTTTCTTTCCGTGCTTTATTTAGTTTCAACTTCATCCAATAGAGATCGTACAGATACCCATTTCTTTCTTTATATTCTGCTTATTTACATTTATATACCATAATAAGTCGTACAACACATTAATCGAAATTACTAAGTTGTGCACAGGGAAAAAATGAAGCCTGTTCTTTGAAAAAATTTTCTAACAAAAGGGGTTGCGTGGGGAGTTCAGTCAGTCTCAGTACCTTAAGATTGTAAAAAACGTTTGTCAGTCCCAAAAAAGAGAGGGAGATGTGACAGATACATTTTAGTTCCCATGAAGACTGTCATATAGGAGGATACTGACAAGGCTATTAGTAACAGACAGTTTTCTCAAAATTAAAGATTTTGTGAGTCTGGGATGACTGTGCCTTGTGCGACCTCTCCCAGTTTAAGTAAGATATATCCCGTGCAAAATACCTTTAATGATAAAAAGTTCAATCATAACCCTCAGCGCGATACGCTTTTCAATGTGTTTCGCTGCAAAATATCAACTTATATCTATATTATGGTGTTTAAGGGGAAGAAAATCCTCTTTTGTTCAACGAAACGTTGCCAGATGAGCGATAACCATCCCCATCTGTCACCCCTTCAATTCACGGGTCATGAGTGAGAGTAGAATATATCCGTACGGGAGAGAACCGTTACAGGGACGGTTGTAACCATGGCAACGAAGGATGCCCGAGAGCAGAAGGAGGGCGAGGGGGATCATTAGCATCGATTCTCTTCGGAAAAAGCCGGGAGGGGGTGAGGAGGGGCAGTCGTGCCCCGCCAAGTGCATCACGGGATGTTATCACTTGACTATCCCCCCACTATTCATATGAAAGACCACGTGAGCGATTATTCTTTTTGTACATAGGGGATGCAAAGGGGTGTGATTTCGTGGAAGTACCCGTATGTTGGGGTTGAGAAATGATGTGAGCGATAATGTGGTGTTCTGTATTTGAAAAAAGAAATGCAGTAGATTTTCGATATGTGCTCATTTGTATTGCATCTATGCTTCTGCAGTGGAATTGCACCGTGTTTCGAGTTTTGGAAGGGAAATTACCCTGTATAGTGAAGTCCCGTGAACTATTTTTTAATAAAATGATAGAAACTCACCGCATTAAGACAAGCCTCTTCCTATCTTTAAAGAAAGAGGCCCTCGGGATGGGACTGACAATTAAAGAGAATAAGACAAAATACATGCCTTTCGCTAAATCATGCTTTAATAATTCCTACTTTAAAATTAGATGATTGGATGAAGAATTTCAAGTAATAAGATTCGGCAAAAAGTTTGTAAGAAATTGTTAATTCTTCTTCCCTCTAACCCGGCTAGATGTGTAGGAGGAACTAAATGATCAGACAACCTAATGAACTCGAATTATTTATTTATCTCTATATTTAACACAGACACAAATCACACTCTTATTAAGATAAATTTGATCAGCTAGAGCTCGAAGGTGAGACAAGATCGCGTGGAGACAATATATACGATCATTCAACTATATTCCTACGATTTATACAAAGCTCGTTTTTACTTTGGAAGTGCGCTAATAATTTAACTCTCTAACTTCTACTTAAAATTCGAGCACAGTACCTGAACTCTTGCTATTCTTTAACTTTTAGACTTGACCTTAAAACCTTCTCCAATAGTTGACTTGAGCATTTCTTCGAGATTCCAACTTCACGCCTCGTACACTGTTTGCGTATAGGTATTACTATCGATTTGCTGTCTTCTCATCTATTCACTTCGCATCCAAGTTATCTTCACTTCACTTCCAATGTATCCTCACTTTACTAACTCTTTTAAAATTCGCGAATACAGAATATTAAACTTAATTTGAATAATCACGTTTTCCTGTCCTCGGTGAAAGTTGGTTGAAAGAATGCTTGCCCTGAAGGAATCCCCAAGGAGTTAGTGAAAGGACGCGTATAGATCCTTCACAAGTTTTTCAAAAAAAAAAAATTCTAATGTTATATGTGTGTTTTTTTTAAATCAAGTTTACTTTGTTTACCTATGTGCTTTATTATTGTTGACAAGAAATAACTTGCCTATCTTTGTTTTTGCAGTAACTTTTTAAATGAAAGTTACTGCAAAAAGCAAAGATAGGTAACAGCGAAGCGTATGAACTGATCGGCTGGAAATACGTTCTCACATGATAAAATGCGATTATGATGTCTGATGATTTTATGAACTGATTAACTGGAATCTTTTGAATATGACATGGCAGGAATTTTGCTTTTTGAAAATTGCACGAGGAGTTATATTAGACCAAGTGGCAACGACTTCTTGTCGTTTTTCGTAGTCTCTATTGGTTAAATCCGTGTGACGTTCAAAATCATGTGACAAATTCAATCACGTGTTTTTCAGGCAATCAGTTCAAGAATCCATTAACTTTTGCTTTTTACAAAAACAGTTATGCCAATTACATAGAAAAGAGCAGTCGGTGTGACGATTTGGGAAAATTGACCAGTAGCGTGTGACTTAAGAAATTAAATTGATTTATTGCATCTACAGCTGTTAATTATAATATTTACATTTAGATGCGAGTTATTCAAACAATGGAGTATTTCGATGCTACAGAATGTGTTATTGGAAAAAGAAGCAAAACACAACGTATCTTTTCGAGTGTTTAGAGCGGACTGGTCTTCACTCTCTTGGGTGGAGTTTCTTACACCTCGTCTTTTACTCGAGGTTCGGCTTGCAAGTAAAGTGTCGTTTTTCTCGCGGCCATCGGTTGACGGCTCTATGTCATATGAAAGGACCTCGCAATATTTTAGGGTTGCACATGTGGATATGAACAGAGCAATGCTATCTGTATAAAGAAGCCGATCTTGAAGCTGGGTTACATTGGGTATGTCGGGTCACATGTTCAGTCAATGATGCTCGCATGAGATTTTCTTATTTGCTATCGTAAATGTGTTATTCAATGCTTTTCCGTTTGTGGATATTATTTATAACACATTTTCTTTATGAAATCATACTGACTTTTCTTTTTTTGTTTCAGGCTGGAAAAGTGCTTCCGGTGTGTAGTTTTACACGAGAAACATTTAAATGTCTTACAATATAAAGAAAGTAAGTAACATCTGTCAGCGTTTCATTTTTGAAATGTTTCAAAAAAATTTTCAATCAATTTCTTGTTTAAAAATAAATATCTATGATAAATGTTCAAGTAATATGAAACATCTGATTAAGAATTTTCTTTTTTATGTAATGCATGTTTAAAAATATTTCTAAAAAATGTGTGGTATTAGTTATCAATGGGGAAATTTATGACGGTCGGTTGATAAACGTGTTTTCCGTTGAATTCACAACTGACATTCAACTTCTACTGGTTGTTTTGCGTGTACAATTTAGATACAAATTGGAGGTATGTTCGAGCTTCAAAAAGTTAGGAAAATTAAAAATAAAACGTCACTTTATTATAGGTGTATTTTCAAATCAGGTGCATTTTAGCCCACCTATGTGTGTTATTGTTGACAAATACGCACCTTTTGAAAAAAAGTTTCTGTAAACAAAAAAAGTTGGCAACAGCGAGTCTCATGGGCTGATTCGGTCGAAACGCGGGATTGCATTTATCATGTGTCTGTGGCAAAGGTAGGGAACCTATTTACCACCAGGGGCCGCATGTAAATTAAGTAGTAATAAAGAGGCCGCATAAGTGGATGTACCTATAATTGCGACTTTTATGAAATTATTATAGTTCTTGTAAAGATTTGTCATTTTTGTGCATTATATAGAAATATTATTGAAAAAATTAAATCCTTATTTTTTATTATTTGGCATAAAAAGTTACGATATAAAATATTTTTGTATTCACATAAGAGCGAATCTTTCAAAGATCACATTCATCTTTGATTATTACTTTTCTATTAATTTATTAAAGCCATAGATACTGTTGTAACTTCCTATATTTCACTGTTGGTATTTTTATTTGTGTAAGCATATACACTGGTGTCCAACAGTTAAGCATAATTGATAATTATGTGTATAAAGAAGGAACTGTAAATCAGAATGGCGGGAAACGTGATATACGTGTGTAAAATGGTTATAACATAGGAAGCAAATCAAAAGAATGATAATAATTAATTTTATTATCCAAAGTAGCAGTTTGAAAGGAAGCTGAGCATAGCAAGGATTCACACTTTAAAGAAAAATTAAAAGAAAACATTAAATGAAATACTGATGCTGCAGTTTAATAAGGCATGTGGTCACCTCTGACAGCCAGGCACGCTGCATAGCGATTTACCATACTTGTTATGAGATGATGTATGAGTTGTGGCTCAAACGGTTCCAAGCTTCTTGGAGAGCTCTCTTCAGTTCTGTAACGGAGCTTGATGGGTGCGAAAGGGCAGCAATTTGTCTCCCGAGCATATCCCATACACGCTCGATAGGATTTAAATCAGGGGAGTTCGCAGGCCGCGACATGCGCTGGATGTTTTCTGTTTCAAGGAAGTCATCAATCAGCACCGCTTGGTGACATGGCGCATTATCATCCATGAATATGAAGTCAAGACCGACAGCATCTCGAAACAAGCGAACATAAGGCTCAAGAACTTCGTCTCTGTATCTTTGAGCAGTCACAGACCCCGTGTCAAAGAAATGGAGGTCTGTGTGGCCGTCCATCATGATGCCTGCCCATATCATTACTTCCCTTGATGGAAAAAGATGTCTTTCTGTAATGTTTCTTGGTTCAAAACGTGTTCCACGTTCTCTCCATATCGTTACCCGCCGAGAATCACTACTCAGACTAAACCGGGACTCGTCACTGAACATCACATTGGCCCACTCTCCCACACTCCAATGTTGATGTTTCAAACTCCAGTTCAAACGACCGCGTTTATGCGCAGACGTGAGGGGAATGCAAACTGCTGGTCTTCCGGCATACAGGCCAGCATGATTGAGTCTCCTGTAAACAGTTTGTCTTGAAATTCCTATTCCTGTGGCGACTGTGAGCGCCGTACCCAGTTCTCTGGCAGTACTGCGTCTCTGACGTCGCCCAACTATTACCAGATATCGGCCTTGGCGAGGGGTTGTGACTCTTGGTCGACCTGATACTGGTTGTCGGGTAACATCTCCTGTTCTTTGAAACCTCTACCACAGTCTTGAGATCACAGACTGGTCCACATTGAGATTTCGAGACTTTTCGGTTTGGGATCGTGAGGATTCCAGCATTCCAACGATTCTGTCTTTCCTAAACATGTCGAATTGGCGTCTTTGTGCCATCATTCACCTTGTTTGATGGTTAACAACGTTCCTTCGCACAGCAGTTGCACGAAACTTGTCTGAGCTGCTTATGCTGCGTGAATCGGTTTCTCCGCGTTCCGACATGCACCGGTGTTTCGCGCAGGACGTAGTCAACTGAAAAGGTATGCATAAACCCAATGTTTCTTCTTCTCCCAATTAATATCCGCAAGAAATTTGGAATAATTTTACAAATATTTACTCCATGGTTTTTCGCATTTTACGATTTATGCTTAACTTTTGGACATCAGTGTACAGTGGACTCTCGATAATTCAAACCTTCGATAATACGAACCTCTCACTAATTCGAAGTATATGCTCAGTCCCTAGAAAAACTCTTGATATTTCGAACTAAAACAATACGTTTTGGTACACTCAATAATTCGAAGTAAAATCTGTGGCTGGCCAGACTACAACATGGAATAATTCGAAGTTATCTTATAAAACTCTCGACAATCCGAACACTCACTGTCATATACAGTCCTGTAGCAAGCAAGTTGGAGCTTACAAGTTTTGTGTTGTATTGTCTCTGTGCGTCTCCCCAGTAATGTAGCCCCTTTAATGACCATCTGTTCTACCCCTTCTTAGTATTTTCCGGTTCATCAGGCGAAAATACACTTTTATTGCTTTCCTTCTTCAAATGGACAATAAACCAACCGCACCTGTTGTCAGCCGTCCATATCTTTCGTTTAACACGTGGCCTTGTTACACATGTGTTCATAAAGGATGGTCCGCTATTGTGAGGAAGATATCCGTAGGGTTGTGTATGAATGTATTGAATGTATTCTTTTAATGCAGGACTTTTAACTTCTGTATAATATTTATTGTACTTTTTAAAAATTACTTTAAAATAAGTTTATACATATGTACACAATTGTTGTTTTATTTCATAGTATCAAATTTAAATGAGTTAGAAAAAAATTCTCTTCGAGTATTTTGGGAGTTTTTTCTTACCCTCTTGATAATTCGAAGTTTTTCCCTCCAACTTCGGATTATCGAGAGTCGACTGTATATATAAATGAAGTTTGATCCAAATATAAGGCTTCAAACTATGAAGCCTTAATTGTTCCTCTACATGAGCATGTGTAGTAGCGTTGCCATGTTGCACTAGGTGGGCGTTCTGACATTTGAAATGTATAAATGGCCCCGAGCAGTCATTGAAACATACATATCGTAAAATCCGGCTTATAACGCGGACTTTTAACACAAAAAAATGAGATCCAAACTAAAGATTGCGACGCCGGGTATACCTAACGATAGCTTTAAAAATCACAAAAAAAGACTTTACATGTATCGAAATACTGTTTATTTAAAAGAAACGCCTTATGAACTAAATGAGTTGTAGTTCTAGATGTATACTATTTTTTCAAAAGTCTGGGATAATGCCTCGACGAAATGACTTCAAAACATAAGAGCAATGTCTACTAATATTTCAGGTTTCTTCGTAAAAAAGGGGGTGCGCGTTATTCGGCGACTATACCTTAAAATTAAGAAAAGTATAGGTGTGCGTTATTCGCCGGATTTTACGGTACATTCATGTCGTTCTTTATTTAATTCCATTTGAAAGGAAGTATTACCCCCTTCTTCCCTCTAACCCGGCTAGCTGTGTGGGAGGAAGTAATTGATCAGACGACATGATTTACTAAAATTGTTTATTTTGTCGCAATATTCAACAGAGACACAATAATAATCGAATTAAGATAAATTTGATCAACACTTAGAAGACTGAGGTGAGACAAGGTAGCGTGGGGATAATAAAGACGATCATTAAATTATATTCCTACGATAACTTATTCAAGCTCTTCTTTACCTTCGACGCGCGCTAACAATTTAACTCTCTAACTTCTATTTAAAATTTGAGCGCAGCACCTGAACTCTCGCAATTCTTCATCCGTTAGACGAGCCCTTGAGGGAATGAGTAAGTGAATATTAACGTCCCACTGTTCAGCTACACGAGGGATTTTGGGGACGTTCCGCGAAATTTTGAACCATGGTCAAGTGACACGGACGACACCTGAGCTAGCACCCCCTCTCCTAACTACCACACCACAGGAGGACGTTTGAGCTCTAGACAGATTTAACGTGCATCGCCCCCCTACTCGGCGGGTCTTCAGTGGCACTGGGATAAAACTCATGACACGCTAGCCACGATCCAATGTCTAGACCACTTGGCTATCGCGGCCACGACGAGACTAGCCCTTGAACACTAATAGTTGGCTTGATCACTTCTTAGAGATTTTAACTTCACACGTCCTACACTTTTTACGTACTACTGCTAGATTGCTCGCTTCTCATTAATTCACGTCACATTCCAGCTATCCTCACTTCAGTAAACTTCAATTCTCACTTTACTAATCCTCGATTCTCACTTCACTAACTCTCTAACATTCGCGAATACAGAATAAAGAAATTAAACTTAATTTGCCTAATCACGTTTTCCTGTCTCGGTGAAAGTTGGTTGAAATAATTCTTGCCCTAAAGGAATCCCGTTGGAGTTTGTTAGATTACTCGTATAGATCCGTCACACATTTATTTGCAAACTGTTGTAATCTATATAATTAAATATTAATTAATAGAAGTGTGAGCTTTTATGAAGGCCGCGGGTTCCCCACCTCTAGTGTATGGCGTCAAATGATAAATTCACGAGTCTATGACGTCACATGAATTTATAAACTTATTGGTTGAACTCACGTGATTGCGTTGATCATATGTCTATGACGTCATATGATAAATTCACAAGACTATGACGTCACATGAATTTATAAACTGATTGGCTGGGTACATAATTGCATTGATCATATGTCTATGACGTCACATAATCATTTCATGAGACTATAACGTCTCATGAATTTGTAAACTGATTGGTTGAACACACGTGATTGCAATTAACATGTGACTACGTCGTCACATGATCTTATCTCATTCTGACGTGACGGCATCCGAAAGCAGCGCGAACTTTTACAACAATAAACAATGCAAATACGATTTATACGCACATCTGTTTGGAATTTTCCTGGTGGAGATATGACATCCTTTTTTTTGAACACCCATAAAAGCTATGAGCTTTTTGTGTTTTTAATATGTCTTTAAAAATGCTTCTAGCTATTTTGAAACTCAGTTGTTATTTTTGTTATTCATAAATCGACCGTGATGGATTATTTATTTAAAAATATGCAGTATTTTTCATTGAATGTGGCAACGGTGTGTAAAAATAAAAATAAAATAAGGATTGACGAGATCATTGTTCCGTCAAGTCCCCCCCCCTCCCCCTTTTCAAATTAACCGCATCCCAATTCTTTTTTTGATCCGACTAAACAACACATCTATCCAAGCATCTTCATCAAAAAAAAAAAAAATGTTTTCATCAACTTTGCTCTTAATTAACGAATATACTTCACACATATTCAGAATCCCCCTCTACTAGTTTTTTCACAGTCATGTTTAAACCATAAAATTATTTTCCTTATGCGGGGGAAAAAATTGACAAGGCGACAAGATTATGAATATTTTTCCCGCTTATCAAAAGCGTCGCATCTGAGAATTGTTCCGATTAATATTTAATGTCAACAGTGTTCTCTTCGCTAACTGTGCCCGTAAGCGGCGTTAAATTTTCTATTTTTGAGTGTTTGGCACATTTTATGTGCAACGCAGAATTCTTAATTGATAAACAAAGGTATTATAAAAAACTTTTTTTCTTGTATGTTTTATGTATAAAATGCATGTATGCGTGTTTTGTAAATATTTTGTTTTTTGTGTGAGGTTCAAAGATCGGTAATTTAATGCATTATGTATGAGATATGTATTAGATGAAAAAATTGTGTATGGGCGATGTTTTTGGAATATTGTTCGCGCCTTTACACTATACTTTCTAAGTGTTTTTTCCCGAAAATTGATATCCATATCTCTAGCGCCATCTAGTGTAATTAAGATGAGATGGTAGTACTTAAAAATTTCTTAATTTTGTAACGTGACATATATTTTTACAAAAATCATAAAAACAGAAACAACATTATTCTAGGCATTTACATGTACGATTTTTTGACTTCGTAACAGTAACTCCGGACCTTGCAAGAAACCCCGACGAGGTTGCAGGTGTTGTAGTCATAATAAACCACCAACACAAAGCAAAAATAATCTGAATTTTTAATCTTAATGTTTAATCGAATAATTTATGGTAGAAAGAATTTCTATAACAATCAAGAATTGCTTATATCTTGGAAGCAAACAGGATACAGTTGAACTGGATCATAAATAATCCTTCAATGCAAACGCTCTAAATCAGAGGTTTCCTAATTTACTGTAACCATAGAACCTTTTTAATACCAAAAATATGGCCAAAAAGCCCTAAGTGAAATAGCTATGTCGCGACTTTAAGCTCGCAGGTGAAGTTTGGGACTCCGAGTGATCAGACATAGTTATGAAAATGACCAAATTTATATTTGTTCAACCAAACAAGATTATAAACAGAATGAGCAATCAAATGAGTTGCCTATCTTAAGTTCCTAAGACAAATAATTAAGCACTTAACTGAGGGATCCAATGAAACAGCTCTCGTCAGATCTCACCCGGCTCAACTGTATAATCTGGTCTGAAGCTTCTTCTCAAGTTCACCAACGCTTCCGAAAGTCACTTTGTGGTAACCTCTGGTTACCCCGTACATCTGAACCCTCTTGTCTATCTGTAAACCCGACTAGAGGTGTAGGAGGAATAGAATAATCGACAGACATTATTTCCAATCTAAGTAATTTATTAATTCTTATTAACAATTATTGACCAGACACAATACAATTCTAATTTAGGTATATGAACTATGGTAGAGTGCAGAGGTGAGATACTCTAATACGGGGATACTATTACTGACCCTCAACTGAATCTAAGACAGCTTAAAGGCGCTCAATTACTACTACGTCGCACACTAATAACTAGCTTCTATTTAATTAAGAACACAGTACCTGTACCTTTAATGTAGCGGATCCTACACTGTAACTTGCAGGCACTATCTTTGGCTTGTTCAATGTCGTTTGCTCCACGCTCTGCAGTCCTTTTACTAATTCTCGAACTTCAAGTAAACTCCTACTTGCACACCTCAAACATATCAACTTGAACTTGTCAACAGATCACTTGCTCCCTTCCTTTCTTTCACTTTACTTCACCTCTTACTTCCCTTTTTGTCATCTCGCGAAAATCGAATTTATATAATATACCTCATTTACATAAATCACGTTCGCTTTCTCGATGAAAGTTGGTTGAATAAATATTTTGTTTAAAGAGAAAAGAAGATTTTAGTAGAACCGCGTATAGATCCGTCACTACTTCATTAATCTTGCAATAAAAGCAGTCTAACGATTAACTCTAACACTCCCTTGGATAGGGTTTATATATAAATACTACTCAAATTAGCATAAAATCAAGTTCTCTCTACGGAGAAGACTGTTCTTAAAATCAAACAGCAGTTAAAGAATTATCTTTCCCAGGGCCCGTCTCAATTCTACCTCAAGGCAAAATAGAAAAATGGCAAATTTAATTTTGATGCTTCGAAATTAATAAATGGAAATAATACTGATAAATATTATATAATAAGATTCTTTTATAAAAATATAATTGTTAACAAAAATAAAACTTTAGTTAATCAATTTATGTACAAGAATATATCAAAAATACACTAACTTGAACATACAAAGAATGTAATACTCTGCTTTCTGTGCAAAATTAAGTAAAATGTGTTGCATTGACTTGGCATCTCGGGATCATGAACAATAAAAAACTAAACGGTCGACTAGATACACGACTTTTTTTATGTTGCCAAAATTTAGACGTTGCAGCATTTTGACATTTAGAAGTGAAATTTCCTTTCCTATTTCAATTTACATAGACAGCCGCGATCGTCGTGACTTCCACTGGGTTACTCATGTCATTGCTTGTATTTTATGTACCTATCGATAATATTTTACTCTAAAATTTTTTAACGCTTATAAATTATGACGGATTTATTTTAACTTTCATGATGGATGGAAATGGATCACAAATATTTTAATTTATATTAAGATATCCGACTACCTTAAAATTGTGAATTTTGCCAAAAATTGAAAAATTTCTTTTATGATTTGATTTTTAGGCCATCTTATTAGTTTTATAAATTTACCGAGTTTATCATTTTCCGTTCACTAGAACAAAAACTAAAAGTGTTTTAGCAAAAGCAGATGCCATTACTTGAGGCAAGATGTCGTACTTTAAAGTGCGTTTTACTCGAAATGTGTTTTTTATAAATTCTCAAACAGGGACAGTGATTGCTCAAACAGTTTAGAACATAATTAACTGAAATTTTTTCTGTAAGTTCTGTATAATAGTAGAATTGTTTTAACCTTCAGATTTATTCATCACTGTTTTATAACACAATTTACAGTCCCATATGTTAATATAATCACTGTTTTTTTTTAAGCAATTTCACACACCAACTAAGATAAAGGGATCTAGTTTGTGTAAAAATTAAAATATCTCTTATCCTGAAGGTCATTTCAAAAATGAATAACATAGCAACACATCGGAATTGAAAAATTGTTCATAAACTTTTGGTACAAAATGGGCCCCATTTATATTATTTTTGGTAAAATTTTAGCCATTTTAATAATAATAATAATAATAATTTGTTTTTTTTCTTCTTAATTTTAGCGTATTTTTCTTAAAATGTACTAAACAAATCTAAAAACAACAAAAAAATCCCCATATCTCCATTATTTTTCTAAAAAAAGTTGTCGCAAGTAATCGGATACCTTAAACCTTTGGTGGACCACTTAACTTTGTCCTCTCGTTGGTGTAGTGAGGAAGATAAGACACAGGAGCGCCAGTTCAAGTGTCGTCTTCATCACTTGACCATAGTTCAAAATTATGAGGCTCATCTTCAAAAGCCCTTGCGTTGCTTTATACGGCGACGTTTAAACACTCACCCAACAGAACCATATTCATTTCTGGTAAAAGCAGGTATTAAACGGTGACGCAACTTTCTGCTATTTGTATAAAACATCGTGCAAATTTTTTATTGGCTTTTCATTTATTTTAATGTTTCTTACCTAATACAGGGGGATCCATAAAGAAGTATACAGCTCTGTAAATCAAGAATAATTTAATGTATTATATCTTCGTTGTAACGGAATTGTATGGAATTATTAAAAATTTTGTGAGAGGAAGTCACTCTATGAGTGAATGGTTCTATGAGTGAATCCTTAGTCACGCCACACACATCGAGACGGTAATCCATCTCCATGGAAACGCGTGTTAATGTATCTGAATCTAATCCATCGATAGCGATTGTGATATGCTGTTTCAGATCCTCTAGATCAACAGGAAGGGGGGGGGGACGAATACCTTGTCCTTTTCGTACCCCCTCAGAAAGAAATCACAAAGTGTTAAGTAATGGCTTCTGGGTAGTATTTTGGTAAGTGGTATGTACTATTCATCGGTGAGGGAGATATTTATCGAGGTAATCTTGCACGTTGGCCGACCCGAGTGGTGGTGCACCATCCAATATGAGAATGAAGTTGTCAATGTTGTCCTATAACTGTAGCATCAACCAAAAAGAAATAAAATATCCCAAAAAAAGTAGCTCCAGTGACATTTTGATTAAGTTCAAGAGCGAAAAAGCCTTTTCCAAACGATGCTGAATATCACTGGGAAATGGAACGCGAAGCGTTCCTCCGTCCCATATCTGTTGATTTGAATGTGGCCTGATGTGGATGGGCCTTAATGAGAGAGACTCTCCTGATTGGTTGGGGGGATATGGCAAGGAGGCGGCGTCAAGGTAACTGCTTCGGAGGCATCCGAAGTTCGCAGAAAAAGCTCCTGATGCTGCATGAGAGGCCTGTTTGCAATTGGCTAATAGCATTCGATGAGATAGCACTCTATTGGCTGCCCTGATACTTTGGAACATAGTAATGGGAAGGGTCTAGAAAGCTAGCCTGTAGGGGGAAAAAGTCTTTTCCACTGCAAACGCAGCCATTTTGACTGACGTCACATAACACACACACACACACATATATATATATATATATATATATATATGCTATTGCCTGCATCACTTCTGTCCAGGACAAGACACAAACTTTAAGAGTACATATACCTTACGGTTTACTGAAGTGGTGGTTGTTTTTGATCGTTATTATTTTATAGCATCTGGCAAGTGTATACTGCTTTATGAATCACCCAATATCTCGCAATGCATTCATCATATACCAAATGGGATTTTTTCCCCTTTTATCGTTCGGTCTATTTGTAAAATATGTTCCATGAAAGTTGAAACACGTATACATCCCTCCTACCCTGTGAACCAGCTAGAGGTGTGGAATTAACTAAATGATCATACGAAATGATGAACTCCAAATATTTTATTTATCACTATAATCAACTCAGATACAATCAACACTTTAAACAAGATAATTCGAATCAGTAATAGAGGAAGAAGGAGAGTTATAAGATTCGCGTTTAGGAATAATATGTTCAATAATGCAAGCTTTCTCCTCTAATATTTACTTTACATAGAGCATAAATTTTTTATGTCCTCACTACTACTGTAACGCTCTAATGATTAACTTAAGACGAAGTGACACACTTTAGGCAGTCTTCAAATCAGTTGCAAATGGGCTTTAAAGCTTCTTCGTTAGCTTAACTTCACTTTCTCGTAATCTAATTTCTGGCTTCTTTACTTTTTGCTTATGTCTACACTTCACTGCCTATTCATTTCACTTCTAATCTACTCACGATTCACTAACTCTCAAATTCGAGAATAAAGAATATATATATTAAACTTAATTTAATTTGCATATCACGTTTTCTGCTTTTCGGACAAGATTAGTTGAAAATGTTGACCAGAAAGAATTCTCCAGAGGGTTAGTGGAAGGACGCGTATAGATCCGTCACAAAGTAATGCTTTTTTTCTTCCGCCTTTACGTAAAAAAATCGTTTACGCAATGCGTAAATTGTGGATAAAATCTAGCTTTGTTTCTTATCGCTGTCGTTGCTTTCAACATCACACTGTTGACGTTTGCAAAAGGAGAAGTGGAAATCAGGCCTACAGACTTCGCTCAAAAATCAACCAAACCTGATCCAACACGGACGATTCCAAGTTTATAAACATTTCGGAAATCCAAGCCTTCGTAGAGGTGTGAAGGAGCGGAAAAAGCACTCCGAATCGCATTTTAATCTCAATTTTTTTTTTTTTTATAGAACTTTAAGAAAATATCAGAATTTTTCTGTGACTTTTAACTGAATAGAGTGCTCCCCAGAACTACTTTACATTAAAGTGGCATGGGGAGGGGGGTGTAGCGAGACAGTAACATAATGTTTTATGTAGGAGACAGTTCCTGACATTTTTATATTTTTTATTCTCATGCGAACTTTAAACTGAAGAAATAAAGCGCCGTCTAGTTGTGACGAGTCAATAAAGCAAAGGGGGTAGGATGAATTCCACAACGGAAATCTTTTCGATATATATATGCGAAAGGAAAATGAAATTGAAAGTATTGATTTATTATTTTTTCCCCCTGCTTTCTTTGCGTTATGGAAGCAAATCAATAGGATTCTGCTCTGTGTTAGCGATGGAAGATATCTCAATACTAGAGAGGAATTCAATTTGTATTGTTGATGTTACCTTGACGTATTTTTTGGAGGCCGAATCGATGCTGGGAAGGCTCAGGCTGGGTTTTTTGATATTAAGAAATATGTTGTTTGTGTGGGTGTACAAAAAGTCGGGAGAGAAGAATATGTATAAGCTGAAAGGTTCCATTATATACAGGATGAATCTAAAGCCGGGGTGGGCATTACGTCGATCGCGATCGACCGGTGGACTACCAAGACTTTTGGGGTGACCGTTTAAAAAATTTACCAGTTATTAATTATATACGGAAAATTCAAGATTGGCTGACAGCACGCAAACTAAGCCTAGCTTCACGCTTATGAGCCACTGATATCCGTTAGCAGTCTAACTTCTTCCTCCTAACTCGAAAGTTTAATCTTTATATACAAATCTTAATTTACATAATCACATCTTCGGAGGAGGAGGAAAGTTTTCAGTAGAATAAATTTTGAAGACCCATTTTTCCCCAAGAGGGCTATTAGTCCGAAGAACGCGAATATATAGACCCGTTACAACATTCCAGTTACAATTGTAGTTACTGGATAAAGTTTAAAAATTCTTAACAAGGTGTCCTGGGGAGCTTAGATCCGAAAAATATTTAAAGCAAACACAAGATTGAATGAACCAAAAATATTTTTCTTCCTCTCTCTTTCTCCCTGAGGACGTGGTAACCTAATTGTCATGGTCACGAACTCGGGGCCGTCGTATTATGAGTTCGAACCCTAGTTCCCACCGTGTAGGGGGGCTGATGTTCTTGAAATCTGTCGAGGCTTAAAATCCTCCCCTTTGGCGTGGTGTGGTGGTTTGGAGAGGAAGCTCTAGCTCAGGTGTTGTCCTCGTCACTTGAAAATGGTTCAATATTATGAGGTCCGTCGTCGGCATGTTGTTTTATAGTGTGACGTTCATAAACACTCAGTGCGCGTGTGTTTTTAATTTTTATTACATGTATTATAAAACCACATTAATTTATATAAAATCAGAAAGCCTTGTGCGATTTATGTAAAATCTAACATAACCGCACAAGTGTATCTAAAATCTTTTAAATCTCACTGTCTGGAATCACAATTACAATATTCTAAATTATAATAAGTCTCTGCCAATTTATCTAAAATCTATTAAAACTGCATTTCCTTATTATGAGGTAGAGTAATACTATTTTATCTAAAATCTGTATGAGAAGCAGGACTATATATATTTAATAATATCTCGCTTGTAGTCAAATAAATCCTGTCTAGTTTAATAAAATCAATAAAGTTTAATCAACTGAGATGTAATCAGACATCATGAATATATTTTAAATCATTAAAATCTTCCTGTCAATCTGATAGCGCCCCATTACTTTATGCTTCATTTAATGAGGCCGCACTACTACACTCATGTCCAAAATTAAGGTGAAAAACACGTTTTTCGTCATTAATTCTAAATTGCCGCCAGTAAAACTGATAAAATTTGTATTTTATATATTTTGAAAAAAGGGTAGTATACAATATCAAACTTCAGTTTAGGAAAAGAAGTTATTTAGCGTTATTTTTTGCAGAAATACTGGATTGAGACCGTTTAAGAATATGAGAATTTTGACCGCAGTTTTGTGAATATTGCATTAAAACAAACAAGTTAGCCTGTTTGCAGTGAGAATGACTTTTCATAATCGCTTCGATGATTCCTTGAGATGGAAAATTGTTAGTAGACTTGGAGTTGTTCAGTCTCAAGCGTAAGGGGTTCGACGGGCATAAGGGATACCGAAAATCGTTTCCCGGTTGTGAAATCAATTCCAAATAAATAGAACTGTCACCAGGAAGGTTCGCAAAGGCCGCCACATAGCAAAGGCATCTGCACAGTAGCGCTACTTGGCATTAAGCGCACGACGGCATCGGTGGACTACGCCCCCTAAATTTGCTCGTGACCTTGCTACTGTGTCTGACAAACCAGTCTTCAGAGGTCTTGCAGAAAATGGCCTATACGTCCGGAGTCCATTCTTGTACGTCTCTTTGACTGAATCCAACGGGAAGGACCAATTATTGTGCAGCCCGAAACTATGAATTGTGGACACCACAAGAAGGGGGCCTGTTCTTTTTAGTGATGAGTCTAGATTTTCCAAACAAAGTGATTCTCGTCCAGTCTTCATCTGGACAGACAGTGGAGCTCGCTTTCATCCCTCCTACGTAACAAATTCCACAGATTTGGTGGCAACGGAATCCTTATGTAGAACGGCATAATATAGGGCAGTCGTACACCACTGTATATTTCGATGTGGGCACTGTTATATATAACTCACAGCGCTGTAGGAATGACGACCTTGAAGGTTATGTGAGGTTGTCCTGGTTGCTATGGGTCCGGGCTACATTTTTTTTTGGACGATAATACTCTGCCACACATGGCTCACGTTATTGATGAATTTCGTGAAAACAGGATATTCACCGTGTGGATTGACCTTCGAGGTCTTCATTTCTCTATCCTATTGAACATGTTTGGCATAGTCTAGGGAGAGTCTAAATTCGTTATACGAACTTATACGCTGTTTCCGTCAGTACATATGGAGACGTATGAATCCATATCTTAGATGTTTCATATTTTTTTTAATTTATTTCTTTTACTCCGGCCTGCCCTCAAACTATTCTAAATATCTTAAAATTTGAGAATAGGTTTTGTTTTTCTCAAAATAGCCAATGATCACTAATTTTTACGTTTGACGAGTAAATTCGTCATGACATAAAATCCTGATACTTCCCCATGACGAGTATATTCATCAAGAACAGTTAACTGATTAAATAAGACCGCACTAAGTAATATCAATTAATACGCATACATTCAATCTAACGAAACAGATTAATTTATTCAAAGGCTTATTTTTTAAAAAATATTAAGGTAGCGCTACCTAAAATCTGATATAATCCAATTGAATTCAATAAGACTGCATGAATCTTATCAAAAGCCATCAAGGTTGCGCTCATTTATCTATAATTTAAAATCACAGCATTGAATTATCTAAAATCTATAAGCTTGCAGAAACTTACCTAAAATGTAAAAAAATTCATTTTGGCAGTGAAACCATTGCAAGACACGTCAAGTCTCCGAGAGCCATTTCATTGGTGGCACCATCTGGTGACGGCTCTTGCTACTAAATATTTGACGCATGAATTTATTCAATTCAATGTCTCGTCGGATGCCAAATATTACCATGATTTCATTTTACCGAGAGTACCATATTGATACTCACTTGATCATTCATGTGCCTCATAATCATATGACTTGCGTGGCTATGATTTTTGCATCCAGAAAACCTATCAACACTAATCAGGATCGAACCCGCCACCTTGGGCTTACGAGGCGGGGCTCGCCACCTCTAAGCCACCGAGCCGATGCATTATACAGTGGAACGTCGTTTATCCGAATCAATTGGGACCGGACACCGTTCGGATACGCGATTGTTCGGATAACCGAAAACCGAATGCGATCCATGCAGTATATAAAACCGGACACTATACGAATATTGAAAATCATCACATGCGGGAAACGTACCTTAAGAAAAAGCCAAATAGGTGCAAAATGTCGCAATTTTACCTTTATTGTGGAAAATAATCACTTATTTTTCGCTGTACCATTGTACACCTTCATTTTTTCAATGCAAGGTCTCCGATTCTCTTCAGCTGCAGTAGTTGAGTTGGACAGCACTCTGATTGTTGTTCTTACCACTCCATAGCTGTCTCTAACGCAGAAAAGCATCAGCATTTGATGGACCCTTGCTACTTTCTTTGTTGTCCTCGTCTTCATCCGTTTCATCGTCGACAGAGTCGGATTCTTTTTGTACGGAAGTCACAATCTCGTCATTATTTAGCATTTGAAATCCACAGTCTTTTGCATCGCATGCCATCCAGGTTTCTACATCAACAAAACTCAACAAAAGAGCACGTATACACCCCCTCACTTGGAAACAAACCGACCTAATATTCCACGCAGATTTTTACCGAATCACACAACTGAAATTCCCCAAATATCCATCACCTTGGGTTTTCCCGTCACTTTTGGCTTCACAGGAAACAAATGTTGAGCATTTCCTTGTTCGAAAACGGATCCGGACTTTGGTTCGGATATTTGACGCTCCGGATAATAAACGTTCGGATAAACGACGTTCTACTGTATTTGTAATTAAATAAAACCGCGTAGTGATATACAGTGAAACTGGGATCTTCCGTTACCTAGGTCGAATAATGAATGCAGAATATAAATACTACTTCACAGAATTAACAAAGAAAAATATCAGAAATTAAAATACTTGTTTTTATAGTCAATTCCAGACGCGATCTTAAAAGTGTTGCTATCGACAAAAATTCATAATTTATTTCAATACTTTTCTTTAAGTAAAAAAAGAGTCTTTTAATAAGCTTTATAGTTGTTTCCTTTCTCGTTTAAATGTCACCGCAAAGAAAATATTCCGCGACAAAGGAAAAAAAAAGTTCATATCGCCTCGGGTGAACTATTATATCGCAGATTATGGTTTTGTCATATGGTAATGGTGATATGCGCGTCGTAAAGTATGAATACTTTCGAACTAGTACAAAAAGAAACGGTAAATGGTTTTAAATTTTCATAATAAATTACTTGTTGGAATATTAAATGGTTTAATATAAAATCGGAAAAGTTTATAAGGTGAAAAAACTTTTTAAACATTACCATCACACGATTTTTCTTTTGAAGAACTTATTATAAATAGGTTGTTGCTTTTATATATATCTTTGGGCTTAGCTTTAATAGAATGTGAATATATTTTCTGTATAATTTAATTCCTTTTAATCTGATAGCCCTTTTTAATGCATTGCGATGCAGGCTATCGGCTGAAGATATAATTATACTATTTCTTGGCTAATAGTCCTTCAAAAATAAGAAAGCTCCACTGGTTATAATACAGAGTAAATCGTAACTTATTATGGAATTCTGAAGCAATTACAGTAAAAAAAAATTTCGAACGAGAAACAATTAACACTCACGTTTAAATATACATTCTGACAAATTCAAAAATGACGCAAATACTGAACACAACCATTCAAATCTTTTATCATAGTTTTGAGTAAAGCTAAAATGAAACGCACAGCCCCTGTCATATGTTTGATTCCCATGTGCTACACTGCACTGTCCTTGTAAAGTCTGGAATAAACCTTCTAGGAGCCTCTAAAAACTTCTCGTGAACTAATTACCCTAAATCCTTCTGGATTTTGTGAAAGAATTATCTATCGTACTTAATTCACAATATAATACTCTGTATTAAAGAGTGCTGGATACCTTTCGTAAGAATCCGAGTACTTTGTTGGTAGTGCGAATCACCTGTGACCCGCAATCACTATGCCTATTACCTCATAATGATCCATACCCACGCAAATTGTAATGCAAATTAGCAAACATCTGGCTGTCCAGTGCCTCTCTCTGTGGGTACATTTCGTAATACAATCTTTGTGCTGCTCGTGCATATGCTTTAGAAAACCGTAAATAAGGTGCATATCTGCCAGCTCGGTGTTTGTAAAACGTTTCATACTCCTCTGTGGGTGATGACAGCTCAAATTACTGCGGTAATTCTTGTCTGTTTCCTTAAATGCTCTTGTGAACAACGCCACCTAGCGACGAACGAAGACGTTTCCTACGATGGGTTACTATGCAAATCTGAATCCTTCTCTACCTCTTCTTAAAGTTTGTCCCAATGATCCTGGCACATAGTGTATGAACAGGTCAGATAGATTTAGATATTTATGTACCAGAGAAAATGTTGCTAGACTGCAGTTTGGGTTATAGTTTTTTTTCTGACCTTTCCCTCACCACAACGGGAATACACACACAAATCCACTTCCCTTCTTTTTCCTAGAGAAAGTTTCCAGTGGTCCTAAGTTACCACAAATAGAATTATTTTCTCCTAAAGTAATAAATAAATTTATTTTTCATTACATAATATGGCAAGAAAAAAATGTGAAAGTAATTATTATATTTTGTTTTCATTGAGTGAAAATCTTATATTTTTAGTCATATTATAATTTAAAAACACTTGTATTTAAACTGAGTTCCAAATCGTACAAAAATTTAAATTTGATTTTTTCTCTACTAAGTTATCAAAATATAAATATTTTTGAAATTTCTTGTTAAATGCTGTTTTTTTAGTATTAAAAGTATTTGAAACGTTAATTTGTAGGCTTATATTACATAGAATTGATGATTATACAATCAACGGTTTTTTAACGATCTCTGTCTTTTCTTTTCAGGCCATTGCTCAAATAACCCTCAGCATCAGAGTCTAGAAACTTTATGCGCAGAAATCAACGGAGATGCCCTTCTCTATTCCATGTTCAGATGTAAGTACTCTTTAAGCACCCACGTTATTTTCTTTCTTTTTCTTTTATGGAACGCACCTCTTATTCAATGTCAACGTACTTATAAAATTCAGAATATTCGATTTTTTTTTTTTTTGAATTCATTGATTTATGACTTTTCGAAAGTCATCACTTATATTTTAAAGCACAGGGTGTACGAAAAATGCGACTACACTTTCAAAAATAAACAAAAAGATTCTCGCTTACGCTTTTTTGTTCTATAAATAGAAGAATCGTCTGTTTAATGAAATGCGAAAGTCTTCGTTTTTCAATATTCTAATTTCAAAATGACTTCACCACAAGAACAAGCGCAAGTTGTAGCATGATTTATCGAGTTTAAATCTGCAACACATGTACAGTCCAAATGAGGCATCACCACACTGGAATTTAGATAAGAGAAAATAAGTGGGTATGGAAAGAGGAAATGATAGCGTGACCTCCTAGATCTGTAGATATAACACCTTTGAACTTCTTGTACGGATACGTAATAACATTAGTTACCAATCTTCATATAGTGACACTGATGAAATGAAAATTCGAACTACAGTGGCCATTCAAATTATTCATCTTGCAATACTTCTTAGAACGTGGCTAGAAACGTGACTCGATCTATTGCGCTTAACTAATGGTGCGTACATTGGAATCTACACTAGTAAAAAAAACTTTATGGAACAAAAACAAACCCTCTGTGAATATCTTTATTCGTTTTTTTAAAATTAATATTTGAATATGTACTCTTACTTTTTGGACATCCTGTGTATGTTGTACAAGATGTGAAAAATTCCCGGACTGCGCATGGCCTAGCCGTTAGGCTTCGTGTGAAGGGGTTGGAATGGAATATAGTTGACCTTGATCTTTCTGGTACTGGTGGCACGTTATTTCATCCCTCTATCTAGTTCAGTTTATTTTTTATCCTTGTTAGAGAGTAAGACGTTGTTGTGTCAAAGTGCCGTGATCATTATAATTGTAAAAATCGAGTTTGGCATAAATTTGGAATTCCTCATGAAATTTTTTTTAAAAAAATCCAACTGATTGCATTAAATTGTTAAAGGTGTGTGTGATTATGCAAATTAAGTTTAATATATATATTCTGTATTCGCGAGTTTGGGAGTTAGTGAAGTGAGAGTTGATTGGATGTGAATTGAATAGATGAGAAGCTAAGTAAATCGGCTGTGAAACGTATACGTAAACAGTGTACGAAGCGAAGAAGTAGGAATATTAAGGAAGTGATTAGTTCAACAATTGGAGAAGTGTTTAGGTCCACGCAAAGAGATTAGAAGATTGCAAGAGTTCAGGTACTGTGATCTTTAATCAAGTTAGAGAGTTAAATGATTAGAGCGGTCATTAAAATAATAAGCTCTGTATAAAGTTATCTAAAGGTTAGATCTGCAGGATGGGTTATATTCTTCCCACGTCATCTCGTCTCACCCTCGCGCTCTGACTGATCAAAGTTATCTTATTTAGAGTGTTGTGTCTGAGTTGAAATAGTAATAATTAAAATAATTGAAGTTCATCATGTCGTCTGATCATTTGGTTCCTTCTACACCTCTAGCCGGGTTACAGGGAAGAAGGGATGTAAATTCCTGATAATAGTTAAAATTTTTGAATGTCACAAATGATTTTCGGAAGATCGGGAGGTTGCTGAATATGATGAACGTTCTTGTCAATCTGTAACATCAAGAACAGGTGATGCTCATCGTCTTTGTTCGATATTAATTGCATCATCAGGATTGAATGGCCAAACGATAAAACAGCAGTACTACATTGAGGTATTGGTAAAGTTTAGGGAAAGAGTGAGGAAAAAGCAAGATCTGTAGCGCAACAACACGTGGATTTTGCACCAAGACGACGCCTCATTGCACATTGTGCTCTCTGTAAAACAGTTCTTGGCGGACAAGCACATTACTGTGCTATACCCACCAGATCTCTCACCACACGATTTGTACCCAGTGACGCACACAAAGGGGTTGTTCTAGGGATCCGGACATCCCCCAATATAATAAATACTGATGCGTGTGTGTGGTGTTATAAAATAATAATAATATTCTGGAGTCCTCTAGAATTGTCTTTTCCCCGGATTTATTGGTAACAATAACTTTCAACAGTAAATTTAACAATCTTTAAGAAATTAAATCAATTATTAGACTGAATTACTTTGAGAGAATAAATTCTAATATTCTAGATAAAAATCTTAGTAAACAACGAGACCTGGTACGCCGAAGCCAAGAATTACAAGTAAACAACAGAACATCTAGCTATGCCGAAGCCCAGTTCAAGATTCAACTGAGACAGAATCCGTTACGCATGGTTTCTATCAAGATAGACCACGTGGGTGACGTCAATTACACTCCACCCATTCAGACCACCTGGTCCATAATTCACAACACCCAAAGCCCTTGAGTTTTTTTCGATGGATGATAATCCTATATATATATAACGTAAAATTTAACTAATTTCTTGAAATTAACATTTTATTTTATTAATTAATGATAATTATTAATTCAATAATTTATTTTTTACTGTTTTTTGTTAACAAAAACAGAAGAATCGGTTGGTGTCGTCTTGAGGTATGATACGAGTTGGGGGACTTTCGACCATGGACCCCCCCCCCCCTGAAATTTTTTTGTGTGCGCTACTGCTTGTACCTGTGTCTTAAAGTGAAAAATGTGCTCAAGGGAACACATTTTCCGTCTGTAGGAGAGGTGAAGGCTTATTGAAAATGGTGACACCTCACAAGCCGCTGTACGGCTTTGAACTGAGGAAAACTCGTATGCAGCCATGAATTGATAGGGAAGGGTAGTATGTTGAGTGAGTGGGAGTGAATATTAACGTCGCACTGATTAGCAACACGAGGGCTTTTGGCGACGGTCCGCGTAATTTTGAACCATGGTCAAGTGACGTGGACGACACCTGAGCTGTTACCCCCTCTCCTAACTACCACAGGGTAGTATGTTGAAGGCGATGAAAAGGTATTTGTACATTGTTTTCAACAAAGCTAATTTTTTTCAGACTAGTCCGATTACTTAATTGTCACAGTAGCATATGAACATAATTGATGCTCAGATAAAGAATTATGAAATAAAATTGAGTAGGATAATAAAATAAGATAACACCAAAACTCAAATTTCTTTAATTTTTCTGAACTTGAGATCTTTTCTCAGAGCCTTTTAATTTTTCACGACTATCCAAGAGCATAATACCTAAAACATTTTGTACACTTCAAAATATCTTTTCCCCCCTCAAAACAAGTTAAAATAAAACCAAGAAAATAACGCTCCGAAATATTTTAAAACCGATTTAATCCTTCAGTTCATCAAAAGCCATATTTGTCCTATTATTTCTCACAAAATCTCATCAATTTATTTCTTAACACAAAACAACAAGAAAGAAAAACAAAATCGAATCATTTTAAACCCTTATTCAATTATCCCATTCCAGTCATGCAAAAATTAAAAAAAACAGCCTATGGGTCGTATTACACATAAATGAAGACCCCCTTTTCTTGTATGCTTTCAAGCAATTCCTCCCCCCGTTCCCCCATTAGCATTATTGATCGTTTGTTAATTTAAAATGTTTTTATTGGTCCCTTTTGTACGCACGCGGTTATTTTCCATAAACTGCAAACCGTCGTTACTTACTGGCGGCTCCAAATTAAATGCCTGTATTTTTGGGCGCTACATTAAAATGAATTAGTTTGCCTGTGCCGTTGCATTTTGAATAGATGCCTTCCGAAATTGGATTTTCGTGGCTGTTTTGTGTTAGGCTGCTAACTCTCCAAACCCGACTTAATGGCGAAGTCGTAAATTATTCAAAATGAATATATTCCGGAAAGTTTTAACCTTATTTCCCTCTCACGATAGTGGATACATAGTTGCATTTATTGCTCCGATAGATATTCGTATCGGTAAACAGGAAGCGTGGAGGTATTCGCGTGTCGAGTTGTTCTGTATATATTTTTGAATTAAAATCTAATAAAAATGACTGAAATGAATTTTTGGAAAATAGAATGCGTGTCGGAAGGTTTACATCGAGGCGTTTGTTGGAGGGTTACCTTCTTTGAAATGTAATTTAATATTTTTGAAACCTTTTGATTTGACAATTGTGTGACCGCGATAGCCTACCTAGGCTTCATGGTCACGAACTCGTTTCGAACGTGTCATGAGTTCGAGCTCTTGTAGAGCTGACAACCTGCCGTGTAGAGGGGGTGGTCCCGTGTCAAATCTACCACTAAAGATCCGCCGTGTAGGGGAACGATGCACGTTAAATCTGTCGAGAGCTCAAACGTCCTCCCGTTGGTGTGGTGTGGTAGTTAGGAGAGGGGGGTGCCAGCTCAGGTGTCGTCCGCGTCACTTGACCATGGTTCAAAATTACGCGGACCGTCCCCAAAAAGCCCTCGTGTAGCTGAACAGTGGGACGTTAATATTCACTCACTCACCCATGTCAAATCTGTCGAGGATCAAAGTCTTTCTATTGGCGTGGTGTGGTAGTTTGGAGAAGGAGTGCCCGCTCAGTTGTCTTCTGCTGTTTAAAATGTAAACTTTGGTTTGTTTTCAATAAAGATTGATCGTGGGGTTGGTTGTTTCCCGAGAGATCGGTTTGTAGCTCTAAACCCTCCTCACGTGAGCTCGGTTTCCTTGGGCATTCCCCCAATAGGCTTTTGAATTGCTTCATGGTGCGAAGTTATTATAACTATCACTCAACCATCCAACAATTCCTCTTTTGATCTTGATCTCCAGTTAATGGTCAGCTTTGTAATACCTTAGGATCGGGTGCTGGTGTCATTAAATATCCGCAGCGTTGGTAACCTAGTAACCAAGGTCACGGACCCATGGCTGGCGCGTCATGGTTTCGAACCTGGTTACCCTAAATACCCGCAGTTAAGAGGGGGCCTATGGACTTTAAATCTGTTGAACCTCAAACTTCCAGCCGTTGGTGTGGTGTGGAAATTTAGAGAGGGGCTGGGTTTGATCCCGGATTTTGTGGCCGTGGTAGTCAAGTGGTCATGGTATCGGACTCTTGGCGGGCGTGTCATGAGTTCGAGCCCAGTACCACTGAAGACCCTAACGTCCTCCCGTTGGTGTGGTGTGGTAGTTAGGAGAGGGAGGTGCCAGCTCAGGTGTCGCCCTCGTGTAGCTGAACAGTGGTGACGTTAATATTCACTCACTCACCACTGAAGGCCCACCGTGTAGGGGAGCGATGCATGTGATATCTGAAGACAGCTCAAACATCCTCCCGTTAGTGTGGTTGATAGTTAAGAGAGGGGGTGCTGGGGGGCTAGTTCAGGTGTCATTTTCATCACTTGACCATGGTTCAAAACTACGAGGTTCGTCCCTAGTAGCCCTTGTGCAGCTTTACAGTGCGATGTTAGTATAACTCTCACTCACTAAAGATCCAATGTGTAGAGGAGCAAATTTACATTAAATTCGTATAAAGTTTATGTATAAATTGTGTTGAAATTTGGGGGGGGGGGAATAACTCGGGTATCGTCCTCATATTCTCACCGTGGTTGAAAGTAACAAAGTCTATCCCCAGCAGACCTCTTGTTGCTTTTACGGTACGACGTTAATGAAACTGAAATGAAAATCCATATGTTTATCTTCACACACAGTTTGATTGGTTGTTTATGAAAGTCGCTGTCATAAGCTACTCGCAGACAATAGGCTCATTTCATGTGACGTCATAATCACATGATAATGATAACACGTGTGTTTATCCAATTAGTTAAAAATCTCATATGACGTCCTAGTCACTCGATAAAAGCAATCCTGTGTTTCCAGTGAATCAGTTCCTGCTCTTCCATGTTACCAACTTTGATATTTTTAGAAACTTCTTTCTCTTAAAAAAAAAAAAACTTGTCAACAACTGTACTGCACAGAGGTAGACAAAACGCACTTTATTTAAAAATACATGCATAAAATACAATTTTTTTTTATTTAAAAATCTTTTTAAGATTTTTTTTTTACATTTGAACTTTTTTACCCATAAACAAATTAAAAAATTTACTCAAGTTTTACAAATAGAACAACAAGTGCAATTAGCTTGATGTCTGTTCTGAATTCAGTGTAGAACACGTGTTTGTCTTTATCACGTGACCACCATGAATTGAGCCCATTGGCAACGGACCTCGTAGTTTGAACCCCAGTCGTGGAATAAG